>JAJJWX010002863.1:0-402995 GCA_023529315.1 Papaver bracteatum
CCTTCACTCCCAGCCATTATGGCTGTTCACTGCAGCCATCTCCTGCCATCTCTTATAGATTCAACCAAAGCAGGCTCACAACTCAAGCCATCTGAACTTCAACCACAACACCAACTGCGGTTTCTGCTCAGTTCCCAAGCACTCAGCTGCAGCTGCAGCATTCAGTTCATTGCTGCATTTCCTTGTTAGCTGTAACTTAGCCACTGCAATTTTAAACCTAAAACTCATCTAAACCCTGCACCCCATCTTAATTGCCTCACTGCAAGCTCAAATGCCACCAATTCTTCACTCATATGGCAGCACCAGCATAGACAGCTTCAATCCAGTACCACCATCAGTTCCATTTCAGTCAGCCCTGTAACTTCATAACTAGTTGCACCAATTCTTCTTCTTACAACCACTGCTGCTATTGCAACTTCTTCTTTTGCTTATGGCAATTACTAACATCACCAGCTGCAATCATTGTCAGTCCTCTATCCCAACACCAGTTGTAGCAGCAAATGTTAATTCAGTTCAATACTACCAAAACCCCACAAAAATATAGTACCAATACAAGCTTTTCACTGCCATCAGATGCCATAGCTCAACACAATACCAGTTAAGCATGTATCTCAACTCTTCAGGCATCTTTCAACCATTAGACTGTAGCCGTGAATAACATTGCATGTACTTTCTTCTCTCAGTCAATTTTTCGAACAATATGTGTGCAGTATCTTCATTCTTTGGAGGTAACCATCAACTATTAACTTGACTGCACCTGCGATCTCAATAACAAGAACCCAAGTTTCCCAAGCATACCAGGACTCCAAAAAGATCAAAATCCATGTCACTCATGCACCGAATCAACTGCAGCTGTTGCAGGTCTATACATATCGTATTCTAGCTCCACCCAATTTCTGCTCGTGTTGCTGCTGTAAATCCTCCATTAAACGACCAGTACCCATCTTAGACTTCGAATTCATGCATCAACACTGACTGCAATTATATTGAGTGCAAACCTTGAATCGAAAATCACCTTCAAGTTCTTATTTCGGCAGTAGAACTCGATCTCCATCTGCAACTTCTAACTTCTCAACTGCCCAGCTCGACCGATAAGTCAACCCAGACAACACCTTTAATTGGATAGAACCCCCATTACTTATACAAAAATACTCAAATCTGTAGTTGTTGCTGCCGGAAGTGATCAATTGTTGTGGCCGTCAATGTCTTCACTCTTCCCCTCTCTATCTATCTCTGATTCCAACCAACGACGAGAACCCATATTCCCATCTCTGAGTTTAACCCATGCTGTCAGTTTCAATTTTCTCCATCTTTTTTACAACAGCAGCCATTTCTTTTTTTTTCTTTCGTTCTCAATTTCAGTAATGAGAAATGATTGAGAATAGCCTTCTTGATTTAGGGTTGTAGGAATGATTGAGGTGGTTATATGCACTCTAGTTCATAGGTTAAGGGACACCCCAATGGGTACCCTATAACAGCTAGCCACCCCTTAACATCAGCGGTCTCTAGTGCTCCTGTAGAACTAGTTGACCCTTAACCTTGGCTCGACTCTCCGGATAGTGTTCTCCTAGGAAATAACAGCTTTGCCCCTTTATGCTCCAATTGAACGTTTTCTCCTTCTTTCGAGTTCCTCCGCTAACAACAGCCGTCCCTTATTTCTCATATTCACTTATACTCTTCATGAGAGTCATCACTAAAGTTGTCATGCTTTTCACACATAATTCGCATCATTAAAGCAGACATACTTTTCAGAAAGAGATGAAGAAATAAAAGCAAATAATGAGATGCAATCCGCCTCCTCCAACGCTTTTTCCATGTTTCCTCTTCTTTTGAACCGAATGACTCCAAAGTACCTAAATACTCAAAAAAAAAAACATAAGATACATAATTTACAAGAAAAATAGCAAAGAAAGCATAAATACTAGATATAAAATTAGGTGTTTTAGACACCTATCACTGATCCCTGACTATACACGACCAATATTCATAACGAGTACGATGCTTCCTTCATCCCATACCTCGATTCTCAAAACTCGCTCCTAGATATATTTCATGCTAGTATAGATAAATTCATAGGTTAACTCTAGTGTGACATTCATCAACCGAATTCCTATAAAATAATCTATTTTATCTCATTACTCCGTTCCATGGATGATCCTCGGATGGATTCCATGGGTTAGTAATAGATAATCATCTTATCTCATTACTCCGTTCCATGGCTGATCCTCAGCTAGATTCCATGGATTAATAATAGATAATTATCTTATCTCATTACTCCGTTTCATGGATTGTTCTCAATTGAATTCCATGAATTAGTAATATATACTCAACTCTTTTTATTACTCCCTTTCATAAGTTATTCTTAGTTGAATTCCATGAATTAGTAATAAATATTCATTGATCGGGCATCTGGGCCACCACCGAGTAAGCCCCGAGAAAATGGTATAAGTGTACTTAGGAATAATGCACAAACGAGCACCCGAACGCATGAACGAGCATTCAAAAATATGGACAAACGAGGAAACCTATGCAAAATAGGAAAGAAAATAATATTAATTAATAAAATAATAAAGAGGCGCCTAGGGGATCGGGCCCACCGTCCGGTCGGTCATGTTGACGTGGCAGGTCCCACACCTCTTCCTTTTATTTTATCTTATTTTATTATTTTTCCTAATCTCATGTAAACTCCTTCATTCGAGCAAACTTCCTCATTTGAGCAAAACTCTTAGTTTCTCCATATTTCCTTCACACGATGAAAAAATAATAAAAATAGGGAAAGGTGTCACGGGACCGGACCTACGAGCCGGACGGCCATTCCCTAGCCGTGGTCGGTCCCACACCCTATAATCCCTTATTTTATTATTATTATTTCCTTCATCTCATGAAACTCATTCATCTGAGCAAAAACCCTAATTTTTCCATATTTTCTCAAATATTGCTCAAACCGTCAAAAGCCTAAAAGCCAAATGGTCACATAACCGACCAGGCTCCTTACAGAAAATATTAAAATATCAATACCTTTATAATCCTAAGTCATATAAGGCCCCACGTCGCGCGGTGAGAATACCCACCCATGGGTGAGCGTCACCGCCCCCCCCTGAAAGTTCTTCATTCCACTTTTCCTCAAATTCTAGAAAAGTAACAATGAATACCGTTTTTAATAAATAAAAAAAACTAAAATGAAAAAAACAGTCTTCTCGGAAACATAAAAGAAAAAACAACAAGACTTTTATTCGAGTTTTCTCTGCTGTCTCTTCACGAACTCACATCTCGATTTTCTTCTGTAAGTGTTCGATGAAGCGGATTAAGTATACTTTCTCTGATACTTCTGCAAGATAGAGTAGATATTTTTGGGGGTTTCTCTTTTAATCTTCTTTTGTTGTTAATTGGGGTTTTGAGACTGTTTTTTTTTTATTCTTTTCTTTTAAGATTTGAAGAAGGGGTTTTGTTTGTGTTGTAGGGATTCTCAATTGAAGGAAAGCTTAGGTTTTTGATACAGTGGATTGCAAATAGATTCAATTTTTTGTTTGTTTCTCTGAATCAATAAACCCTAACCCTATTTTATTTTATTTTATTGCAGGTACATTTTTGTCCAAGATAAGTTACGGAGAAATCCTAATAGCCATTCAAGGTGATTTTACTCTTATTCTAAATACTGATTTATCATAAACCCATATCTATTAACTTTTTATTTATCAGATTGATTATAGATTGTACAAACTCAATGTATACTGTGTTTCTTCTATTTTAGTAATTTTTTGTCTGTTCACTACTTTTGTTTCATTATCTCTCTGTGTTATTGATTCTTACAAATTTATTTTGCTTAGGGTTTTTGGATCATATTATTGATTGATAGTATGCATCTTGATTGGAATCAATAATTGGAGCAGTGTTTTTCTAACAGACCTTGGTTGTGAATGATGCAACTTTATAATTTGAGATTTGGGATACGGCTAGTCCGGAGAAATATTATAGCTTGGCACCTTTGTACTATAGAGGAGTTGTTGTTGAAATAATATCATAGCACGGTTTGTTTTATTTTGCTTGATTTGTATCTCCTCTTTCTTTGAATTTCACATGAAAAGTTTTAGATATAGGGTGAAACAATAATTCTGGATCATTCAGCTTGCATGCATCCTTCTTTATCTGTCAACGAAAAGAAAAGAAAATATATTGATTAAGAAGCTTCGGTTGTTTATCACTGTAATGTTAATTGAAAATTTAGGGGTAACATGTCTTATGTTTCATTTTGCAAGTGGATGAGTTGTTGTTAATAGAAAAATTAACAGTTGGGTTTATGAAAATATATTTGAGTTGTTGTAGAAGATAAAGTGCAATGATGAGAAAAAGAAAGATGTTAGTGACATATGTAACAGGCTCTTAAATTTTGTAGATAAGGTTAGTATGGGCGTAATAGGCACACTCATAGTTACACATTCATGGATATGGGCATAGTATTGCAATGGATGTGTTTTTAAGTCATAAATCTCTATTGGTTGCACCCTTTCACGGCCATGGAGATGATATCTATACCTGACCAGGTAAGGTGACTAGCGCTATTATTTTACTTCGTTTTGTTTCATATCCATGTAAATATTATCCAACATGAGAATGGGACTCACTTATTCAGATATTTTATGAATTTTAATTGGGTTTTATTTGGCTTGCTTTCTTCTGATTGTATTCTTATTCAGGGTGGAGGTGTTATGCATTTAGATCCGTAAGTATTGTGCACCTTAGAGGAAGAGTATGATGTATTGTTCAATAATGGTAAGATACGCATCTTTGAGGGATTTTAAATTAAGGCTTTTAGTGTACGTTAATCACATTGAGGAGGTAATGGTTGAATGATGCTCCACCCTTTTTCGTTTTGATCAAAATTCATGCACAATCAACATATAATATCAGTCACAATTGTGTATAACCTGTTCTCAACAAAGATGTTAAGCGTTCAAATATTTGTGCTTAACACTATTTTGTGATATACATGTGAAATTTACTGTTAAGAAGCTTCGCTATGTCATGGACCTGGAACATAATATCATGAATAATTTTCGTCATTGCTCATGTTGTGTATGGCATGAATGTGTATACTTTCTTTTGAGTTGTCTTTTCTATTTATCTTTGAAATTTCATAAAGATGTAATCAGTTTGATGCTTTTTTAAAACCCACTTTCAATTTGAATCCTTTCAGCTAGACATATAAATCCTTGTGTGATTATTGATTATTGGCAGATGACTACTTTGCTTACTATGTTTGAAGTTGCATGGGATAATATTCCCGGGGAATCAACTATCATAATGAACTCCAGAAGAGTATATTTAAGTTGTCTCCATATTCTCTAAGTTGCATACATACCGTTGTTTGTATCCCCGAAGAGTTATATTTAAGTTTTATAGCATTTGCAGACGGATACTCACTTTGCATTAAAGACATAATTTTATGAATAAATGGGAATCTATGAGTATAGAAAAAACTTTAAGGGCATCTCTTTGTGGTTTACAGGGACAAAATACGAGCACACAGTCTTTCAATAATGTTTGGAGTCAGTAAAAGGTACATTTATATTAATCATCATTCTGAAATTTGTTATGCATTTGTTTGTAAGGTATGAGGTATAACGAGCATGAGTGATGTTTTTTACAATGCTTGAGAAGGTATCTAATGAGTGATAGTATTGTGATGGTGAAATTGTATGCAGTTGTGACGTGTGTGTAGACAAGGCAGTAGCATTTCATTTAACTTTTCTAAATATTTTGCAGGAATGATGTACAGAGAGTTTGTTGCACAACACATTGATCTTGCTGTTAGAACACTGCTCGGTCGAACTTGCAAGCATTGATATCTCAAGCTTGTTTGTCAATGTTAGTGACTTATAGTAATATCTCAGACTAGGATAGATTGTGTAGTTGAGCATTAGACTTCACGACGTTCATCATTTGAAGACGAAAAACTACTAAGGAGATCTTATGGAACTTCATCAACAAAAGGTATATGGATACTAAAACTCATCTATCACTTGGAAAGTCTATTTCTACTCTATCTCCTATATTGAGAAAAAGTCATATTACTATAGTTTTCTGAAAATGCGGGGGTCTAACAACCTCACCCAATATTTCGATTAGCAATCTGTATGGACAACTCCGAGTTCTTCTCTAGATAATCAATCAAGACTTAATCAATAGAAAATACTCAAGGAGTTATTATCTCAATCTCTCGATTTGATTTACTCAAGCAAATATGATTCGCGAGCCTAATCAAAGAGAGATAACTTGGATGGTACCAAATACCAATATCCAAGTGTCAATCGATTTAAATCAACAACCAAAAGTTCAGATATTCTAATCGATTGAACAATGCACAACCTGTATTATTTCAATTATATAACAAAATATAATGCAGAATACAAAAAACACATACACCAGAATTTTCTTAACGAAGAAACCGCAAATGCAGAAAAACCCCGGGACCTAGTCCAGATTAAACATACACTGTATTAAGCCGCTACAGACACTAGCCTACTCCAAATTAACTTCGGTCTGGACTATAGTTGAACCCCAATCAATCTCACACTGATCCAAGGTACAATTATGCTCCTACGCCTCTGATCCCAGCAGGATACTGCGCACTTGATTCCCTTAGCTGATCTCACCCACAACCAAGAGTTGCTACGACCCAAAGTCGAAGACTTTAATAAACAAATCTGTCTCACACTGAAAAGTCTATAGGTAATAGATAAATTCGTCTCCCACGAATAAACCTACGAGTTTTGTTCCGTCTTTTGATAAATCAAGGTGAACAGGAACCAATCGATAAAACCAGACTTATATTCTCGAAGAACATCTCAGTTTCATCAATCACCTCACAATAAACTTAATCGACGCAACGAAGAAGATTATTGAGGAATCACAAACAATGAGACGAAGATGTTTGTGACTACTTTTATCTTGCCTATCGGAGATAGAAATCTCAAGCCAATTATTACAATTGTACTCGTACGATAAAAAGAGCAAGATCAGATCACACAACTACAAGAAAAGTAGTATTGGTCTGGCTTCACAATCCCAATGAAGTCCTTAAGTCGTTAACCTGAATTTAGAGAGAAAACTCAAGGGTTAATGGAGAATCGACTCTAGCTTAGAGAAACTAGTATCACACAAGAAATGTGTGGGGATTAGTTTTTCCAATGGCTAGAGTTACCCTTATATAGTCTTTCAAATCAGGGTTTGCAATCAATGTTAGCTTGCTAACAAAGCATTCAATATTCACCGTTAGATGAAAACCTGATTAGATACAAGCTAATATCTCTCAACCGTTAGATCGAAAACTTAGCTTGCCATAACCGTACCCAAACGTGTACAATGGTTGGTTCAATATTAGTCAACCAAATGGTTAGCCAAATGATAACTTTCATATCAACCATATTCTTCTTCACCATAACTAGTCCAAATGACTCAAATGAACTAGTTAGAGAGTTGTTCAATTGCTATGAGATCCCAAGTATTACAAGACACAATTGAATCAAAAAAACGATGTGATTCCCTTTCGAATCATTAATCATGAACTATAAAGCCGGTTTTCAAAGCATTCCTTAGTAATTTAGAATAAGTTCCATGACAAGCGTTTTTGGACAATCTCTTGAGTTCGCGGACTCAAATGGCAGGTTGAAGTTAATAAACTCCATGAGAATTTCTCGGAATAGAAGTTCCACGTCGATTCCTTGAACACGAGCTTCAACTTGACGAGATATTCTCGAGTTCAAGAACTTCTGCTTGATTCGCAGACTGATTCTGCTCACGTTCGGTTCAATATAACCCAATGGTTGTTATATAGTATTAACTCTCATTTCAATCATTGAAACATTCTTTCAGGAAGGTGTTATATAGTTGTTATTCACAAACTATTTTTCGTCAGACGATTTTCAAGTGATTGAAACATAACATCACTTTCGTCACTGGCGTGATGAACTTGGATAAAGCGAAAGCTTTACCAATACTAGATTTAAAGAAATAGATAAGCGAGATATACTGTTTCAAAATGTCACATGTACTTATATTCTTAGTCTATAGTAAAAAGACTTTTGTCTCAAGATATGAGATAGAGTAGATAGACTTTTGAGTGATAGATAAGTTAGTCTCATACCTTTTAGTCGATGAAATCCACTGGTTCCTTGGGTAGTCATGCATCTTGTATGATGATAAGCCATAGAGTTTGGAAGCTCAACTACACTTTTTATCTTAGTCCGGACCTAGCTAAGTAGACTAGAAATCAAGACTTTATAGTTTTGATCACTAAGGTTGACAAACATGCTTGAGATAGCAACGCATGCGAGTTTAACAAAGCGATTAACTTTATGATCTCCCCTTTGTCAATTTTAGGTACAAAACTATTAATATATGGAATACAAAAATTATATAAATAAACTTTGTAGCTCCTATTCAAGCATACCTAATTTTCAACAATACTCGAAATCTTCGATCACTTCCAAGTATTCCAATGTCGAGGTTGTAAGTTTAGTATCATCGTTGTTGAAAATCCTTAGCTATAACAATAAAAAGCATTGGTTCTCAATCATTATTATCTGATATAGTATTATTACCACCAGTCAAAGTCAATTGCATCATAACTTCAACAACAATACTATGGTGATACTTTGCTCCCCCCTTAGTGTAAATGCTCCATCACATGAGCACTTCCCTTCTACATAGTGCTCAACCATAATAGTATGTATTTGTAGTGTGAACTGTAATTAATTCCCCCCTTTTTGTCAATAATTAATTGAAAATTGCAAAATGGGATCTAATTAAATTTCCATAGAGGACATTTCATGACCAAAGGTAAATGTTGTATCGTCTTGTTTTTAGATACAATCATAAAGCCGAGGCTAAATGCATTAAATCAGGAGTTTATAAAAGAATCTGAAGATAACCCCTAAAAAAATTCCACAACACTTACTCACAAAGATTTGGAAATTAAGCAAGTTAAAAGGAGCCCCCCCCCCATAAAGGATGCTAGACTCAAATGCATACAAGTAAGAATGGAATCAAAAATCAATATAAACCAAAGCGAACCAAGATTAATTTGACTAAATATGCTCAACACAAATAAACTTATGGAGACTTAATTAATCGATTAGGTTATTCACAAGAGAACCCATAAATATTCTGTGGATTACATAAGTTAAAGCTAATCAAAGTAATCATTCAATTGTCACACTCGACATGAGAAAAATCTGTAGGTCACCGCTAAATAATCACACAAGATGATTGGTTTTGTTATTCAGCTCAACATAAAGAGATTGTGAACCGACTAGTTATCCATAAAATATCGACACTCAGCAAATACATGTACTCAACATGAAGAACTCATGGAATACAAACTAAATAACCACACAAGTTGATTAAATTAGTTCTTAATGTCAACATTTCATCTTTATGGAACAACCAACCATGCCAATAAGAAATCGACTTAGTTGTATCGTGCTCAACATAAGATACAAGATGGAACCTTCACGGTAATACATAATAATATGGAACAATTAAGCTCTATACCGTGGATCACAACAACAAGGATTTATTCTATCTTTCCATCACTAGGTGACATAATAGACTTTATCCTTGAATCACAAAAGATTTTAACCTATCTTACATTAATAATTGACAATGTAGGCTTAACTTTTGTGTTTTTCCAAAAGTCCATTCATTCCTTTATCAATATTTGCATACCAATTAGTGAACGACTTTACTTTTGACAAAATATGAGACAATCAAGTTCACGGACGTAAACACACAAATCCCATCAAAATATTGCAATATAGAAAATCATAAGATTAATACTGCAACCATCATCTTCCAAAACAAGTTTAGAATTTAAACCAATAAATCTAAAAACAAGAAGATGATTCATTGGATATAGCTATGTGTAGACACAATCATTGCTATTCCAAAACACTAGTTATTCTTCTAAATAAAATAGAAAACATAGAAGATTTACAAGATATGCTGAAATTGATTTGCAACTAAAGATTGAACAACTGTAAGTTCATCAGATGCTTTCTTCAGTTCATTCTTTAGAAACTCAAGATTCCTTGTTGCTATTCCGAGCTATTCACGAACGACTTCAAAATCACGAAGAAGATTTCCTACCAATTGTGAAGACATCTGAACTGGTAGGTTGTTTTCATGATCAATAGCCTGATGACAGATTATGAAAACAGGGTCTTCATGAAACTCAATAGCCTTTTCCTCCATGATCAGTTCCTTGTTGCTTCTCTCCATTGCACCAAGAATCCAGTAAAATATTTTCATCCTTATAGAATAAAGTGTCAATAGATGACATATATAAGGGGGTTCATAAAACCCTAGGCACAAGAACGTCCGTGCGGATTTAGAGACCGTGCACAAGTGGTCATAGATGACCAAAACGTGGAGAACCAAACAAGAAGAAGAGGAACAATTTAACAAGGAAATCTTTGTCAAAACACAATAGAGCATACTTCGAAAGAGGCTCGAAATAAATCTTTAATATAATAAACAACACATACACCTTTGACAGCTTTCTCAAGATACTTTCTTGAGAGAACAAAACACCCTTCTTATTCCAAAAAAGAAGGATGCTTCAAAAAGCAGTCATGGTGTATTAGGATGAGCACTTTGCTCATCATGGTTGGCTTCTTCTTTATAGAAACATAGAGATGAGTTATTCAACAAAGGTGAAGAACTAGAAGAGGAACTAGGAGTACCTGAGTTGGCCACTTTCCATGTTTTGGAGATGCCCCATTTGAGTCTGTTTATACTTGTCTTAAGTTCTGAGACTCGATTATTTATGTGAAGAAAATTTGGGACATAATTCTTGGATTCTCGGCCTTCTTCAGAGGGAGACATGGAACTTGATCTCTTTTTATTTATCATGTGCCTCTTTCTCCTTTCAGGGTTGTTTTCCCTTTTGTCGTTCTTCCTTCTACACGGGTTCACATTTTGTGTTCCGAAGTCATGAATAATAGATGACTTGTCAAGGTAGTTTCCTTGATTATTGAATGTGCCTTCAATAATATGAGAAACAGGTTTAATCACTTCCTTGGACACCCATATAAGAACGTCGTGAAGTTTTATATTTCTCAACCGTAAACGACATTTATGCTCAGGATGTCCTTTATTTCCGCAGTAATAGTAGTTAAAGGAATTACTCTAAATTGTTCTCTTGTAAGAAAATTTGGGAGAAGTCCCTTCGTCCTTAGGCATATTGCAAGCTGCAAACGTTTTTTTACATGAAGAATTATTAACAGCTTTGACAAAATTGATCTTACTTGTTTTTGGAGTGTCTATTCCTTTATAGCCCAGACCACATGTATCACGATGTAAGTAGCACAACTGTAACTTGATCAGTGTGAGATTGGTTAGGGATCAATTACATTCTAGTCCGAAGTCAACTTGGAATAATCTAGCGTCTATTAACAGGGCGTACTTTGCTAAAAGATCTATGCAAAGCTGTATTTTTCATAAAAGGCTTGAATACCCTTCAAACAATATTTTGTCTAGACTTTTTCCTTCATTTTCTATTGAGTCAAGATTTTATAGTAGGCTCAACTACATTCCAATGTGAAGTTCATTGGTAGTAGGCTAGTGTATGTAGCGGCTTAATACAGTGTGGTTTTCAAAAATGGACTAGGTCCCTGGGTTTTTCTGTATTTGCGGTTTCCTCATTAACAAAACTTTTGGTGTTTGTGTTATTTCTTTTTTGCATTATATTTTGTTATATAATAGAAATATCACAGGTTTTGCGTTGTATCTATCAATTGGTAAATCCAACCTTTGGCTGTTGATTGAAATTGATTGATCCTTGAACATTGGTATTTGGTACAGTTCAAGTTGTTTCACATAATAATCAGGCTCGCGGATTTCTATCTATTTGATTTGTTGATTACATTATGAAACATATATATATACTCTTTGATATACTTTTCTCTCGATTGAGTCTGACTGTCTAGTTGATTCTCTTAAAAGTATATTGGAGTCTGTCTATTCAGATTACCGAACGAAATATTGGGTGTGGTTGTTATACCCCCTCTTTTCACTTGCAATAATTCATGCTCAACTCTCCCTCTAAACTGCTGCACCCAGCTGAACTTGGTTAGCATTTGTACTTCTAAGGTGTGTTACATTGAAAAACATGTCCCATTATAAGTTTGGAAAATTAATATTATGCCAGTTTATGATGTTGCTCAGCTAGATTCTGCTTAAAGTAACAATAAGTACGAGCAGGCAATCTGGATTCAACTTACTGATGGAGTTCAGTATTGCCAGTTCAGCAAAGAGGAAATTAAAAAGAAGATGTATCTGCGAAGAAAGTACATGAAATAATTACGGAAGAGAAGAAGCAAAATATACTAATGAACAAGAGATGTGTAAAGTCTGGTATGTCCAGTTGATTATTGGTATGAATGTTAGATTAGATATTTAAAGTTTGCAATAGTAAAGGGCTAACTCCATATGGGTGTAGACAACTTATCATTGAATGGATTTTGACTTCATGTTTGGCATGGGGATGACTCTTTAACCTTTTATTGGCATTTCTAATAAATAGTGACAGGTACAAGAGCTAGCAAATAGGTGCTATAACCTCCCATTTTATTATGTAATTCATTTTTACAATATTAACATTGCATGATGTTGTTAGATATGTTGCATACGATTAACTAATTGGCTGATGAAATTGAGACAATGAGCAAATCTTCTAGAATGCTATCCAGGAACATAGACAAGACCAGGTTTGTTTTTTTCTACCTTTTTTTGGTTGTATTTTTGTGATGACAATCCTTCTCAGTCATTTATCGTGCTTATCTTTGAAATAAAATCTCATTATTTTCAGGTAATGGACACCCTGACAGAGATTCAACATCATACGGTGGTTAGAGACTGCGAGTAAAAGCTTCTTGAGTTGCAGATGACATTTCTTTGCTTCCCCATTGGATATCTTAAGGTTCCTTGACAATCAAATCAAGCAATGGAACTTTGAAGTATCCTTCATTTCTGAAGGTTGGTTGCACTATTTAGTATTTATGCACGTTCATTATAAACATGAAAGCGTTGGTAGAAAGTCACAGACTCACGGGTTTGTGAGCACTGATACCAAGTAAAGATGGAGTTCATAGGACGTACAATGATACTATAACAGATCGTCGTTCTTATATACTTATTTCCAGTACGGTGGAGTCTCAAGTGACATGGACCATGTTCAATTTAGAAATGCATCTCTCCAATCCAAATTATTCTTATTCTAATCGTTGTCACCATAGTTCCAGTTGTGATCAATTTATGGATCACTAAAAATTATTCATATGTTTTATTTTATTTCATAGATGTGTAAATAATACTATGGAATGCTCCAAGTTTATGCAGTGATTTATTTCCCCATTTTATCTTCCTGTCGATGAGTCTCAGCTGGGTTTCTTAACATTGTTAATTTTGTGACCAATAACATTTACCTTTTCTTTTTATGCTTTTATTTTACATGCAGACGTTATTTTTGTTATATCTATCTCTATCACTGACCCCATTTTCAAAGAATCTCAGTAGGTTAGTAGCTCAAGATGATTATGAATATTTTGGTAAAAATCACTCAACAATTAGAGAAGGGACAATCTAAACAACAAACAAGCTCAACGAATCCGGGAACCCATGATCACTATGAATATTTGGGTTAAGAGTTTTAGGATAACCAATCTAATCCCGTGGAAAGCATGAATGATTTCAATAACCAAAAATCATGATAAAAAAAATAACAATACCAAATTATGACCAAAAATCATGACACACCAAATCAAATCGAGACGAGGCGAGGCGAAGCCGGAGCCGGATTCAAACTAAAAAGATGCATGATGTGTAGCACAGGCACAAAATATAGTTATTATTTTAATGTCGCTAAAATATTGATGGCACGAGAAATTTCTACTTGCTCATTCGAGCAAAATCGAGAGTTTCAGTCAAGATCAAACTCTTTTGAAAATCCAAAATATTGCTCAAATGCGCACCAGAAAATACCAAAATTCTCAGAATTTAGACATGGACAATATGGTGACACGAGCATGCTACCTTGACCGACCAAGGTCATCCCTTAGGCTTGCAGAAGCCGGTACTACATCCTATTAATGATTTTGACCTAATTAATCATCTACAGTTCATATTGGGTACAAACTCTTTCCAACCAACTTGGAACTTGTTCAATAAACCACCAGCTGGTCCCACGACCACCAAGGGACGATTTCATACCCCTTGGTTGGTCCCTCATCTCTCCATAATTAGGTTTTATTGCCTAATGCTCAGACGAGCACTATTTTAATAAATGATTAAAGCGAGATTGAATCATCCTTTTACCAACTGGTCTACAAAGGACTTTGGTGCATGATCACTCGATCACTAGGCGTTACATGGTCTTCCATCATCCCATGTATTTGGTCCCTCTCTAACTAAGTGATTGATTTTAGGTAAATCATCAATTGATCAACAATCAATCAAAATTGAGATTTTGAAGTAGATACTCTTGCAAATCACGGTTGTGAGCAGTTCAAGCACTAATAATTTAAGATTGACCCAACAATCAACATCTTGATTAATTATATATTATTGTTGCCAATATTCTAAATTAATATTTTATTTGGTCATGCTATCAATAATTGTTCAAATAATCAATATTTGCTCAAATGAGCAATATTGAATCAACTATCAATGAGCAATATTCCCAGATGTGACTAGCAATATTATCAACATTTGAAGCTTCATTAATCGAGCAATATTCGCTCAGACAGGCCAATATTTGCTCAGGCTATCAATATTCATCATGTTAATTTAATTATCAACATGTATTCGAGAATTATACATATGTCCCATCCTATTGCGTTAAATCCATGTATCATAGACAGCATTCGTCAATCATGCTCATATCAACAAAACTTAGACTCATCATCTAATCAATTCAACAACTAACTGAAATTAAATACACGCCTGCCTTGCAGACTCCACAATCATGAGACATCAATCATGTCACACATGGGGGATATTAATTGAGTTTTGGTCTGGTCGGCCTACGACGTCGCCATACACGTACATCCACGATGACAAATAGAGTAAGTCGTGCAAGCGGTTGAGGAGTTAGCAAAGTAGTGGTGGATGATCAACAAAGTCTCCACGACATGGAAATGGTTAAATCACGATCTCCCACTTCCCACTCTTTCACTCAAACAACGTCACACTTAGCATCGGAAATCAATGTGTTTACATTCTGGAAATATAAATAAGTTTTCTGAATTCATGATTGGACAGAATCACAAATATACGTGAATTACCACAATAATTCATCCCGAACAATCACTCTCAATTGGGCGTAATTCAAACTTATTCGCACTAAATAGTTAATTTGCGTAAACCGACAAAACATTCATATCCCTTTGATCTCACACTTCTCAGCTTCCCTCCTTTCAGATCGAACTTATTCCCTCTTTCAGATCCTAATTGAGCTATGAAATCCACCATTGTCTTGGTTTAGGCAGTTCTACAAGATTGATCTCTCGAATAAAAGCACTTCGCAAGTGCATCTGTGAGTTAAGAAATTTGCTCAACAGGAGTCACCGTCCGCACCGTTGTCTGCTCACTTTAAAAAAACCAGCAAATTGTTTTTTCATCAACACTTGTCAAGTAATTCCACAATTTTTTCTTGAGAAAGACATTTTTCTTGTCTATCCGTTTTGAAATTTCTTGTCAACATCGCTCTTTTTGTCTCTCAACGGTCTTCCGATGTTCCATAAACTCCGCCATGTTAAAAACATCGAGCTCTTCTTGGAGTTAATTTATTGATCGGTCTTGCTCTGTTTCTTCCTATAAGTTTTTTTATTATCATCATCATTATTGAGAACTAAGTTGACATTTGGGTTTCTTGGGAATTATTTGGTGAAGAGATTTGATGAACCTGAGTGAAAATAGTGAAGAATATGAGAAGGAATTTTATGGTGATCTTTCAGGTACTTGTTGATTAGATGTTAACACGTCTAGGATTATGTTGTTCAACACCTTCAAAATACGAAAACAGATTTTCAAGTGGAATTGTTTTCCATGCCTGTCTGACAGGCGCTTGTCTTTCCACATCAACTTCCACCAATACCCTCTCCCAACCTCTTTTTAGCTGCATTATCATAACAACAAAAAATATGTTTTCCCACATGGTGTTACCATGTTTTTGTGCATCATCGATTACAATCTTCGGTAAAATAAACATAATTAAGAAAAACACGACATTCATCTAACATGTTTCTTCATTTGACAAGGATTGATACTTTTATAAGAAAACAATATCTCCTGGATTTATGGAGAAGAAAGCAAATCATGAAAGTTAGTTTTGTGTTTTTTTGTAGTCGGCAACTCTAAGGAAAAAATTTTATGAAAATTAAAACAAGAGAATATTTCAAAATATGTGCAACATGGATCAAACAAACAGGTGTGTACTATTTTGGTTGGGTGTTTAGAGTGCATATAAATGACTTGGGGTTCAAAATTCCTCTCTAAAGCTAATTTTAAGATAATTGGTGTTTTTGTAAGAAAGCGCTTCCTTGTTGTTGGGACTTGTGCAAGTGCACCTCCTACACCCCTTAGGATTGACCACGACCAATATCATGAAACTTCATCATGTAAGGCGGTGGATACATTTTCTACAA
Organism: Papaver bracteatum; assembly: GCA_023529315.1. Classification (NCBI taxonomy): domain Eukaryota; kingdom Viridiplantae; phylum Streptophyta; class Magnoliopsida; order Ranunculales; family Papaveraceae; genus Papaver; species Papaver bracteatum. The sequence goes on from JAJJWX010002863.1 coordinate 16,704, forward strand.
GCAATTAAGAAATAAGGAATTATCTAACTATGTCTCTTTATTTCCTCGTAATGCCGTCTTATGTAAATGAAACATCTTTAGGAGTCGGTTTAATTTCAAAGAAATAAAACAAAAATGGGCATAGTTTTCAGACATATCTTTACTAGAGCATCTAGTTCAGATATTTTCATAAGAACAATTGAGGTGGACCTCCAAATTAGACCATTACAAATTACAAATATGATATTCTTGAGTGAGGAGCAAAAATACCAATAAGTTGGAAAACAAATTTTCTGGCTCGCACCTACCAAAATTTAGGATTACATCTATCCGATCATTTTCTTTGGCCTCAATCATAGTTCAAACAAGCAAATGAATATACAAGTGGAAAGTGAACAAGCTAAAATGCTTTATTAGGTAACTATAGAGGCTCAAAGATAAACAACAAGATCATGTCAAAATTTTAGATTTTTGTTAGGGAGGGAGTAAAAAATGATCTGAGGAGAGCAAAAATCGCAGTCGACCCACTAACTAGGACAAACTCAGTATATATTTCGAACTCGGACTAAAATATCCTTACTAACCACACATATTTTTATCACACGTTGAAAATAAATAAATTATCTTCCTTGATTTATCAACAATCCATGAACCCTAGAAATTTCACTTCAAATTTTTGAAAAATATAACTTAAAAAATTTTTATAGATAAGTAGCACAATGTAGGTTATTTTCGGTGAGGTGTTAATTAGTGATTCTATCTTCCTTGGTCCGTCCATAGCATAGCATGAGTAACTTGATTATTAGAGGTTCTTTAGTATCTTCCTTCGTTGACTGTTCATACTGCAAAATTCTGTCTCAGAAGTTAGACGTGTGGTGTTTAGTTTCTCAAGGTAACATGCCTTTTGACTCATTGGAAGAAATGATGCTAACAATTCCAATACCAGAGAGTATAATTTCCCTTTTTCACTTTGTCTTCTATCCTACTCGATCGTAAATTGATGATTTGTGCATTGAGGGTGGTACTGGTAACCGTACTAGGTTCTTATTTTTATTTTTTTCAAACAAAGCGGTAAACAAGAAATGGAATTTTTTTCAATATCCGTCGAAAAATGTGTGTAATTAAAGGGTTTTTTTAGACCCAATCACAAAAATATATCGAGTTGATCCTAGTTATTGAGTCAACTACGATTTTTACTCTCCTCAAATCACAATTTGCTCTCCCTTTAACAAAAATCAAATTTTAGCACCATACCCGCCCGATTATGACCGAGAGGTTCTCCTACCTGCCTAGCCGAACCAGCTAATCCTTTGTCACCAACCTCCGGACAAACAGAGGGAACCTTCGTAAACACCACACCAGCAGAACCGCTGTCCAGAATCTCCAGATGGACCGTGAGGATCTTACTTTACAGGAGCATATGAAAAGCACAAGCCGAGATGCTGCCACATCACGTTGGATACTTACGCGGAAATGTAAGCACATATAATAGTGGACCTCGTCATAAATAAGATAGCTGACAAAGCGAAGACATTGAAATTGAGAAAGAACAGAGTTGTATATTTATCTCTCTTCATTTCTCTGTCATCAGCAGGAATGGAAGAAGCTCTGCTACCAGCAACCAAAGAGAAGGAATCATGGGGTACATATCAATATATGGGAAGATCAAATTCATTTATGCCTACTGGTTCTGTTGGAACCGATCAAGTCAGCCTTGAAGAAATTCGATCTGCTTCTGTTTTTTCTGGTTATCCCCATCAATCCATGCTGCTTTGATTACTACTCCTGAACCTGATCCTAATGGTACTTACTACTCCTAATTATGTTGTTGCTTGATTTGTTGACTTTAGGGTTTTTGATAATTTAGGTTTAATTTTCTACTCCATGGATGTTCCTTAGTTTTCATTTCTTTTTTGAATTGATTTCAAATCGAAGAAAAATACATTGATGCTTGAGATTGAAGTAATCTGTTAGGGTTCTGGATATCAAGTTGGCCTATTGCTCGATTTTCTTACCAAATGGGAGGAAACTGAACTAGTCCACCAATTGATGAATTAGGGTGGCTAAGACTAGGAAATGTGTTGCCATAGCAGAATGCGAGCCAACTGTTCAAAGTAATTGTGGTTCTTGTGAATGCCCTAGCCAAGGAAGCTACAATATATCTAGGGTTGACCTGAGAAAACAATTTTCAAAAGTACTTAGTTATAGAAAAGAATCAATGTCATCTTAATTATAGTGAGGTTTTGGTTGCTGTTGGTCTGTTGTTCTTTTAAACACCTTCCAGTTAAATGCTGAATTAACTGGAAGGTGAACCTAGACTTGGCTGTTGAGTCATTTCCAAACACTCCTTTGCAGACTTCTACTTATTTACATACAGCTTGATTAGCTATTCCTGTACCTACTAGACGATTTAAATGATTATAATCTTTGTGTTTTGGACACTTTGAGATGACAAGCACCTAGGAAGTAGGAACCAAAAAATTTGGGGCCAACTCGCCTCCAACACAAGCATGCTCAGTTTCGCATCTCTTCGACTTAGCTATGAGTCCGAATAGCACTAGTTGTTGTGTTACATTACGAAAATGAATGTTTGTTGTGGTTCTTGGTAACAATTTAGTTACTTCTTGACCATTTATTTTTTAGTGGTAGTCTGGGTCTGGCAAGAATATTTATCAAACAACCTTCATATCTGACCTGCCTTGGATATTCGTCTTTCATGTTTTACTTCATTGAGTTAGTATAGGAGGTTCCTTTTTCACAGTAATTCACTTTGTATGCAGAGCAAGCTGTGTTTATCAAGGTCAATATGGAGGAGTTACATCTGCAAATACTTATGGTGAAACTGGAAGGTGAGATTGATAAATGGTTCCTGTTGGAAAAGGACTTAGTGTGTACCTCAAATTGACTTCTTTATGGTGAATTCTGAGTTTGGTTTGGCAAATCCCAGCTTACCTAACCTATGTGAGAACAAGAAACTGTTTTCACTCCGATTTTATTTTTCTACTCATCATATTCTGTACACTTCTTTAGACTATTCCCTCAAGACCTAAACTGGTTTACTAGCATTTTACCTCGTAAACCTGTCCTTCATGGGATCCTGGAGATGGCAGCACCACCTTCTCGCCTGAGCTCCTTGCACTACTATTTTCTAGTCTATTGGCATCTTTACAATGTGATCCCTCCTTTATGCGAGTTTAGCTGTGCTTGAATCTATTCTCACCAGAGGAACCTTCATTTTTTTCTTTTTTACTAAAAAATAACTGCGTCTTTCTATTTGATAGGCAACTTTTGGATGAAGTGGAGATAAGAGAGTTACTAATCGATTATGTTGGACATCGTTGCTGTTGGAAGTCGCCCAGCTCGGACATGGCAGATTCGTGCAGTGGAAGACTGCAATGTATATGTGGGAACACTAGATACTTTTATAGAAGAGAGAGAAAGTACTACAGAAACAGAGCCATATCTTGGTGGGAAAATAGATGGAAAAGACAAGAGTCCTGAACTTGGGTTGTGGGAATTGGATCTAAGGTCTGAGTTTCCTCTGCTATTAGTCCCACACAAAAACTCGGACTAAGATTCCTCATTCTGAAAAGATTGAGAAATGTTCAGGTAATTTCTTTTCTCATATAGTGTATTTGGTTGCTGTTGTTAAGAATATTGTTGGAACCATAACCTAAATAGCAAAACTACAGGTTGTGAAGGAACGAGGTGAGCTTCCATGTCGCACTTGTAACCAGGTCAAGCACCTGGAGCATTACAAAAGAAAATCAAATGACTGAGTGCAATATCTGCTATGGGAGGGGCCTTGTTGCTCATAGAGATGGATCTGATACAATGTAAAGCTGATTTTCACCATCCATTTAAACCTGAGCTTGTTTACTACTACCTCATTAGAATACAACTGATTCCGTCATTGATGATGTGATTAATAAGCCTCTATGGTGGTTGTTGAGTTCACTTGGATCAATTATTTTCCTCTTATGTTCCTGCAGATGTAGAAATGTAATGGCAAGGGAAAGCTTCCATGTGTTACTTGTGGTTCCCGTGGACTGATGAAATGTGAAACTTGCGAAGGACGAGGTTCTCATCTTACCCAATAATTTGCCACACGTTAGATGGTAAGTCAACTTGTTTCACCGCCAATGATAACCATACCTAGTTTATCTTTCTAATTTTTATGTTAAGCATATATAACCATGCATAGTCGAAGAACAAAAAGATGCAGTTATTTTCAACAAGTGCAAGATTTAAAAGAAAAGAGGTGTACTTTTTCATGCTAGCTAAATCGATCTGGCATATCCAATTAAGTGACATGACATTCAGAATTGCTGAATGCAGAGGAAAACACTCAACCAAAAGTAAGTGCCACAAGCAGGTGCAGCATCAGTTCCAGATGAGGTCTTTCACAAGAGCCAAAGGATACAACTCTGCAACATACAGGCATATCAATGCACACCTGCCTTTTATGCAGACTCTTACTTCCTAAACAAATTCTCCTCAGATGTTATTGCGAAACGAGCCCATGTTCCTCCAGCAGCAAGAATAATTTGTGAGAGGCATATCATCTCTGTTGTTCCGTGACTCGTGTTACTATGGCCAAAGAAACCTGTCCTTCAGCTTTTACATTATTGGAGTTAGTCGAGAGGTATACCTAAAAGATTACTATCCCTCAAAGTTCTGTTGGGGACTCTGCCCTGCTTCGAGTGGCTGAAGCTGTAAGCAGATTAAACCTCTCCCTTATACTCAAGAAAGCTCAGATACTGATATTTGGTTGAATATGGACAGTTTGGTAAACTTGTTCTTTCTCTTGTACGTATGTTTGTTTTTGTAATATTACTTTATCGATGTATGTCATCAAAAGCTTTCTTTACCTGTCAACTATATATCTTTTGAGGATACGAATTAAGAGTGCCTTTTGACTGAACCAAAATTTGACAAATACTCTCCTACAAGTCATCAGAGGAGAGAGTGCAAGCAGTCCGCGGCATAATCGACAGGGCAGCAAGACCAAGCAAGCAATTTAAAGGTGTATTCTTTGACGGGTGAATTAACTAATAAAAGCTTAAGATAAAGCTATTTACTTTCTCAGGGTTAGTGTTTGAGCTTTGAAAGTACAAAGGAAATGATTCATTTCAATGAAGAACAAAAGGGTTTGGCCAATTGTGCTTTTCCCAAGTTGTCTCCACTGTCCAAATTTTTTCATCAAACAACTTTACTCCCAGAACTTAATAAAACGCATATTTTTCCTGATTCCCAAAACCAAAACTCCTAAAGACCCAGTGAGTTTAGGCCCATTAGTAAAGAGGAATGATTTTTACATGATTAGATTTCTGCATGAAGCCGGTATCTAACGATAGAAAGTAGCCAGTAGTTCAGGCTTCCTATTTTTCAATTGGCGGGTAATTTTTAGAAACATCTTACCAAGGCGGTTTATCTCATTATTGCTGGGTGTTTCTGTGCTTGAGGTTGCTTTCCTTATTGCTGTAGCTAGTTGATTCTAACTTGGTTCTCTATTTGTTTCTTAAGATTGGTGGGTTGCTTATTTTTTAGAGCTCAGCAGCCTATAAATACTCTTCTCCAGAACTTGTGAGAAATATAATTGAATTCAATCTAGTATTAAATTTCTTAACTCAGGTGGCTAATCCTTGATCAAATTTATCATTGGGGTTCTTCTGTTTGGTGCTGAATCTATCAATTTCCAAAACTCTGACATGGCAAGCAACATACGATTACAACACTTATCTGGCTAACACCAATGCCTACCCTCAGTCAGATCACAACACTGATTCGGATAACACCAGTGCCTACCCTCCTTAGTCAGATCTTTGGGGCGATGAAGAGGTGGTTGACGTACATCCATATTACAGTACTCATTCCGAAGATGATTCTGTTGATTCTGATGATTCGCGTGTGCGAAGGTTTGGCTTACAAAGTTGTGATACAATTGCTAAGAAGAAGAAAGAAGAGCAAAAATAAGAATGTCAGCAGTGGTTGGCTTCCTGGTGTAAAGGGAACTGGAACCCCCAAAACAGTTTTGTTTGGTTACTATGTATCTACAGATGGGTATTTTAGACAAGGAAGAAAAGGAGGACATGGAGTTATAATTCGGGACAATGGTGGTAAACCGGTTGTTGCTTCAGCTTTTACTTCTAGAAGCAAAATCTTTCCTTTATCACCATGTGAAGGCTTTGGCTGTAGGCGTCGAACTTGCAGTAGAATATTCTCTAGAAGACATTCAATTGTTTTGCAATGAAAAATATGTTGCTCGGCTTGTTAACAGCGCTATCAGGTCATCAGTGAATGGATGTACAAACGCATCCTAAAGAACATTTTGATGTTATCTGTAAGAGGTGTATGAAGAATAGCCTAAAAAGTGATTACAAGTTGGTTTTCCCTCTCCTAAAGAGTATAGCAGCGGCGCTACTCAGTTCGTTGTGCCAGTGCATGTCGACAAAAGTTCAAGAGATCTTAACAGAGCAGCAGATTATTTAGCGAAGAATGGTGCTGGATGGAGGTGCTGTGTCCTTCTGGGCTTCCAGATGAATTGAAGAAATTCTCTGCGAAGATTATGAGTCCGAATGTTATGGGCTGCCTGTTTGTCAGCTTAATCAAGATGGGTTTCCAGACGAATCCGGAAATTCTGGGCTTCGTCGGTGGTGGTGGCTGATCAGCCTGATCTTTTACCGTTAGACTGTAAGTCAGCTTATATAATAACCATTCATAGTCGAAGCGCAGAAAGTTATGCAGATCCAATTAGAGTGACATTCAAATTGCTGCATCCTGCATGTACAAGGAAAACACTTTCAACCTGAAAAGTAAATTGTGGAGGAGGTCTTTCACAGAGCCCAAAGGATACAACTCTGCAACAATGATATGTATTTTTTTTTTTTTTTGTAATATAATATTACGATTGTTGAACCTGTGTCATCTAAGAAATTTTTCAAATGCTTCAAAAAAAAAAAAAAAAAAAAAAAAAAAAATCTTTCGAGGAATAAAAACGTAACTATGAATTTCAACTTATGATTGAACCAAATTTGAGACATACTTTGCGCAACCTACCTCTTACATGTATTGTGGTTGTTATCACGCCGGTGCAAGCAGTCCGCAGAATCAACAGGAAGCAAGACCAAGCAAGCAATTTAAGGGTGTATTCTTCAACAAAAATGATGGCCAGTTGTGACGGGTCTTTTCAGACGTCTGTCACAAAAAACAGTCAACGGAGGCGGGCTTCGTTGTCACCACTTCCTCCCCGTCACATCTGCCTGACCTACTGTGACGGCATCCAGCCAACGGAGGCGGGCTTCGTTATCACCACTTCCTCGCCGTCACATCTGCCTGACCTACTGTGACGGCATCCAGCCAACGGAGGCGGGCTTCGTTGTCACCAGAAGTTTAATATTTTGACTGGTCAATATGGGGCATGTTTTCGCGACACTCTAACTGAAATATAGAAAAGATAAATCACTTCTCAAAAAAAAACTCTCTCTTCTCAGTCCCTCTTCACTCTTCAGAAACCTATCGGAGATATGAAACCTAGATTTTATTCTTCCACTAATTATGTGTATCAATCACTTACTTCGCTAGGGTTCCGATTTCCTTCACAAAGAATATAAATCTATGTTGGAGCAATGACTTTTACGGATCCAGATTTGTCACTAGAAAAGCTATCGATTGGTTAATGTTTTGTTCGATTTGAACCATCTTTTGATTCTTAAAGATCTGGTTTGGTCGAATTGAACCATCTCCTTCTAAATCGTCTTTTCATGTGGAGTTGGTCTTAAGTTGATTGAATCAATTTCGGAAGTCTACGAAAACCTAATTTTGGAATATTTTTTTAAATTATTTATTACATGGTAATTTCTTATATTTCTTGTTTCACTAGTTGGATTCTCATTTCAACAAAATTTAGATGCCCTAAATCTGTAGGTTAAATTTATTTATTTATTTATTTTAAAAAGAGAAATTACATTATGAACTAGAATTATACATGGATATGTCCTATATGGAGGAATTACATTATTTATTCTGTAGGAAATTTTTTGATTCATTAGAGAGACATGATTTAGTCAAAAGACGTACAAAGAATTTGAAGTGATTTTAATATTTTTTTTGAGAAATCATCTTAAGAGTGAATTGATTTGGTCTAAGAGTGGGATTTTAAGTACTAATCACTAATGGTATTTTACTGTTGTTGAAATGAAGGTTGGTGATGCAAATGTGGATAGTTCATAATGTTAATTGAATCCAGAAGATATGGTTTAGATGGTGACAAAGAGCATCATGTACTCATTTATGTTAAGTTCTTTTTGATTTTTCTATTCTACTTTGGATTACAAGGTGGTGATTCTAGAGGAGGCTTTGGTAGGTTCGAACTTCCACCAGTTCCTGATGAACTGTTCCTAATTATGACCTTTACAGCGATAGTATTAGTCACGTGTACGTGGCATACCTTTTATACAAAGCCATGCTCCATGGGAAGCAAGAATATCCAGAAGAGTTGCCTCCTTTCTGATGCTTCCAACAATTTTCCTGTTGCTGCTTTAGGATCTCAATGAATGATTGTTTCTGAAATTAGGATTAGATTAGATATGTATAATATAGTAACAAGGAAGAGATCGAGTATGTTAACAATTTTATTGGCCTAGCTATTTCGCAACCATCTTCTTAAAGAAGTTTAAAAACTAGTGTAGATTTATTATGACAATTGTTGCTGCATGCTAAGATGATAATCTTATAGCATTTTTATTTATACCTCCAGTTGTGGTGATTTTCGATGTATTTTACTGTAGGAGTTGTCATGCTGTCAATAGGGAACGGTTGGCCTAATTTATCCCCTGTGCAAAACATTTCTGCGATGGAATCAGTCATTCACTATATACTGTGTTATTGATGTTACACGGCAAACGAAGGATTTGGTTGAGAGTTATGTTGATATGGCGCTGAATCTAAGGATTTTAATACTTAGATTTGTTCTTAATACTCAGTGTTCTAGTCTCTTTGATGTGGCGTTGTTTGACTAGCGATTTTGAGAGTTATGTTGTGTTTTGTTAGATTATCTTTTTATTCTGGTTGTTATTTTGTCCGATTGTCATCAAACCTAGTCTGCAGAATTTACTAGGTGATATTTTTGTAATTTTGTTAGACTATTAGGATATGTTATTTATAATTTTGCTGTAGTTTTACTCTACTCATGATTTGCTGTAGTTTTACTCTACTCATGATTTACATTTATGAATATTCATTGGTCTAGTACAGGAGAAACTCACGCATTGAATGATTACATGAAGCCATGTCTCTCTGTTTTGCTTCTGCAGCTTAACCATAGTACTTAGCCCAGTGCAGTGTGCATTATTTGCATCGCTCCTGGTTACTTGCTCAAAATTTGGATAATTTTATCATGATTCATTCCTGAAAAATCTGATTGTTTGCTCTTTTTTGTAACAGGCTGAAGGTCTTATAGTTGAGCTGAACCTCTCGTTTTTTATGATTTAGTAGTGCAATTCTGCGGGATTATTCCCAGGCATCTTTCAGTAATGCAAAAGCAAAGGTACTGTAATCATCTTTATTAAAGTGCAGATCTAAACTTATTTGTGTCAATTTTCTATTGTAAAATTGCTTGCTGTTTTAGCTCTGGCTTCTGGTTAAACCCCTGACATGATATATTTTATACATAGGCTGGCTTTTTTTACTTACTTTTCTTAGTTCTTTCCCCTCTCATGTGTTACTGAGTAACTTACCCTCACTTTCTTTTCTTTGTAGTGTGTGTCCTGAAGAAGTCAGAGAGGCTGTGTCATCTCTGATGTTCGTTGCGGCAAGATTTGCAGATTTGCCTGAATTACGTGACCTCAGACAAATGTTTACCGAGAGATATGGGAATGATGTTGAACCCTTTGTGAATCAGAAGGTGATGTGCTACTATACACTTGCGAAAAGAATCATAGTCCTCTGTTTAAATTACCTTAAGCTTCTAATACTAAGCTGATGATTTTTTTTTTCCTTCCTGCGAACAGTTCAAAGAGAAGTTATCAACCCCGCCTACAGTAGATCAGAAGCTGCAGCTGATGCGTGATATTGCCAAAGAATACTCTGTAAAATGGGACTTCAAGGATTTTCAGCTTAAGCTTTCGAATCCTGACGTTCCTGTAAAAGTAAGCCTACTACCTTTTCCTTTCAAGAAGTTTTTAGTTGAGGAAATTAAAATCTATACTGTAGTTGTACCTATGGCAGATATCCCGTAAAGAGAAAAGTAATGACATTTAACACTTTATATCTTAATCAAAATACTCTAGCATATCTTCTTATGTGTGTATCTTCACATGCCTTGTATGTGTGAATTCTATTGAGCTTTGGCAACCAAGGGGAACTACAACCATATCAGGGCCAAATCCTCAAGTCTAAATCTAGTTTACCGAGAGCATATCTATCATGGTTACCAGGAAAATAGTCCTTGCAAGAAAATTATGAGTGAGATACTCTCATGGTTACCAGGAAAAAGCAGTCGGTGATCTGTTAGCCTCCACTGAATACACTACACACCTTACCGGGACTATAGCTGTATGCAACCAATGGTACTCTGCCATGTGTTCGATGAGCTATATTTTACTGTTTTTGCTACGGTTAAGGATACCGACAAAAGGGAACGAGTCCAAGATTAGATTTGCCCCTGTTTTATCCCTATTTAATAACGAACCATTTCCTTTGAATCATTCATTCATTTGTTTTCCAGATCTTCTTCTCCCACTCTCAAAGTTATGTTCTAATTATTTCCGCAGAGGTAATTCTTCTCCTTTCCTTTCTCAGAATTTCATATTTTAATTTTCGTTTCTGCAAATTTCATTTCTCATTGTTAATTGTGAATGAATTATTAACTTTGATTTCAGTTATTTATGCATGATTTTAATTGTGAATGAATTGATTACATTGTCATAGAGTTTTGTTTTGAGGTTCTTTTTAGAGTATTGATTTCATAAAATTGTCCTTGCAAGCAAATGGTCAGTTCTGCAATTCAGTCCATCTTTCTTGCCTGGGTATGTCATGGTGCTAAACAAACTGTACACTGTGGTCGTGTTCAAATTGGCAGTGTGTCTAGGATAAATTCCAGAGCTATGTGGTTGTATTTTCAGGAATGCTTCTCTTGGGTTGTGTCAGTGCGGGAAAGAAGACTTGAAGGCCATCCAAAACGGCCAATGGAAATGGTTTGATGTCACCTTATGAGAAAGATAAATTCTGACTTCGGCATCATTTTAATGTAAAGCAAGATCAAGAAGCTAGGTAGTTTTTTAATTTTAAATTTTTTTACACCTTGGCATTATATTGGAATTTGACTCAAAATTTTGGAATCTTTGTTGAGCTTGTTTAATAGATAGAAATTGATGCAATGAAATTCTGAGTTTTGTTATGGATTGTAAATTTGTGTGGCTACCAATAGGTATTTGTTTGTAGCAATGAATTGGGTCGAAATATATAATATGGCAGCGGAAACCAAAAATATCATCTTTTTCTACCAGTTATTTTGCAACGGTGTATATACGTTCCAAATGTTCTTATTTGTGACAGAAAATGCCGTCCCAATATAAAGTCAAATGTGACGAGAAGAATGCCGTCAGCAAAGCCGTCGCATATACTGTCGCAAATATCTATTGCGACGGCACCTAATGTGACAGAAATTTCTCCGTCACAAAACACCAATTGTGACGGAAAAGTGATCTATTGTGACAGATTTTGACCGTCCCAATAGGACATCATTTTTGTAGTTGTCGGTGAATTAACTAATAATAAGCTTAAGATAAACTTTCTCAGGGTTAATGTTTTTTTTTATAACAAATTACCTTTTCATTAATAGAAATTCAAGGATACAATGGGTTTAAGATCGACAGTAAGAAAATACAAAGAAGCATACAGTAAAAGTACAATTCCGAGAAATCCGACAAGAGAAAGAGAAGGATTACCTGTGTAGACCAAATACAAGTATGAATGAGAACCGAATAAATTGGAGGAGTGATGGTTTTTCTCGGAAATTAAATTCCAACCATTAATTTTTTTTTTCTTCTTAGAAAGATGTACTCCCAAAGTAGGAGTGATTTGCTCAAATCTCTTAAACCTAGTCATGAAGCTTCCGTCATCAAAAACAATGTTGATGAAGTTTCCGTCGCCGGATAATGCAATGATGAAGATTCTGGTTAAGTTTCCGTCTCCGGAGACAACAAAGATGATGATTTCGTCGTTGGAAAGCTTTGCTAGTGATCTATAAACCCAATAAAGTTACCAAGAACAGCCATTAAAGCCAAGATAAACCACTATAAAAGAGAAGATAAAACCACCAACATGGTGTAGATAAGAAAGCATAATAAAACTAACACAAAACCTAAATCAATCTAAGAAAATAGTAAAGATTGAAAGAGCCTGCTCAGATCCAGCCCTAAACGGACCAGATCTGAGCAGGAAGATTTGTCGGCGTTGGGTTTCCCCCCCTGTTAGCAGAGTGATAGAGAGGACAGAAAACATTTATGTTGTTATGGAATGGAAGAAACCGAAGGCTTAGTGTTTTGAAGAGTACTAGGAAATGATTCATTTCAATGAAACAACAAAAGGGTATTAGCCAATTGTGCTTCAAATATTGTGCTTTTATAAGCACAATAAGGGGACTATTGGTCCCTAAGTTCTCTATATTGTCCAAAAAAATTTCATCCAAAAAACTTTACTTCGAGAACTTAGTAAAACGCATCTTTTCCTGGTTCCAAAAACCAAAACTCCTAAAGACCCTAGTGAGTTTAGGCCCATTGGTTTTGTAATACGTCTTCCAAGATCATAGCTAAATTACTCGCAAATATAATGAAAAGCTTGTTGGATAAGGTTGTTTCACCGTATCAATCGGCTTTTCAATCTTCTAGGAAAATTCCGGACAACATTGTTGTTGCTCACGAGATTGTGCATTCAATGAAGAAAAAGAAAGGGAAAGTTGGGTGGTTGGGTGTAAAAATTGATATGTCGAAGGCTTTCGACGTGGTCAGTTGGGAATTTTAAAATAAAACCCTTTTGCATTCGGTTTTAGTCAAGACTGGTGTGACTTGATTTTTTCCAGTGTGTTTCCATTACCTCTATAGCGGTCTTTTTGAATGGTAAATAAGATTGATTTTTAAACCTATTAGAGGAGTAAGACAGAAGATCCTTTATCTCCCTATCTTTTTTTTATTCTTTGTATGGAAGTTTTTTCAATACTGATTTTGGCTAATGAAGCCTCGAAACATGTTCATGGTATTCAAATAACTAGGAATAGTCAGCCAATTTAGCATCTTCTTTTCGCCGATGATTGTTTGATTTTTGCTAAAGCCGACTTAGGGGAATGTCGTAACCTTTTAAATATTATTAAACAATTTAGTAAAGCCTCCGGTCAACTAATCAACTTCAACAAATTGGGGTTGTTTTTTTAGTAAAAAGGTTCACAGAGGCATCAAAGAATGATGAGCAAATTGCTTAAAATCAAAAAAATAAATATTAAGGATGCTTATTTGGGAGCTCCTCTTTTTGTTGATAAATCTAAACTCAAAATCTCTGATGTCTTAATTGAGAAAATAGAGAACATAATTCAAGGATAGAGGAGTAAAATTCTTCCCCGGGTTAGTAGGATGGTTTTGATTAAACATGTTTTATCTAGTATTCTTACATTTAAAATGAGGTGTTTTCGAATTCCTAAGAAGATTACTGAGAAAATGAACGACATTCAAAGAGATTTTTGGTGGGTAAGGATTCCAATTCTAAAGGTGCCCATATAAAATATTATGCTTTTCTTTGCAAACCAATTGCACGAGGTGTATTAGGATTTAGAGACATCGGTAAGGCCAACCTTGCTATGCTTTCTAAGGTAACTTGGAAACTATTGGATGAACCTGATGCTTTATGGGCAAAAGACCTTAAGGCCAAACATTTACCAAAATGTTTTGTCTTTAATGCAAAGCCGACCAAGGCGGGTTCTTGGATTTGGTCTTGTATTAAGAAAGTTCTCACTCTAGTTAGACAACACTCAATTTGGGAAGTTGGTGATGGTTGTTATATTGATATAAGAAATGATTGGTGGATCCACGACTTAGAGGATGAAAAGACGATGGTACCCAAATTCACCACAATCTTTAATATATCCACCTATAAGTCCTCTTACCGAAAGTGATTGTCTATGGAAAAAGTCGAGACAATACGACAAATCGGTATTCACACTTTGTGTCCATGGATACGAGATCGAGATAATACAATAATCAAAGTGTGATTACTTGATAATAGGTTCGGACTTAACCAAACTCTATAGTATCACTATAAAGTAATACATAGTTAAAGTTTGTGTGATTTACTTTAAATTATAATAATAATAATTATAATTGCGCAAAATAAAAATAAATGACACAACAAGGTTTTATTAACGAGGAAACCGCAAATGCAGAAAACCCCGGGACCAAGTCCAGAATTGAATACTCTCATAATTAAGATGTTATACAAAATCTAAACCAACTTCGTATAGTTGAGACCAAGCAACTAAACCTAGCTCACTTAGTTTCTTCAAGATATATCCTCGCTTCAGACATTCAATAAGTGCACGTACTAAAACAATTCGTTTGGATCGTATTCCAAACGATGAGGAACAACAAATCTGTTTGGTAACAACTCTATTGATTCTTTCCAGATAAAGATATCTCAAGTCATATGCAAAGTCTTTTCTGTTTAAACAAGTAAACTCCTTTTCCAGGTTAGATCAATCCAATCTCCATTACCGAAGTAATAAGATTCGGATTTGTAACAATCAAATAGAACTCTAGAGATCTATTAGGTGTTACCGATCTCACGTAACTAATCAATCAAATAAATCTGATTCTAGTTAGTTCCCAGCCGATCAAGTTTTGTGCTATACAAAGATATGAGAAACCAATAAGAAATCTTCTTCATCTTCAAAATTTCTTTAATCTTCAATTAAACCTGCACAACACCACTTGAATCTCTTGTGATCAATCACGCACAAAGTGGAGTCTGTTAATAATGGATTATCACAAGATGTCTTTAGATCTACAAACAGTTCTAAAGATCTCGTCGACACTTTGATCTAGTTTGAGTGAATCTTATATCAGAAGAGAAGATTCTCAAGAATAAACAAACTAGGTGCAATCAAAGTTCAACAACCGATAGTCAATCAAATCAATCGAAAACTAATAAAGTGCAATTATTTAGTTTCCTACCAAAGGTACCCGTAGAGCTTCTTGATCCCACAAAAGTATTTAAACGAGCGGTCGTAAGAGATTTCGCCTAATTAGGGTACTTTCCTTCCAGATAGACGGCTCCACCAGAAACAACAAAAAGATGAAGTTTGCATGGCTCTTAGGATAGTTTGCTAAAAAAATGCAAACTTAGGTATTTATAGACCAATGATGTTTGGACACCAAGGAATTTCCAAAACCGAATATTCTCAAGATATGCAATAAATGTCCACAATCGGGTATATTAATTAAATACTATAATAGAGGCCCAACAAAAATACCCTCACCCAAAATAAAAATAGCCTCCCCTAAAAATCTCGGATTGTTAGATTACTATAATTCCCTTCAATATATTTCAGTATCAGAACGTTACGGAACATTAATTTCCAATTCACCCATTACTTATCATCTCTCTCTCTCTCTCTCTCTCTCTCTCCTGCTTCTTCTTCTCCAAAATTTGAAACCGCCGCTCATAACTGAAGAAATCCAAAAATCAAAAACTGAATCATCATTGTAACTGAATCAAACCGTCAATCTATAGAAACTCAGTAACCGATCTCATTAGAATCATTTTTAGTTTCAAAAATCAAAAAATATGAGAAGAAATGATAGAAAACTAGGGTTCACTGAGTTTGAAAATTCAAACACAAGATTCAAAAAGGTAAACACGATTTTCATCTTCTACTTACTTTTATTGGTGAAGATTTTGGTTTCGAAAGATGATTTTTAAGGTTTTGATTTGAGTTTGATTTTCAGTTTGGAAGAAAAAATCGGATGTATGATTTGATGTCGATTAATCGTTTCAAATCGACATCAAATAATTACTGCTACTAGACACTGTGATTTGGTTTGGGATATAATTAGTTTGGTATTAATTGTTTTTTGTTTGATTTTGATTTTAGGTTAATCTGATTTCAAAGTTGTAGTTGCAGTTGATAGAGGTAAGAAAAGTAATTTCAAATTATTGTATTCTTTGTGTGTGTGTGTTTATCAGTATTTGCATGATAATTATACAGTCGTTGTTTAGAGTTGATGATTCTGGAAAACAAGAAGTTAATGTTCTCTGAATGTGTGTTCTTCAGTTGATGTTGATGCTAAATGCTACACCATAGATAAGGTCAACAATAGGAGTTGGTCCCATAGAATTTTGTGGTGTATGAGTTGTAATCTAAAATAATAGCATGTCGATTCTACAAAAAAATTAGATGAATAATATTTAGAGTTGATCCCATAAAATTGTCTAAACAACGAAAGTTGACAACAAATAAATGTTATTGTAAGTGATTTTATTACTTAGAAGTAAGGCTATATATGAACAAGTTATTATAATTGTTGTTAGTGATTGTAAATGAATGCATTAAACTAATAACTTACAAAATCATGTTATGTAATTTTTGTTTTGGTTATAGAAGAATTTTTTTTGAGGTTTGTTCTCTTTCATGTAAGGATATATATGGATAAATTGTGGTAATTCTTGTTATAATTGTAGTTGTTGGTGTCAACAATAGTAGTTGATATCATATTATACCAAAGTAACATGGTTCAACAACAGAAGTTGATCTAATTGATGGGATCAACAACAGTAGTTGATGCCATAAAAATGAAAACCAACTATAATTATAAAAGAAAAATGAGATCAACAATAGTAATTGATCACATAAAACTGAATCAACAATAGGATTTGATACCATTTGATGGTATCAACAACATAAGTTATACTAGTAAAATGTTGTCAACAACATGAGTTTATCCCATTAGATAGGATTAACAACATGAGTTGATCCCTTTTTACTAACTGTTCAACTGTTATTGTTATATTATTTAATGAATAAGAATGCTGACTATATTACTGTTGTTTGAAATATAGCAATCAAATGAGGAGATCACCGCGAATAAGACAGAAGAATCAAGAATAGGATCAACCGAAACATATTCTGAAAGATATACGAAACAAACGGAAGAAACTATTGGAAGAAAAATAGCAACGGGTTGAAAGAAAGACAAAGCATAAAAATGACCAACAAAATGAACAAGTCAAAGCAACAATAAGAACAGAAGACAAACAAGAAGATCCAGAAGAAGACGAATCGCAGGAGATTGTAAAAGTTAAAGCAACAAAAAGAAATAAGGACAACAAGAAGAAATTAGATGATGAACAAGAACCAAAGGTGAAGAAGAAGAAGAACAAGAAAAAGAAGAACAAGAAGAAGAAAAATGAAGAGGAACCATCAGGTAAAAAAAACAAGAAGATGATAATTGAAGAATTAGAAGAACAAAATGAAGAAGAATCAGATGAAAACAAAAGTAACCGAAGATGCGAAGCCGAAAAAGGAACTCAAAGGAAACAATATTGAGTTGTGTTTTTAAGTCGCCATATCATTAAGTTGTTTAACTATTAAAAATAAATAAGTCAATGTTGAGTTGCATGTATGCAGGAGTAGGCCAAAGGCGAACGAAGTTACATTCAAAGGAGGTCTCATTCCATTGGTTGAAATGGAGAGTTTTCTATACAAGCTGTTTAAAGTAGAAGAAGGAGGAAATAAGAAGAAACCAATCCTTTTAAAAGCACTGAAGACAATTCCTTTCTCGGACTTCTTCAACATATTCTACATAGCAGACAATAACATTATAGTGACTCCTAAATGGTTAGAAGAATCAATCTTGTAATACAACTGTTGCTTAGTGGATTTAATAAAGAAACGAAGAATATCGCATTTGGAGATCCAAAAAAAGGAGAAGAATTATACAGAGTGCTCTCTGGATGTAAGGGAATTTGCGTTGATCTTCAAAATTAGAAAAATTATAGAGAGTGAATATGTCAAGAGCAAATTAAAATCAAGGCACCAAGGTGAATGCAGAGAATATTGAATACCAAGTTCAGACTAGAGAAAGAGACATATTGTAAGGATAAAATAACTAAGACTGAGGTTGAAAACAAACTAAGAATTGCAACTGAAGATGAGTCTGACTCGGAGTATTTTGTCAGACTTTTTTCCATGTGGGTGTGTGCAGTTCTTTTCTTCCCTGATTCGGGAATAACAATATTTGTAAGGAAATGGTTACATCATGTTCTACAAATGGATAAAGTGTCATGGCCAGATCACATTGTAGATTTTTTTATTTTAAACATCTCAAAACAAAAAGGAAAAAAGGGATTGTTATCAGATGCACTACAATGCTACCGGTAAGTAAAAGACATTTATATCAAAGTAAAATATTTATATTTGTATATAGTACAATGTTGCATGTAGTATGTAAAAACTAACCTCTTCCATTTCTCTGCATCCAGTATTGGTTCTGTGAACACACTGGGAAATACATCGAGAAGAGGTCAGGGTTTTTAAATCAGAACTCTGAGATTCCTAAGATGGAACCAACACACATTGTTCAAGAAACTTCGCAATGATTTTGGTGAAAAGGCTAGAGAGGGAATAGACATGACTTGGTTTGAGCATAAGGAAATTTTTTTCTTACTCTCTTTAAATTTTCTAGTACAAAATACTTATTTTTTGTGTGTAAACAATGGAAGTTGATCCCAACAAATGGATCAACAACCAAAGTTGACACAAAATTACTGAAATCTACCGCAGAAAAGATTGATTATGCACATTTTTTTTTGTATCTATGTATTTAAATTAGAGCTGGTTCAGATTAGGATTTGAAAAACAAGTGTGATTATAGATGATAGAGTTAAAGAAATGATACCGAATTGCAATCTGAAATGTATTACATATTTTGTGTATCAACAATGAAAGTTGATCCCCAATTAATGAAATCAACAACCAAAGTTGGCATAGTATCCGAAATGTATTATAGATTTTGTGTATCAATAATAGAAGTTGATCCAATTGTATGGACTCGACAACAAGGTTTGCTCAATAGCTGAAATGTACCCCAGTTTGTTTGTGTCAACAATGGAAGTTGATCACCAATGAATGTGATCAACAACCAAAGTTGACATCATATCTAAAATGTACTCCACTTATATATAGATGCAATTTCATATACATTCCAGTGCGTGCACTTATTGAATGTCGGAAGCGCAGGGATACAAAAGAACTACGAGAGCCTAAGTACACATACCCGTACGCGTACTGGCGAAGGGTTTGGGTCCGGGATTTGGTGGCGCGGATCAATGGAGTATCCACGCCGCCCTACCTATTCAGTGGAGCAGAAAAATCATCATCAAAGTCATCCATGTAAGCAGGTCTTTCATCCACATCCTTATCTGCACTAGATGCTCAAGGATTTCAATCCCACTGTAACTTATGAATCTTGCTCTCCTTCTTTTTAGAGTATCTCTCTGCTTTTTTCTTTCCCAAGGCTATTAATTAATTGAAGTTTTACCTTAGATGCTTCCAAGTTGTTATATATCTTTCAAGTATATATATTTTTTTAATTCTGACAACATATTTTGCAACGTACATATATGTTGCTTAAATTATTTTAAACGTTGCTATAGCTCAAATTAAAGCAAAGGATGAAGCAACAAATGAAACGTTGCTTTAACTAATTTTGTCACGATCCTAATTTAGTTATCGGAGGGACACTGTAAGTAGAAGAATTTATTTCAATAGTATATCAGCAATTTTAATACATTAAACAGATATATTCTTTTAATATCATTCGCATGATTCCGTAGATTTGTATACTGAGGAGGACAAGGATGAGATCCATCAAGATATTTTTGGATTTTGAATTTTCGAATAACAAGTAATAGAAGGTTTTCCATGTGAATGAATCTTTGAATATTCCGCAGTATTGGTCTTTCCCTGATCCACATCTTTGTGTAAATATTGTGTGGCTCCGTAAGTTATAGAATACCTTTGTTACTCTTCTAGAACTTCTTGTTTTTCAGTGGACCTCTTGGGATCTTGCTTAGAACCTTTTCGTCAAATACCACATATTGTTTCTTCAACTCATGCAGAGCTTTCTCAAAGAAAGGTATCAACTTGTTTCAAACAAAATAATTCTAAAACTTACATACAACCCCGTCTCGTCGAGGATACGGTCACACTTAGCATGTATAACAAACCTTTGAACCCCTAGTTCTCCTTAGTGGACAAGTTTTAGTCTCGTGAAGGTTTACAAGAGGTGAAACTACAAAACCTTTTTCTACAAATTCTAACTCTCTGATTTCATGTTCAATGAAATTTGAAGCTTCTCCATACTCTTATGATACTTTATATGATGAATTTGAGATGTTTAAACCAAATTCATGCTTGTTTCTTTTGATTTTGATTCTAGGGTTCATGAAACAAGCTAGGGTTATTCTCCACCACTATGTATCCTTCAAACCTCAATTTAATGAGGTAATTTAATAAATTTTGGGTTGTTAAAACCCATCTTTCCTTCAAAAAAATAATCCCGTGGGGACAGATTTTCCTTTGTCGCACCTCACTCGGGGGATATTCCCCCTCGTGAAAGATATATTAAGGGTACAATGTGAGAAAAAAAAAGATTATTCCCAAAAAATACTTTGCTTACTATATTGCTCACTGGTTTGCAGGTTCATGAAGATTTTGTTGATCCGGTTACAGAAGATGAGATGTTTTTGATTGACCTGTCAGTACCAGCACGAGAATTGGAAGCAAAGAGGCGGAGGAATGAGAAACTGGCAGAAGAAAAATTGTATCCTGAATGTGACAAGCAGGAAATAACTTATCAAAGAAGGGGCCTAGCAAAGATATTGATGAGCAACATAATCATGAAGAAAATTATTGACAATAACAAGGACAAGATTCAGTTACAGTCTGCAGATAAAGAAAGACTTGGAAATATTGCTAAACAAGTGAAAGAATGGAAAAAAAGGAAGATACATGTCCAGAGAGCAAGAGCATAGGGTACTCAACGGGAATTCAGAAGAGCAACCTAATATTTATTAGAGACTGAATTAACTCAAGTGGATAATACAAGTGGAGAACCATTTGGAAAGGAGAATGAAGCTGACTTGAATATAGAAGAAGAACAAGAATCAAGTCAACTGACGTTGTCATCATCATATGCACAGTCAAAGTGATTTGGAAAAAGCTTTGAAGGGTTTTCAAAGTGTACTAAATATCCAGGTACATCCTATAGTGATAGATCACTTGGCAAACTGGAAGATGGGATTCAATGCAAGAAGAGAATAAAAAAGAAGACAACAAGCGAATCTTCATATAACTAATGTGATTGCAGAGATTGGTAATTCAGTTGAGGAGAATGAAGTCAAAGAAGGAGAAAGAAGTACAAACATGCAGGAAGCGGATATTGTGGGAGATGTAGTTGTTTATTTAGCTCCTCCAATTAACGTTATACTTCCAGAAAGATTGTATTATATCGCTACAGGTTCTATTTTAACTCAGTTGAAGAAGTAATCAATTTAAAAGACATATTAGTTAAACTAAGAATTGGATGCAAGTGTGTTTATGTTATGCACAGTTTGGATTATCTATTGATTTGTTATGGATTAATATTAGTATTAGTTTGGTCTACTGATTTCTATACATCCGTAATGAATGAAAATGAGTGAATGTTAATATTAAAGATATCAGGTATGTACAACTAATTGATTTCTATACATGCATTTTTTTTATTTATAAAGTGTCAACAATGAAAGTTGATCCATTAAAGCAATGGATCACCAAATAATGAATGATTGGTTTGTTATCAAGATAATGAGTGTTAGCATTGCAGGGTATTTACAAATAATGGAATTAACTTGTGCATACAGATAAAACCATGCATACTTTTTTTTTTGAAGTGTCAACAGTAGAATTTGATCCAATAATGTAGGGTAAACAATGGAAGTTGATCCCAAAAAAAATGGGTCAACAATGATATGTTGATAATGTTTACATAAGACTGTTTCCTGTTAATCTAATCAGTTTATTTCCCTACAGGTACCACCCCAAGCTTCAGTGAAATCATTGCCGGAATATTTACTCTTACTCCTCCACAACAGATGGAAGATGCTCTGACACAACAAATGGAATATACTCTTACACATCAAATGGAAGAGGGTGATTCTGCACCTACAGATGACAAAGATGTATTAGAAGGCTTAAAGTGATATACAAAGTAGATGAAATTGATGGGACAACTGAAGAGTAAGACGATAATTCTGAAGTGACGCAGAGCCAAAGGAATAAGTGTGACTCTATTACAAGAGCAGTGAAGTATAACACAAGGTCAAGGAAGGCGCCAACTAGATACACACCTTAAGGTAAAGCGAACAAGGGAAAAAAGAAGGAAAGTGAAAGAAGAAGAAGAAGAAGAAGAAGAAGAAGAAGAAGAAGAAGAAGAAGAAGAAGAAGAAGAAGAAGAAGAAGAAGAAAAAGAAGAAAAAGAAGAAGGGGAGAGGTGTTGAAGAACCGACAATAATCGACCTCGATGATTACATTGATGTGACGCCACCTGAGCCAACAAAGCTGAAGAAGCTAGAAAAACTCAAACTCTGGAAATCCTGCAACGAGGAAGCGACAGAAAGGTATGTAACTTTGTAACAACCTGCCTATTTATTTATAGTTGTAAACAATCAAAGTTTATGTCGTGGAACATCTGCGAAAAAACGATTGTAATCCAAGTTACGGTTAGAATTTCTAATATGTTATGTCATGATAATAATACTTCCATTTGAAAAATAAAGTGAGAGAGCATGTAGCTTTTATTTCAACAATGACGTGGAAGAGATCGTTTATGGAAAGCATATCCAAGCTCTAATGGATGGACAAAACATTAACAGCGAGATTGTTGATTACTACATCAACATGCTGCAATCAAAGATGCAAGATCCAACTAAGCCGAACTACTACAGGAAGAAGCACTTAATTCTGTCTACAAATGCTTATGTAAGTAACGAAAACTCTTAATCTGTCTTTTCAATAACTTGTTACACCAACTTATTTAGGTCTATATTATCGTAGTTAAAATCTTATTTAGGTGAGATGAAATAATTTAGCGTGCTAGGGATGGTTCAAGTATACATGAATAAATGAATGAATTATTTTTAATTTGATAAAAAATTTATGATATATACTTGTTGTTATCTAATATCAAAAAAAAAAAAAAAAACTAATGTCAAGAATATGATGCAACAACTGATGAGGGGCGCATTAGCTACCAAAGATGCCACAAAAGTGGAGGAATGTGGGATTACTGACTAAGGTAGGGAGAATTACCAGAGTGAATGGCGATGACACATTCTGCTCATACCAATGTGTCTCCAATAAATGAATAAGAAACCATTCCATTGGGTGCTGATGAGTGCCAAATATTGCATATTCATACACCTTTTCATTGGCACTTAACTCATCTTTCGCGCTTTAAAGTCATATATTATCCCAAATTCTGCATTCTTACCATCTTCAAGAATAAATATTTGTATTAATTAATTTTGTGTTTTTAAGTACTAAATAAAGCTTGGAAGAATTGAGAAGACAAAAGAGAAGAAAGTTGGAAGCGTTGCAACCCGCTCGCGCATCAGTGGCAACCTGTTTACAAATTCATGGGATTAAAAAACCCATGATCCAAAACCCAAGACCCAAATCCATTTCCACCTCACCCCCATTGTATTCCATTATATCCATCAATTAAGAAAACATGTTTTGTTTAATTGTTGAGTGGTTGCTACAGTAAATTTCGAATCCAAGTGTTGAGAGAGTTTTTGTGTATAAATAGAGAGGGTTGTTGTGTTGAAAACTCATCCAAGAATAGCTTGTTCATGTTAGTTTATCAAATTTCAATTTTGTTGTAATGTTCTTCATGTTCTAATTTCATTTACTAGGTTTAGATGAAGCCCTAATCTCATTGGTATGTATTCATATCTTGTATCTTGTTCTTGAAAGTTTAGAATTGTTTAAAGATATAATTTAATCCAAGTTTTTCAACATCTTTCTCTCACAATGTATGCCATGTATCCATTGTAGTTAGAATATCTCTATGTTGATTATGCTACAACTCATGCTTAACCAAATATTGATCTTTAGATTAGTTGTGCTTAATTAGACAATTAATGCTTTGGAGAAATACTTTAGTTGTGATTAAATTATCCATTGGAGAAACACCTTAGTTATACGGTAGACTTGAATCTACTATAAGGACAAGAATAATATTACAAGTTGAATGCATATCATAGGTTATTGGTGGATTTGAATACCCTAGTATCCATATTATCATTGTTTACATATCTTGTTATTTGCATCTTTTACTTTTATTATTTCGATCACTTGAAAATCATATCGTCAGACGACAAAATCAAACCCCTTTTGGTTACTCTCTGAATCGGGATTTAGAATCAACTTCTACACTCTCCAAGTCTCTCGTGGTTCGACTGTGCTTGCCCCTGTGTTGCTTGTCGACACTGTGCACTTGCAGTATACACAATAGTAGGTATCTTTACGAGCCTACCAAGTTTTTGGCGCCGTTGCCGGGGACTCGGTAGTGGTGTAGTTCATTTCTCATCTCCTGTCACTATTCATTTTTCATCTCCTGGAACTGTTCACATAATACAGTCCAAATATCACTGTAGCATAATCACTGTAGCAGCACAACTATTCACAGTCAATTTTACACTTATTTTTTTTGTTTTTGCTTTAAAACTTCGAAACCCTAACTACCTCTTTTGAGCTCAACAGGTGCTTGGGAGGCATGTTGTAAAGGCGAAGGAAAGGAAGTGAAAGAAGTTTTTATTTTAAATAAAAAAAAAAAAAAAAGAGTTTATTTTATTGTATTAGGATTCCTCTACTCTTGTAATTTTCTTTTTCTTTTGCACTTTATTTTGGACTTTGGACTTGGACATTCTATTTTTATTTTTATTTTTAAACCCTACGGAAGGGTATTATTAAATATCAACTGTTTGCAGAGAAGGACGGTGATTACAATATCACCTCGGCCCCTCGGGTTCGTTCATGACATAAGAGTCGTGGCCCGAGTCGACAACAACGGTTCATCCCCGTCCGGAACGGGGAGGTAAGTTTGTCGAAACACTCGCGAATCCCTTGTTAGCGAGTTACTGTATTCCTTCGTTTGCATATATGTTGAGGAATTGAATACGGCTGCTTTATTTTCCTAGTAAAGGGCAAGGACTGGCCATACAAGATAAGTGTTCGGATTTCATCACCGTTCTCTTCTTGCCCGCCTTAGGAAAACGATACATACGCGAACCTAAGCTTTAAAATTTTGAATAGAACAAGACCTATAAGGTAACGAGCTTAGTAGGAAAGTCATTTGAAAAATATTGGTTACTCTTTAAGCATACTTGAAGTTCATGACGGTTTAGTCAAATTGAATGCGTGATGCGCGCTTTGTAATACGGTGAGGCCTTGGGTATCAAAGCTCTAGCAGCTTCCCTCGCCTCTATTCAATTTACTTAAACTCGGATTGATTCCAGAGGGGTTTGCTCAGATTGTAACGAATTCCCTTTCGAAGGATAATAAGCTGGTCTAGAAAACAATCTAAGTGGAGCCATCATGCTTTTTGTTTGATAGAAATCAGTAGGTTTACTGTGGTGGAGTCATCCTTGTTTGTGATTGCATAGAACTTTCCTTCTAGATGAATGGTTAACATGCTTGATGTGCTAGCTAGGCTATGATTGTGTCTTTTAGAGACCATACACGTCAACTAGTTAGAATCAGTCAAGAAGAGTTAATTGAAATACATAGTTCTAGTTAAAGACAGGTCCAAACCCATCCGAAACAATGTGAGAACCAGTAAACCCAGTCCGTAGTCTAAAGGACTACATGTACCCAACGAGGACAACCCAGTCCTCGTGCATTGTCTTACCAGCTATTGATGGACAATTTGAGCTAAAGGCAAGCATCCTCAATATGTTGCCTAAATTTAAAGGGGTTGAAGCTGAAAATCCCTACCACCATGTGAGAGAGTTCGAGGAAATTTGTGGGACTCTTCGGATCAACCAAATGACGGATGAGCACCTCAAAATGAAACTTTTTCCTTTTTCTTTGATAGACAAAGCCAAGACTTGGCTATATGCTCAACAGCCACAGTCATTTCATACATGGGATGCTCTTACGAAAGAGTTCTTCAAAAAGTTCTTCCCAAACCATAAGACTACGACAATTCGTCAAAGTATGAATAGTTTTGTGCAATTAGAGGAGGAAACTTTGGCAAAATATTTGGAGAGATTCAATGAATTATTGCTCCAATGTCCTCACCATGGTTTTGAAAAATGGAGACTTGTGCAAATTTTGTATGAAGGCTTAGATGTCAAGAACCAAACTACAGTTGAGACCATGTGCAATGGTCAATTTATTGAAAAAAAGTGCTGATGAGTCTTGGGATTTCTTAATCGAAATCGCTGAAAAGACTCAAGAAGTGGGAATCCGTGAACCAAATAGGATTACCCTTGCATCCAATGTTCATAGAATTGACTCTGACTCGAAGGAAGTGCAAAGATGGCATCCTTGGCCAGGAGAACAGAAAAGCTAGAACTAGAAAAGAATGGAAAAACTAATATCCCTACTCTCCGTAGTCAAATTGAAATGGCCACTTGTGCCCCATGCCATAGTTCAGACCATCTAGTGGACACTTGTCCGGACCTCCATGCATTTCAAGAGTCTAAAACCGAGCAAGCCAATGTTTTGTACCAAAGGCAAGAGAACAACCCATATTCTCAGACCTACAACCCAGGGTGGAGAAATCACCCTAACCTTTCATGGTCTAAGGGACCTGTACAAGGGGGGAACATCAAATAATAACCAAGGATACCCTTATCCTAGAAACCCCCAAGTGCAACCACATGTGCAGTACCCTGTAGAGAAAAAGCCTAGCTTCGAAGAAAGTTTCGGTTTGTTGACCCAAAATTTGGTACAACTCCAAAAGACCACATACCAACGTTTTACAAGTCTGGAACTTAAAATGGGTCAAATTTGTGAAGCATTGAATGAAAGAGACAAAGGAAAACTCCCTAGTCAGCCCCAACAAAATCCAAAAACTATATATCAGGCAAAAAATTCAACTCGAAATGAGGCCTCCCAAGTAAATGTTGTCACCACTCTTCGTAGTGGTAAAATTGTTGAAAACAATGTAGGTGAACACGATCGAGTGAGTCTAAATCGGACTCACTAGTGCATACAACTCCACTGAAAACACCTATTGTTGAAAACAAATCTGAGCAACAAAAGAATTCCCATAATTCTAATGTCTCGCACCATCTCATGTACTGTTGCTCCATTCCCACAAAGATTGGTGCAGCAAAAAAGAGAGTATACAAGTACAACGAGATTTTGGAAATGTTCAAACGAATTAACATCAACATCCCATTTCTTGATGCAATCAAGCAAGTCCCCGCTTATGCTAAATTTCTTAAGGATCTCAGTGCACACAAAAGCGAAAGCTTCATGTGCATAAGCGTGCTTTTCTCACCGAGCAAGTGAGTGCAATCATTCAAAGCAACACACCTCCTAAGTTTAAAGACCCAGGTAGTCCAACTATCACATGCAAAATAGGTGACCAAACGGTTAAGAAGGCGTTGCTAGACTTAGGGGCAAGTGTGAATTTACTACCATATTCAAGATATGTGCGAGTTAGGTCTTGGAGAGTTGAAGGCAACACCTATAACTCGCAATTGGTGGACAGATCCGTCAAAGTGCCACGTGGTGTGGTAGAAGATGTTTTGATTAAGGTTGATAAGTTTTATTTTCCTGTGGACTTCATTGTCTTAGATACTCAACCTGTGCAAAACCCTGACAGTCACATTCCTATCATTTTGGGACGTCCCTTCTTAGCAACATCCAATGCAATCATTAACTGCCGTAATGGAGTGTTGAAGTTGTCATTTGGTAATATGACTGTGGAGTTGAATGTTTTCAATACTAGCCAAAAACATTTAGATCTTGATGATGATAATGATGTGCATGAAATTAACATGATTGAAAGTTTGATTCAGGATTCGTTGTCTAGTAGCATGTCTGTTGACCCTTTGGATGCTTATTTGAATAATTTTGACTTGGATTTGTTTGATGATGAATACATAAGTGAAGTGAATACTTTGCTTGAATCCACACCACTTATGGACACGACTAAGTGGAAAGCTAGAGTGGAACCACTTCCACTCTTGGAATCCAAGTCTGTTCCCTCTCTTGTTGAGCCACCAAAGCTCGAACTGAAACCATTATGATACTCTTAAATATGCATTTTTGGGACCTTCTAATACTTTGCCTGTAATCATTTCATCTGCCTTAGATACAGAACAGGAAAGTAAACTTTTAGAAGTACTTAAGCAGCATAAAGAAGCCTTAGGATGGACCATCTCGGACCTTAAAGGCATAAGTCCCACTGATTGCATGCATCATATAAACCTTGAGGACAATGCTAAACCATCTAGGGAGATGTAAAGGCGTCTCAATCCTAACATGAAAGAGGTTGTTAAGAGTGAGATTATAAAGTTATTGATGCGGGTATCATCTACCCAATCTCAGATAGCAAATGGGTTAGCCCCATTCGGTTGTCTGCCGAAAAAAGTCGGAGTTACTGTAGTTCAAAACGATAAAGATGAGTTAATCACTACTCGAGTAACCACAGGGTGGCGAGTTTGCATTGATTATAGGAAGTTGAATTCAGTTACAAAGAAATATCACTTCCCTCTTCCATTCATAGATCAAATGCTTGAACGATTGTCTGGGCGTAAATTCTATTATTTCTTGGATGGTTTTTCTGGTTACAACTAGATTCATATTTCACCCGAAGATCAGGAAAAGACTACATTTACATGTCCATTTGGAACGTTTGCCTATCGTCGTATGCCCTTTGGGTTGTGCAACGCACCCGCTACATTTCAGCGTTGTATGATGAGCATTTTTCTGATATGATAGATAACTTCCTTGAGATCTTTATGGATGATTTCTCTGTGTTTGGATCATCTTTTGATGAATGTTTGAACCATCTTACTCGCATGATGATTAGATGTAAAGAGAAAGATTTGGTTTTAAATTGGGAGAAATGTCATTTTATGGTGAACTCGGGCATAGTTCTAGGACACATCATCTCTGAAAAAGGCATTGAAGTAGACAAAGCCAAAGTCGACCTCATTCAAAACTTGCCGCAACCTCGCTCTGTGAGGGAGGTTAGATCATTTTTAGGCCATGATGGTTTCTACCGTAGATTCATTAAAGATTTCAGTAAGATCTCAAGACCACTGTGTAATCTACTCAGTAAAGATGTTTCCTTTGTGTTTGATAATGCTTGTGTGCATGCTTGGGAAGAGCTCAAAACTCTTCTAACTTCATCACCTATAGTCCGACCTCCTGATTGGAAATTACCTTTTGAAATCATGTGTGACGCATCTGATTTTGTTGTTGGAGCTGTCTTAGGTCAGCGAGTTGACAAACACCCCTATATGATCTACTATGCTAGTAAGACACTGAATGAGGCCCAAATGAATTATTCAACAACCGAAAAAGAGTTGCTAGCTGTTGTGTTTGCATTAGATAAGTTTAGATCTTATTTGATAGGATCTAAAATAATCATTTATACTGACCATGCCGCATTAAGATATCTTTTATCTAAAAAAGATGCTAAGGCTCGTCTAATTCGATGGATACTCTTGTTACAAGAGTTCCACCTCAAAATTCGAGATAAAAAAGGGTCATAGAATGTTGTTGCTGATCACTTATCTAGGTTGAATGTCGAATCTGCTGATGAATCAGAGATTATTAGGGAATCCTTCCCTGATGAACAACTGATATTGGTTTCTGAAATGCCATGGTTTGCCGACATCGTGAACTACCTTGCTACAGGTAGGATGCCACTTCATTGGTCTAAACAAGACCGGTCTAAATTCTTGGCCGAAGTGAAACATTTCCTATGGGATGACCCATATCTGTTCAAATACTGCCCTGACCAAATCATTAGGAAATGTGTCACCAATTTTGAACAAAGGGATGTCATCTCTTTTTGTCATGATCAAGCATGTGGAGGACACTTTAGTGCAAAGAAAACTGCTTCAAAGATCTTTGCAGAGTGGTTTTTACTGGCCAACATTGTTTAAGGATAGCCATGCCTTCTGTGTTTCTTGTGACCGGTGACAGAAATTGGGAAGTATATCAAAACGAAACATGATGCCCTTACAACCCATTTTGATTGTTGAGCTATTTGATGTATGGGGCATTGATTTCATGGGTCCATTTCCTAGCTCTGAAGGAAAGTTGTACATTCTTGTTGCTGTTGACTATGTTTCTAAGTGGCTAGAAGCAATTGCAACCAAAACTAATGACCACAAGGTGGTACTTTCGTTCTTAAAGGAAAACATATTTTCTCGATTTGGCACCCCTAGAGCTATAATCAGTGACGGTGGTTCACATTTCTGCAATAGGCCTTTTGAGTCCTTAGTCCGTAAGTATGGCATAAATCATAAAGTTGCAACCCCATATCATCCACAGACCAGTGGCCAGGTAGAGGTTTCAAATAAGGAGATTAAGCACATTCTAGAAATGACGGTTAACCCGTCTAGAAAAGATTGGTCTTTAAGATTGAATGATGCTTTATGGGCCTATAGAACTGCATACAAGACCCCCATTGGTATGTCCCCTTACAGACTTGTGTACGGTAAAGCTTGTCATCTCCCTGTAGAGTTAGAACATCGTGCATATTGGGCTGTAAAGAAACTGAACTTTGATCTAGATAAAGTGGCACTAAAGGAAGCTTCAACTCAATGAGTTGGAAGAGTTAACAAATGATGCATATGATAATGCAAAAATGTACAAACAAAGAATGAAGGTGTTCCATGACAAACGCATTTTGCGCAAGTCATTCACTTCAGGCCAGAAAGTTCTATTGTATAACTCACGACTGCACCTTTTTCCAGGAAAATTACGTTCTAAATGGACAGGCCCGTTCGTGGTGCGAACAATTTTCCCCCATGGGGCTGTAGAACTAGAAGATGTAACAACCAAGAATGTCTTCAAGGTCAATGGGCGGAGATCAAAGCCGTTCCTTGAACCAATCCCACTCGAGATTGAAACAACTCATCTTGCTGATCCAATCTATGTGGACTAAAAATTTCACCCCTGTACATACCATGAGATATCTTCCCCTGCTAGTTGCTTTGGACATACTCTCTGTCTCTGGTTTGGCATCCGTAATCTCTTTCCTTTGAATCTGTTTTGTTCTCATAGTTTGTTGTGGTTTTCTGTTATCTTTTGAAACATTGAGGACAATGTTAGATTTAGGTTTGGGGAGTATTTGCATATGGCGTTTTGTAGTCTTTTGCATCTTTTATGACCAGTTGTGGAGCGGGTCTTTTGTAGGATCCTTTGTAGTCTTTTGTATTTTTTTATGACCAGCTGTGTAGCGGGTCTTTTGTAGGATCCTTTGTAGTCTTTTGCAATTTTTGAGTCTTTTGTTGTTATTTTTTTATGACCAGGCTGTGGAGCGGGTCTTTTGTAGGATCCTTTGTAGTCTTTTGCATATTTTTTTGAGTCTTTTGTTGTTATCTTTTATGACCAGCTGTGGAGCGGGTCTTTTGTAGTGTGTTTACTATGACCAGCTGTGTAGCGGGTCTCTAAAAAAAAAAAAAAATTATGATCAGCTGTGTAGCGGATCTAAAAAAAAAAAAAATTGTCAAGGTTCTACGAAATTAAGTTCATCATCTTCAGTTGAAGACCGAAGACGAAGACATTTCTATGATGCTCTGAAATTGGAGAAGATTTTGTGGGTACATCTTTGGTAGGCCCTCACGAGACTACAACTCGTCCACTAGGGACACCTAGGGGTTTAAAGGCTTAGTGCATACGCTAAATGCATTCGAGAGACCAATGACAGTGGTATAGTTAGGATTTTGGATTTGTTTCACTTGAGGACAAGTAAAATTCAGGTTTGGGGGTATTTGATGAGTGCCAAATATTGCATATTCATACACCTTTTCATTGGCACTTAACTCATCTTTCGCGCTTCAAAGTCATATATTATCCCAAATTCTGCATTCTTACCATCTTCAAGAATAAATATTTGTATTAATTAATTTTGTGTTTTTAAGTACTAAATAAAGCTTGGAAGAATTGAGAAGACAAAAGAGAAGAAAGTTGGAAGCGTTGCAACCCGCTCGCGCATCAGTGGCAACCTATTTACAAATTCATGGGATTAAAAAACCCATGATCCAAAACCCAAGACCCAAATCCATTTCCACCTCACCCCCATTGGATTTTTCCAAAACATCCACCTCACCCCCATTGGATTCTTTCCAAAACATCCACCTCACCCCCATTGTATTCCATTATATCCATCAATTAAGAAAACATGTTTTGTTTAATTGTTGAGTGGTTGCTACAGTAAATTTCGAATCCAAGTGTTGAGAGAGTTTTTGTGTATAAATAGAGAAGGTTGTTGTGTTGAAAACTCATCCAAGAATAGCTTGTTCATGTTAGTTTATCAAATTTCAATTTTGTTGTAATGTTCTTCATGTTCTAATTTCATTTACTAGGGTTTAGATGAAGCCCTAATCTCATTGGTATGTATTCATATCTTGTATCTTGTTCTTGAAATTTTAGAATTGTTTAAAGATATAATTTAATCCAAGTTTTTCAACATCTTGCTCTCACAATGTATGCCATGTATCCATTGTAGTTAGAATATCTCTATGTTGATTATGCTACAACTCATGCTTAACCAAATATTGATCTTTAGATTAGTTGTGCTTAATTAGACAATTAATGCTTTGGAGAAATACTTTAGTTGTGATTAAATTATCCATTGGAGAAACACCTTAGTTATACGGTAGACTTGAATCTACTATAAGGACAAGAATAATATTACAAGTTGAATGCATATCATAGGTTATTGGTGGATTTGAATACCCTAGTATCCATATTATCATTGTTTACATATCTTGTTATTTGCATCTTTTACTTTTATTATTTCAGTCACTTGAAAATCATATCGTCGTATCGACAAAATCAAACCCCTTTTGGTTACTCTCGAATCGGATTTAGAATCAACTTCTACACTCTCCAAGTCTCTGTGGTTCGACCTGTGCTTGCCCTGTGTTGCTTGTCGACACTGTGCACTTGCAGTATACACAATAGTAGGTATCTTTACGATCCTACCAGGTGCTGCTTGCGTTAATAGGTGGAAGATGGTTAATTTTGAACACCATATTTCACAACAAAGGATACAACGACCAATACTCTCTCATGGTACAACCATTGACTGATGTCCTGAACAAAATGGAAAAAATAGATGTTGAGACAGGTGAACCAGTAACTACACATTTTGAGCACTACCAGGTACCACAACAAAAAGGGTTGGACTGTGCAATCCATATTTGCTTGTTCATGAAGTGTTTGGTAAAGCATGGACACTGCTGGTATCTAGATGATAAGAACATCGAATACCATGAGAAGATAAACAAGAAGAGTGTGAATATGGCTGCCAGGATGTTGGGGGAATTTTATGCATGGAAACCAACTTTCGAAATTACTGACACACCTGAAGAAGATAAGGAAGTACAACAACTCACCGACTCAGTCTAAGAGATTAATGAAGCACAACCACTTACCAACTCGGTTGAAGAAATAATCAATTTGAAAGACTTGGTTGAACCATTAGATTAGTGCAACATATTGTTCATGCTCTGACAGAAGAAACATCTTAGGTGTAGTTTAACATATCCTGGTAAGTAAAATGTAGGTATGCTCATTGGAAGTTAGTTTGAAAAGACATCTTATAGTTACTGTAAGGAAATGTATGAAGGTCTGTTTATGTTCTGAAACAATTTGGATGATGTGTTTAGTAATGGTTTGTTATGAATTAATATTATTATTAGTTTGGTTTACTGATTTCTATCCATCTATAAAACATTGAGTGAATGGTTTTTTTATCAAGTGAATGAATGTTGGTAGTAAAGATTGCAGGTATGCACAACTAATGGAGTTAACTTTTATATACAGATAAAACCATGTAATTTTTTTCTTTTTTTTTGAGCATCAATAATGAAAGTTGATCCATTTTTGGGATCAACAATGGGAGTTGATCCCAAAAATCAATTGGTCAAAAAAATAATTGATGAACAAGTGATTGGTTTTTTATCACGTGAATGAATGTTAATATTAATGATTCCAGGTATGCACAGCTAATGGACTTAACTTGTATATAAAGATAAAACCACGCAATTTTTTTATTTTCATTAAGCATCAACAATGGAAGTTGATCCCATGATTTGGATCAACAATGATATGTTGATACTGTTTACATAGTACTTTTTCCTGTAAAAACCAGAAAACCTGGGACCTGCAAACTGACATAAACTGACAAGAATAACATTCATAAACAAATAAAACAGAATGCATGTCATTAAAAACACAACAAGTCCAACAATAAAAATAGGAAAAGCATAAAAAGAAATAACATCCAAGTTGATTATCCAAGAACTAGCATAAAAAGGTAAAAAAAAAAAAGTTCAGAAAATAGGAAAGCATTCACTAAAACTTCAGAATAACATCCTCCTCAAAAAGTTGATCATCCTGTAATTAGACTCCTTACGGAAAAGTGGTGCACGAAAAGCCAAAGGAGCTCTGTGATATCTACGACTGTTGTGGAAGGAAAGTATCCCACACTGACCATACTTCCTTTTCTTGCAAACTTTATCTCGAGAACCCCTGTACCTTGCAGTAGTTGGCCTTCCACCTGACGCTCAACCACCATTGGGAGGAAATACATTACCATCCTCAAAATTTTTAGGCGGCCTCTCACTGTCCGGAATATGATATATAGGACAAGCATACAGACCTCTTTAGTACTCGGTGGTATAATACATAATGATGTACTTGTAAGGTTCATCTTGCCCAACTTGCAACATCGCTTTTATCGAATGGGTACAAGGGAAACTATGCTTCTGCCACCAATTGCAAGTGCATGTATTAGCATCCAAGTCGACTGTGTGCTTTCCAGTAGGAGAAATGATCTCAAAAACTTTATCACTTGATCTTCATAACTTGTAAAAACAGAAGTTAGTCACCCTCTTGTTGAGCCTAAACTGCATCCAGGGAGTAAAATTTGCAGTCCACTTACTAGACTCCACCAACCTCTTGTAGTTATGCTCTATTACCTTAGCACGAATACAATCGATAATCTTAAGTGCTAGAAGCCGCTTATCATGCTTAATCACACTGTTAAAGCTCTCAGCAATGTTCGATGTGTTCTCACCAAACCTTTCTCCTAGAAATGCATGAGCAGTCCGTTCTGGAATGGAATATTTACTATCCAATTAATAACTGAATCCAGCTTCAGATTGCTCATACTCTTTGCAGAAGCATAAATCCTTTGTTAAAGCAATGTAGCACTCTTTAAACAACTTCACAGCAGTTTGCCTACTCTTTCCCTTTGGAACATGAATATTCCCTTTCATGTGGTACAAACATTACAAATGGTGAGCCTTTGGGAAGATCAGAGGGACATGCTTCAAAAGGCCATCTCCACGGTCTGATATGAAGGTAAGTGGACTATCTTCACTGATAATACCCTTCAAATTGGTTAATAACCATTCCCAACTCTCACAATTTTCTCAAGGTACAATTCTAAATGCAACTCGATAAATCTCTACAAAATACAAAAAAAAAAACCAAAGATTCAAAAAGTGACCCATAAAAACTCAAATCCATGAACAAGCTATAGGGTGAACAACAATAATTATGGGATCAACAACAAAAAGTTATGTAATCGACAACTTGAATTATTGGATCAACAATTGAAATAATGGATCAAAAACAAAAGTTATGGGATCAATAACAATAATTATGGGATGAACAAAAGTTATGTGATCCATATAATTGAAATATAGGAACATATCAGACTATATTGTGTAATTCAACAACGAAAGTTGAAACACTTAATAATTAAAAAAGAGAAAAATGATTAAAAATCATACCCTAGTGTTGATGGTGGATTTTAGTTTAGAGCTAAAATTGTAAAACCTAAAATTATGTGCTAACATCCTGTA
This sequence comes from Papaver bracteatum, assembly GCA_023529315.1. Lineage (NCBI taxonomy): Eukaryota > Viridiplantae > Streptophyta > Magnoliopsida > Ranunculales > Papaveraceae > Papaver > Papaver bracteatum. The sequence continues at coordinate 52,848 of JAJJWX010002863.1, forward strand.
AAAGATAAGGCCATTAATGAGTGATGGATACTCCTTCACTTTATCAATTCACCTAGAATGGAGCATGTGGCAACAATCCCATTCTATGAATAAAATACACGAAATTCATCCAGGTTGGAGCATGTAGCAACAATCCCATATACCCTGTGAATTTAATATACCCAGAACGGAGCATGTAGCAACAATCCCGACGGAGCATGTAGAAACCATCCCGATTTTCTGTAGGTATACAACATTACTATTAATGCTTTAATTAAAGCCTTGTGTTCGACATGCAAACACCCGTAGGCTACCTGACGGTGGGTTATATTAGCCCCGTTGACCGCATGCAAGACTACCCATGTTAGTCTCACCTGTTGAAAGCAAACTTAAAAATAGATCTCAACTGTCCAACCTCGCGGGCATGGTTGGACGGCCTAGATCACGCGCGGGACCGAGTAGCATGCACGCACATGCTCATCGCCGGCCTACCTTCCTGATGGTGCAAACGGCTTCATCATAGGAGCCATGGGCGTTAAGATATGCTAGCATGAAGCTGCGGCTCACAAACCCTAAAATTAGGTTTTGCTTACATGTTGTGACCAAGCAAGTTTGGTCGGGCGTACAGGAAATATTATGAGGAACCACCGCCGGTCGATAGCACCTACGTGCTCACCATGGGCCCACTTCCACGGTGAACCAATCGGCCATGGCTGGTTGCATCCGACCGTCTCGAAATCCTTGTCCAAAATATCATCCACGGTCCCCTTCTAATCTCAGCCATCCGTCATCGCAGGCGTGCTTGGATGGCTTAGATCGTTCCTATGGTCGCAAACCAAGCATGCGCATGCTCGGCACCGAACCACCTCCCTGCTGGTGCAAACAGCTTCTCTATGGGAGTCACCAATGTTGAGATACGGTGGCACAAAGAAGGCATGCAAGGCCACTTCTAATCTCGACCATCCATCATCGCAGGCTAGAACGGGCGACCCAGATCGCTCCGATGGACGTATTGCAGGAATGAACGTGTAGAATGGCGTCCCACCTACCTACTAGGCCAATCGGACACTCCATGCACGCCGCCCAAGGCATAAAACTGTTAGGGTGAAAGAGGAAGCTCGCAAGCCTTCCAAACCCTAATCCAACGGTTATTCCTCCATCAATCTCGTTCGTCCAAGTTCGCATGCTTGGATGAATAGCCTAGGAAGGGAGTTAGGTGGCAAGGTATCACCGTGATCACCATCCTCCACACTTCCCCATGGCATAACCGGCCAAGGTGGGTCCCGCTCATGCGACCTCCGAACAACGCCTGAACATAGCTAGTTGAGTCACTTCAACTTGCAATCTTTTCATCAAGGTTGTAGGCTTCAAATATGTTAAACATATTTAATGCACCGCATGCATACAATATGCGCCTACAAACAACACGATACTTCACAAGTATCAATTTCCTTCCTGGGTTTTGCTTTCGAGCTGTTTTCTCCTCCCGAACGAGCTTAAAACCTAAATATTTTCGTGTTGGGAGATAGAATTCTTTTCCGTATGGAATGGAGGGGCGGATCATCAAAATCCGAGTCCGTACTAGAATTATACAATGATTCTAGTAAGGAGCGCTAATTAGGGTTTCTGGTGCAACGATCAACGGTTGCCCCTCCTCTCAAGATGCAAAATCTCGACCGTCGAAGGTCACCAAGCTAGCAAGCTTCCCGAGCCTGACTTTCCAAGCTACAACAACATGCTACATGTTTTCCAAAACACTCGAGACATCAATCATGTCACAAACTGGGGGATACATACTGGGGTATTGGTCTGGCAGTTTACAGCGTGCATCGTATAACGCGCCATCACAAGAACGTGTTAGGAAATCATGGACGGTTAATGATGATGGGAGAAGTGGGCAAGCCTAGTCGTGTGACACCAACACACTACTCCACTACTCCATCACTCCACTTTCTCCACTTCCCACGAGATACGAAGGTTAGGCTAAAATACTTGTATAAATAGGTTCTCCGCCCTATTTTCAACAACAACACAAGTCCAGACAACAGAAAAACCAAGTGTTAATACCATCATATTCAACACCCAGAGCATGCCTGCAACATTTTCTAGCCTGCTCAACCTTCTGTTAACAAGTCATCAAATAGCCTTCACCTTCATACTCTCAACACCTTCTTCGCTTCCCTCCCTAAGATCAACCTCACATCCTTCACCTGTGACCGAAACAAATCTGGAACGGCCGTGTCTTCGGTTTAGGCCAGAATTGTACAGATTATCTCTCGAATCAAAGTGCTCATCATGCAGCACATTTGTTGAAGGTTTAAACTCACTTCTCATCCACACACACCCAAAATTACCTAAACCGGCAGAAGTAGTTTTCTCCCACAAACAATTGGCGACCACAGTGGGAGGTTAATCTCTCGGTTGTGAAGTTGATTTCTTCAATACCAATTCAATTTCTCTGATTTCAAGAATGGTGGATCTTAGGTCTGGATCAGCAACCAACGATGGAGTTAGCACCGAAAACACTTCTGGTGGCGCTGATATCCCAATTACTGGTGTTACAGTGCAACCCGCCAGTGCAACCAATGTGTCTCGTGGAATCGCGTCTTCTACCATCAGTACCAGTGGAGCAGCAGCAGACATTCCAGCAGGCGTGATACCTCCCATTACAAGAGCCAGAGCGTCTGCAAATCCAGGCATTTCCTCAAGCATGACACTTCCCAGAACGACTATTACTTCCCCTTCAGGACGAGGATCTGGAGGACCCAGAGGAGGACAACCTCCTATCACCATGGTGTACTTGATGGAGAGACAAGAAACCCTCGCTAAAGCTCAGGCAGACATGGCAACCACTCAGAAGGAGGTACTCACCTTCCTTAAAACATTAACCGATAGATTACCACAAGAGTCGAGACAGCCTCAAGGGCCAACAAGAGATACATTCAGCACACCTGGAGCAGATGCCTCAGTTACACAAGCCTACCTGAACGAAGAGTCTTATGATGCTGAACACGCAAGAGAAAGGGACCAGGAGCGTCTCTGGGAAAGGAGCCGATCATCCAACTTTATTACACGTGAAGATCTGGAGAGACTCCTCCAAAATCGTGGCAAAGAAAATCCGATGGACGCGCATCGACACCAGCCTCCATATCCACAAGACGTGCAGCGGATTCCTCTTCCCAGGGGATACACCTCCCCTCAATTCACCCTTTACGATGGTACCAGTAATGCATGTGAACACGTATCTCGATTTTTAGAATCCTTAGGAGAACACGAATACAATCACGTTTTCCGCCTAAAGGAATTCTCCAAATCACTTACGGGGAGAGCCTATAAGTGGTACAACAACATAGCACCCGACAGCATATCCAATTGGAGTGAGATGGTCAGCGCGTTTTACAAGAAGTACTTCTTTTTATCTGAGCAAGTTACTTTCTCAGGCCTGGGGAGAATCTCCCAACGGAACAACGAACATTCAAATGATTTTGTCAAGAGGTTCAGAACGCAAGCATTGGACTGCCATGAACCAAATGCCACCGAACGACATCTAGTGAAATTTTGCATCAACGGAATGATACCCATGTATCGCGCCCTGCTGGAAAACTTGGGATTCCGGACGTTCTCAGAGATCCATGAAGCTGCCAAATGTTCAGCCACTACCGCCCCAACATTATTGGAAAGAACCAGGATCGTTCGGAGCGACGATTCACGAGATAATTGGGGAAACAGGCGCCTCATCAATAAGCAGTACAATACTGGCCCTTCTATCAGTGTAGTAAACGAAGGCGGAAAGAGAAAAGCTACAGCGGCGGCAGAACAACATCCCCTGGAGCCAGAAGGAACGCATTCAACGTACCCTGGAAAGGTACTGCAGCGGCACTGACCTGCATAGACCTAATCAAGGAAGCGACGTCAGACGTGTACGGTCCTGCCATGGAGACTACTATACTGGGGACTGATCGTCACAATGATCCTATTAATGTCAATAGTCTCATCATTAGCCAGAGGCCGGTGGATCAGGGAGCAGTTTCTCTAGTGAAAATTTTATGCGAACTTTTACACCTCTCGAAGAATCATCAGGAGGAGACGTTTGTTACAATGAACCAGATATCCCTAGAGGTGCACCTGACTCCTTCACGACCAGAGGCCTACATCACATAAGAGACATCTGTGAATAATATTGCATTTACAAAAGACGACGTGATGGCGGGAGAATGTCACAATATGACCCTACACGTTATTGCACGCATCAAGGGTTCAGAGTTCAGGAGGGCCCTCATCGACACAGGAGAGTCTTCGAATGTGATTACCCTCAAGACTCTCTGGACAACCAAGGTCCGCCCATACAAGATAATACGACAGTCTACCACAATGAAATACTTTGAAGGAAACCAGACCAGCACATACGGGGTCGTCCCTTCAACATATCACCAGTACCTGAAGACCATGCTGGATAAAGAAGTTGTTTGTATTCCTGCATCACTGTCTCATTACGCACCGATGTATGGAGTGGAGTTATTTGAACCAAGAGAAGCTCTGCGGGAAGAACCAGACAAAGTTCATTGCATTCCATTCCTTGTGAGGATGTCAATCCAGGAGGAGGACCGAATTGCATCCTTGAGGACTATTCCTCACAACAAATCTTTGCTAACAAGGAACTCTTCTTCATCTGGTGAAGCAACGACCCACATTCAAACCAAGAGGGAGACTGATGTACATTCTCCCTTCCTACTGGAATGCTGCAACAACAAAGAGCCACAAAAAGAAGTGCTAGACATTCCACAACAGCTGCAAGATGTCAAACAACCTTCGAGGCAATTCAGACGCGAGATCAGGTGTGGCATGAATTCCAGAGACTTGAACTGCCTCGAGGACGACTTTCCTCTTCCTAACATCGACATGTTAGTAAACGTCACCACCAGCGGACATGGAATGTTCTCATTCATGGATGGTTACATCGGCTACAACCAGATAAGGATGTACGAGCATGACGCAAGTAAGATAGCTTTTCAAACTTCTCTCGGAAATTTTTAGTATGATATACTGCCATTTGGTTAAAGAATGCCAGTACAACGTATCAACGCTTTATGGCGGAAATCTTCCACTGGAGTCGATAACTCAAGGGAGCAGCCTCAAGAGGATAATGATGTCCACACGTCATATCGAACAAGATCTAGTCACTCTATCATACAATGGTGCATGCCTAACATGCTATATTGGAGAATATGCACTTTTAGTCATCCTCTAGAATTCGTGAAGCTATTGAACACTCATCAACGACAGCATCCACCCTGCTGGAAAGAACCAGGCCTGCCAGTAATGAAGAGCCTCATGATGTTTGTGGAAGCATACATCCCACCAGTAGGAAATACAATCTTCAGCCTTCCATAAGCAGTTTAGTTGAAGAAGCAAGAGGAAAGCCACTGAGATGCAACGTCCTGCGCGTCCAACATCACCAACTCCAACTCCAACCCCAGCACCCTATGCACAACTGCCGTAATGGTGAAACACGTCCAAGATATTCCATATCTGGATCGATGGTAACTGCATCAGTGAGATACGCTTTCAGAATTTGTCTCCCGTAGAAGAAGTAGTTGTGTTACCAAAGGAGTGTGACTGGGAGCACTTCCCATCTCAAAGACATCCTCATGAACCTAGCATGGCAACACCTATCAAGTCGAAAGCTCGCATACTGTAAGGTGGGACTGTCTTCCTCTTCTCTATTTCATGAAGAAATGTCAAGAAAGCCATCGGTTCTAGTTTGGATCCACTACTATACGAAGACTGTCAAGTCCGTACCTGCAACTATCACGACTGTCCCTGCCAGTCTCTTCTGATGCTGCCAAAAACCGTTGTTTCTGATAACATCCAAAGCTTCACCGTATCAACGAACACCGCGTATAAAGACCTATTGGGTATACAAGATAGATCCACTTAGATCACACTTGGGGACTGAGGCTCGGTATGAGATTCCTTTGCCATTAGTCAAGGAATTATCCAAGAGATGGTCAGTCAGAAGCATGCTTCAACGCTCACCAGGAGCCGCCTGCATGTTAGCTTCAGCCTGCTTCAACATTACCGCTAGGAGCTACCTCCATGTTCGCTTCAGAAGCCTTCTCCAACTCTCCGAGACGCTCAGAATCCGCTTCAACGCTCTACAGGACCTGATCGCTCCAGAAGTTGCTTCAACACGTTTATGTTTGAGCAAAACAAGCGCGAAGTGGGTCCCATGTTCGAGCAGTCACCAAAGATGGTGTCGATTCAACGCAGCAAGAATGGCGTTTGGTCAACGTAGCAGGTTCAGTGTTTGGTCGAAATAATAAGGATGCTACTCTAATGTTCAACCGAAGCAGGCACAACAAGCCCACGTTCGATCAAGCAGGCGCATGATGAGTCCCACGGTTAATAGAATTAGGTGGGCCCACATGCATATCAAGAAATCATTGGACATGGACAAAGTTTGAAAACGTGCACACGATGGACCCATATTCGATCGAAGCATGCACAACTTCCCATGTTTGAAGCAAACATGCCCATATCAGGTTCCACATTCGATCATGCAGGAGAAGTAGACCCATGAACGAAGCAAGTGCAACAGTCCATCGATTAGCCACACCCCCACGATTGAGCATGTGCAGTAGTCCCTCGATCGAAGCAGGCACAACAAGTTCGACTGAAACAAGCAAGACCTACATCATGCTAGGGGAACGCTCACCTGCACGCATCTTAAACGTGACATCCTCCGAGGACAGGATAACCCGTCTCTCCTGATAACATCTAACTTTGTTTCAAAAGTTTATCATTATTTGTCACCATCTCATGCCTACCCCGTAATGATGTAATCATTGTACGCTAGGCAGGTGACTTAATGTTGATGGTGGATTTTAGTTTAGGGCTAAAATTGTAAAACCTAAAATTATGCGCTAACATCCTGTAAAAGATAAGGCCATTAATGAGTGATGGATACTCCTTCACTTTATCAATTCACCTAGAATGGAGCATGTGGCAACAATCCCATTCTATGAATAAAATACACGAAATTCATCCAGGTTAGAGCATGTAGCAACAATCCCATATACCCTATGAATTTAATATACCCAGAACGGAGCATGTAGCAACCATCCCGACGGAGCATGTAGAAACCATCCCGATTTTCTGTAGGTATACAACATTACTATTAATGCTTTAATTAAAGCCTTGTGTTCGACATGCAAACACCTGTAGGCTACCTGATGGTGGGTTATATTAGCCCCGTTGAACGCATGCAAGACTACCCATGTTAGTCTCACCTGTTGAAAGCAAACTTAAAAATAGATCTCAACTGTCCAACGTCGCAGGCATGGTTGGACGGCCTAGATCACGCGCGAGACCGAGTAGCATGCACGCACATGCTCATCGCCGGCCTACCTTCCTGATGGTGCAAACGGCTTCATCATAGGATCCATGGGCGTTAAGATAGGCTATCATGAAGCTGCGGCTCACAAACCCTAAAATTAGGGTTTTGCTTACATGTTGTGACCAAGCAACTTTGGTCGGGCGTACAGGAAAGATTAGGAGGAACCGCCGCCGTCCGATAGCACCTACGTGCTCACCGTGGGCCCACTTCCACGGTGAACCAATCGGCCATGGATGGTTGCAGACGACCGTCTCGAAATCCTTGTCCAAAATATCATCCACGGTCCCCTTCTAATCTCAGCCATCCATCATCGCAAGCGTGCTTGGATGGCTTAGATCGTGCCTATGGTCGCAAACCAAGCATGAGCATGCTCGCCACCGACCCACCTCCTTGCTGGTGCAAATGTCTTCTCTATGGGAGTCACCAATGTTGAGATACGGTGGCACAAAGAAGGCATGCAAGGCCACTTCTAATCTCGACCATCCATCATCGCAGGCTAGAACGGGCGACCCAGATCGCTCCGATGGACGTCTTGCAGGCATGAACGTGTAGAATGGCATCCCACCTACCTACTAGGCCAATCGACCACTCCATGCACGCCTCCCAAGGCATAAAACCGTTAGGGTGAAAGAGGAAGCTCGCAAGCCTTCCAAACCCTAATCCAACGGTTATTCCTCCATCAATCTCGTCCGTCCAAGTTAGCATGCTTGGATGAATAGCCTAAGAAGGGAGTTAGGTGGCAAGGTATCACCGTGATCACCATCATCCACACTTCCCCATGGCATAACCGGCCAAGGTGGGTCCCGCTCATGCGACCTCCGAACAACGCCTGAACATAGCTAGTTGAGTCACTTCAACTTGAAATATTTTCATCAAGGTTGTAGGCTTAAAATATGTTAAACATATTTAATGCACCGCATGCATACAATATGCGCCTACAAACAACACGATACTTCACAAGTATCAATTTCCTTCCTGGGTTTTGCTTTCGAGCTGTTTTCTCCTCCAGAACGAGCTTAAAACCTAAATATTTCAGCGTTGGGAGATAGGAAATTCTTTTCCGTATGGAATGGAGGGGCGGATCATCAAAATCCGAGTCCGTACTAGAATTCTACAACGATTCTAGTAAGGAGCGCTAATTAGGGTTTCTGGTGCAACGATCAACGGTTGCCCCTCCTCTCAAGATGCAAAATCTCGACCGTCGAAGGTCACCAAGCTAGCAAGCTTCCCAAGCTACAAAAACATGCTACATGTTTTCAAAAACACAAGAGACATCAATCATGTCACAAGCTGGGGGATACATACTGGGGTATTGGTCTGGCGGTTTACAGCGTGCAGCGCACAACGCGCCATCACAAGAACGTGTTAGGAAGTCATGGACGGTTAGTGATGATGGGAGAAGTGGGCAAGCCTGTTCGTGTGACACCAACACACTACTCCATCACTCCACTTTCTCCACTTCCCACGAGATACGAAGGTTAGGCTAAAAGACTTGTATAAATAGGTTCTCCGCCCTATTTTCAACAACAACACAAGTCCAGACAACAGTAAAACCAAGTGTTAATACCATCATATTCAACACCCAGAGCCTGCCTGCAACATTTGCTAGCCTGCTCAACCTTCTGTTAACAAATCATCAAATAGCCTTCACCTTCATACTCTCAACACCTTCTTCGCTTCCCTCCCTAAGATAAACCTCACATCCTTCACCTGTGACCGAAACAAATCTGGAACGGCCGTGTCTTCGGTTTAGGCCAGAATTGTACAGATTATCTCTCGAATCAAAGTGCTCATCGTGCAGCACATTTATTGAAGGTTTAAACTCACTTCTCATCCACACACACCCAAAATTACCTAAACCGGCAGAAGTAGTTTTCTCCCACAAACACCTAGTTAACAGTTTTCCCGCAAGCAACCATAAGACCGCCCTTAAACTTCCCAGTGAGAAAAGTATAATCAATGAATTACATCGGACGACAGTAATTATTGAAACCAGTAATAGAAGTTTCGAAAGCAAAAAAAGACTTGTGGAACTGCTTCGTTACACAGTCATACTCAAACTTGACGATGCTTCCAGGATTATAATGTTCAATTGATTCTTTTATACCAAAAAAATTCTGAATATGACTTGATGTCATCACCCCAAAGACACTATTTAGTGAATTGTAAACCATGGTATGCCTGACTATATGTGAGATCAATACCATATTCCAGATGAAGCAGATCTTTGATATCAGCTGCAGTCTTCTTCTTCTTTGATGCTCGAAATTCATCTATTAAGATATCCTTCAGAAAAGACTTCGTCATCCTGACTTTTGCTGGATCAGAAGAAGCTAAATCACATGAATGCTCTCCGTGAAACGTATTGCACTGAAACACACCTTTAGTATTGACAACGAGAGATGCATGAAACCTCTAGCTATAATTTTTACTTTTCTTGTTCTTACAATCCACAGTGAAACGTTTCTAGTCACTCTTACGTATGTGAGTTTTGTAACCACTCTGAAATTTATACTTCTGAACAGTATCACGAAAATATTTCACGCTTTTAAAAATATACCCTACTCCGATTAAGATGTTGTCCCAAGCATTTGACTTCTTGGGGACCCTTTTGATCAAAGATTAATCATTCTTCAAATCTTCTACAACAGCCACCTCGTTCTTTAAAACACAACTTGATGATGACGAAGAAGTAGGAACATAATCAACGCAAATCTTAAACTGGATGTTAAACTAATTCAACACATCAATCCTTTCTGAGGTGCAGTAGTGAATGGAAAACCTGAACTCCAAATTGTGATTAATCACATGTGAAATTCCATCTACAATGTAACCAAAGAGTACGAGGTCTTCAGGGACATAAGGCCAGTATTGTTTTACCACACTAATCATATCGTTGACAGTAGTTGATTCCGAAACAACATGCAATACAGTCAAATTGGATAAAGTGAACTCTGCAACAACCATCTTTGGCCTGCAACAATCATAACATATCAACAAATCTAGTAAAACATAAAAACAAAAACAAAATTCGGGATCAACAAACCAATATTGACACCATAATTTGTCAACAACCAATGTTGATCTAATAAAAATATCTGTCAACGGCCATAATTAGAAAATTATCCAGGTTATTTGTAACAATAATGAAAGTTGATCCAACAAACCTGCATCAACAACCAATGTTGATCCAATAAAACAACTATCAACTTTATAATCAGAAAATTATCCAGGTTATTTGTATCAATAATGAAAGTTGATCCAACAAACCTGCATCAACAACCAGTATTGATACAAATAATCTGGATATTGTATAAAATTTTAGTGTCAACAATGAAAAATTTATGTCAACAACCAAGACTTTACTACAAAAAAAAACATAAAGAGTATCATATATGTTACTTCGCATCGGATTAGTATGAAAACGATGCAAATGTGAACATGCAACATGAAATACTACATGAACATACATGCTCCATGTTAAAAAAAATCACTGCAAACCATAATAAAAGCCTAAACCTAACCTAAGCTACAAATTCAAATTACGTCGCATCACTTGGGGGTTGCGCCCCCTGGTGAAAGTTATATTCAATGTCGAACGTTATATGTAAACTAAGTTTATCAACACTAACTTCTAACTTCTAATTGATTACACTAACTTCTAACTTCTAATTATACCAAAATTGATTCATCAACACTCAGTATTCTCAAAATAATTCTTCAATACTCACTATTATCCAAATAATTCTCCTAATAATTCATCCACACTATGAAATTATCTAGAATAATTCAGAACAAGAACTGGTTCATGCAAAGTACATTGAAGCTAAAAATCATGAATTATAAACCTAACATTGAATCATGAGCCGATCTAAGTAAAATAACTGAAATTCAAAATAAAAAACCGGAGATTGGAGATTGAAAAATTGAATAATACATGTTTAAGAGATGAATAATGATCCCGAATTCAAATAATATGTAAATAAACCAATCAATCCAGTAGTATCAAACACACATAATCAAGCTTCGAAAATCCCGATATCTACAACAGAAAATACGAATAAACTGAAATCAAAGATGAAGATTTAGAAACTACAAATCGAACATGCAAATATCATATAAATGTCTACTCATATTCAATCATGAATCACCATTGTTAGAGCATTGCTCGGTCGAACTCGCATGCGTTGCTATATCAAGCATGTTTGTCAATGTTAGTGATCAAAACTATAAAGTCTTGATTTATAGTTTACTATAGCTAAGGTCTCGGACTAGGATAGAAAGTGTAGTTGAGCTCAAGAACTCCATGGAAAACATCATACAAGATGAAGGACTACTCAAGGAACCAGTTGATCTTCATCGACTAAAAGGTATGTGGAGACTTGAACTTATCTATCACTCAAAAGTCTATCTACTATATCTCCTATCTTGAGACAAAAGTCGTTTTACTATATAGACTAAAGATAAACACATGTGACATTTCGAGCTGAGTATATTCGCTTATCTATTTCTCGAAATGTGTGTTGGTAAACTTTCGCTTTAGCCAAGTTCATCTTTTCCTAGTGACGAAAGTCATGTTATGTTTCAATCACTTTGGAAATTTCTCTGACGAAAACTAGTTTGTGAATAACAACTATATGACGTCCTCTGAGAATGTTTGAATGATTAAAATGAGAGTTTAGACAATATAACTACTAGGGGATATAAACATTGTTGTGGTAACACATATATGTATAAGTCTTTATCACTTAAACCGAAGTTTGTGAACTTTGTTGATCAAGTGAAAACCGGAACTTGAGCAGCCAACCCAGTCCGCGAACATGCGTAGTTCTCGAACCCAAGAATTTCTGATGGAGTTGTAGCTCGGTTTCAGTTCGCAAACTGATAGAAGTTCTCGAACCCGATAATTTATGTAGGAGTTTGTGAACTCCAACCGATTACTTAAGTCCGCGAACCCAGTCCGCGAACTTGAGTGGTTATGTCTAAAAACGATGTTCGTGAACTTATTTAAATTATCTAAGGAATGCTATTGCAAACCGTGGCTTTATAGTTCATGAATCGATTCGAGTGAATCACATCGTTTTTGCTTCAATTGTGTCTTGTGTAGTACATAAGATCTCATAGCAATTGAACAACTCTCTAACTAGTTCATTTGAGTCATTTGGACTAGTTATGGTGAAGAAGAATATGGTTGATATGGAAGTTATCATTTGGCTAACCACTTGGTTGACTAATATTGAACCAACTATTGTACACGTTTGGATACGGTTACATAAACCTAAAATCGTCAAGTACATGTGTGTATGGCAAGCTAAGTTTCGATCTGACGGTTGAGAGATATTAGCTTGTATCTAATCAGGTTTTCATATAACGGTGAATATTGAATACTTTGTTACTAAGCTAACATTGATTGCAAACCCTGATTTGAAATACTATATAAGGGAGAACTCTAGCAACTAGGAAACCTAATCCCCACACATTCTGTGTGATACTAGTTTGCTAAGCTAGAGTCGATTCTCCTTTAACCTTTGGTTTTCTTCTTCTAAAACCAGGTTAACGACTTAAATAATTCATTAGGATTGTGAAGCCAGACCGATACTACTTTTCTTGTAGTTATGTGATCTGATCTTGCTGTTTCTATCGTACGAGTACAATTGTAATAATTGGCTTGAGATTTTTATCTCTGATAGGCAAGATATAAAAGTAATCACAAACATCTTCGTCTCATCGTTTGTGATTCCTCAATATCTTTTTTGCTGCGTCGATTAAGACTATTGTGAGGTGATTGATAAAACTGAGCTGTTCTTCGGGAATATAAGTCTGGTTTTATTGATTGGTTCATGTTCACCTTGATTTATCAAAATACGGAACAAAACTCATAGGTTTATTCGTGGGAGACGAATTTATCTATCTTATAGACTTTTCTGTGTGAGACAGATTTATTTGCTAAAGTCTTCGACTTTGGGTCATAGCAACTCTTGGTTGTGGGTGAGATCAACTAAGGGAATCAAGTGTGTAGTATCCTACTGGGATCAGAGGCGTAGGATCATAACTATACCTTGGATCAGTGTGAGATTGATTGGGGCTCAACTACAGTCCAGACCGAAGTTAATTTGGAGTAGGCTAGTGTCTGTAGCGTCTTAATACAGTGTATGTTTAATCTAGACTAGGTCCTGGGGTTTTTCTGCATTTGCGGTTTCCTCGTTAACAAAATTCTGGTGTCTGTTTTATTTCTTTTCCGTATTATATTTTTATATAATTGAAATAATACAGGTTGTGCGTTGTTCAATCAATTAGAATATCCGACCTTATTGGTTATTGATTTAAATTGATTGACACTTGGATATTGGTCTTTGGTACCATCCAAGTTATCTCTCTTTGATTAGATTCACGAATCACATTTGCTTGAGTAAATCAAATTGAGAGATTGAGATAATAACTCCTTGAGATATTTTTTATTGATTGAGTCTAGTTGATTCTCTATAAAACAACTCGGAGTTGTCCATACAGATTGCTAATCGAAATATTGGGTGAGGTTGTTAGACCCCCGCTTTTTCAATTGGTATCAGAGCAGGCAAACACGTTTAAGACCTTACAAGTCTGTGTTTGTGGACAAAATCTCTGTTGCGCATACCAAAATTCCTCCTAAATCTTTTGATCATGTCAAGTGTCTTGGAAACACCTCAAAGGATTATTCCTTAGTTGATTCTTCTGAATCCCGAGGTAAAAAGAATGTTCAATGTGATAATGACATTTCTTCCTCTCATGAGGCATGTGATACTCTGGCAGAAGTTGAAAAGGAGCTCACCAGAATTTTAAGACATACAGCTGAAGATATTGATTTTAATAATCATGATCATCTCATTGATGAATTTGAAAAGTCTCATGATCGAGAACATGATCTCTATAATATCATTAAGTCCTTCTCTAAGAATATTGAGAAACTTCTTCAAGAAACTACTCTCCAGCGTGAAAAGATTAGTACTCTTGAGGATATTATTAAAAAGGACTCAATTAGAGAAAAACGTTTGGTTGAGACTCATTCATCAGATCTCAACAGACTTCGTGCTGAAAAAGAGAAACTATGTGCATCTCTTACTCTAGCCCATGAACAGTGCAAATCCTTGGAAAAGGAAAACTCTGTCTTAAGGAGAAAATCCTCTGTACAAACTAACTTTCGTGATGTTCTGTACAAGATAAAGTATTCTCTAGAAGAAGATTGTGTCAAAGAAAGTTTACATAACTTGCAATCTTCTCATATGGCTATGGAGTTTTAACATGTGCCAATTATTGCTTCTTCTCCACGAACATGTACTTTTTGTGGGAAAGGGAATCACTATGCTATCCATTGTTTTGCAAGAAGGAAACAAGTTTCTAAGCTTCGTAATTTGATTCTCTTCACTGTCAATGGAACAAATGGTGTAGGATCAGAATATCGCCACAACAATACTCCTGCGAGGTTTACATCGATAGTTCTGCGAGCTCTTCAATAACACACTGCGAGTGTCACAAAATGATTGAAATAATGACGTAACATATGACAATAGCTGAAACATGAAAAGAGTGTGACCATTCTATGAGGGTTATATCATCTGCGATAGTTAGCATTATCACTGCTGCGATAAGATCGCAAATCAAATTCTAAATTAAAGGACAGATTAGCCGTCATCCATTATGTAATTATCCTATATAAAGAAATCTAGTAGGTCCAGAAGAGGATGATGAATTTCCGAGTGCTAAGAAAACTTTGAGGAGAGAGAAAATCCAAGAGAGTAATTGTATTCTTGATTTCTTCCATTCTTGTAAACATTTCTGAGAATTAAATAATAAAGTGTTGTATTTAATCTTCAAATTTGTGTTGATTATTTTGAATTCTTGTGAAGGGTGTAGTGTAGGTTTTCCTGCAACTAAATTTTGGCGCTAGAAACAGGGATTGAATTAACGAAAATCATAGAAAAAGCGAGGTAGAAGATGAGAGTTATTCAAGATTAAGAAGATAATTGAACAAACCAGTGAAATAGTTGAAGGAAGAATGATTAGAGCCAAAGAGAAAGTGTGATATGGTAACAAAAACAATGATCGACAAATTCCATGAAAAAATTAATGGGAAGATACATAAACGAGATTTTGAAGGAAAGAAAATTATGACGGTAGAAAAAATATCATCGTTGAAGGAGTGGAAAAAGCATAAAATCACATTTACAGCAGCAGAAAATTCAAATCATACATCTCCTTTGGTAATTACGGTATCCGTTATACAAATAAAGAAGGGAAAATCAACAAGATCTGTAGAAGAATGGGTTGTAAATAGAACTTTGGTGGATGCAGGAAGTTCTGTAGATATAATATTTTATCATGCATTCAAGAAAATGGGATACAAAGATGAAGAAATGTCTTGTTCAACATATCATATTCATGGCTTTGGAAAATCTTTAACAAAACCTAAAGGCGAAATAGTGGTACGAATTCCGCTAGGAAAGATTGAACACAAGTAATATTATGTGTGGTAGACGTGGAATCGTCGTATAACATGATATTGGGAAGACCATGGATACATGCAATCAAGGTTGTAGGATCAACATTGCATCAATGCATCAAATTTCCTATGCCCGATGGAATTGGAGAAATTAGAGGAGATGCTGATCTTGCGAAGCTGTGTTATCAAACTAAAGTGAGAAATTGTGAAGAACGTCCAAAGCTGCGAAAAGCTCGCAGAAAAAAGGCGAAAGAAACAAAGAAAGAAGAAGAATTTAAAGTTTACATGATAAGAGAAAAAGAAGAAAAAGGAATACCCAACGAAATCTCGTAAGAAGGAGATGAACTCGCAAGAGTTGTGAAAACCTCAACACCAATGGGAGAGCCTGAAGCCAGTTACACCGCGGAATAGCCAATAAAAGAAGTAAATATTGGAAGTAAAGAAGAACCTAAGATACTGAAAATCGGAACGAAGATGGATGCAGATAAAGATGAGCGAACCGTAAACCTCGTGCGAGAGTATAAAGACATCTTCGCATGGAATATGGATGAGATGCCTAGAATAGATCCATCAATTGCATGTCATAAGTTAGAAATTAACAAGGAGATAAGACTATTTAAACAAAGGATAAGAAATATCGCAACAACATACCATTCCCAAATAAAAGAAGAATTACAGAAGATGCTTGATGCGGGAATTATAAGACATGCAAAGTACCCGGAATGGATTGCAAATATGGTGGTAGTTCCAAAGAAGAATAAAGGGATAAGAATTTGTATAGATTTTACTGATTTAAACAAAGCTTGTCCTAAAGATAGTTTTCCATTACCAGATATTCCTCAAATGGTTGAATCAGCAGCGGGAAATGATAAAATATCTTCATTAGATGGATATAAAGGATATAATCAGATTCCTCTCGCTGAAGAAGATCAGGAGCACACCGCATTATTTGCTCCAAGAGGATTGTACGGTTATACAAATATGCCCTTTGGTTTACGAAATGCTAGAGCAACATATCAAAGAATGGTGGAAAAAGTGTTCGCAAAATGGATCCATAAAACACTAGAGGTATATGTAGATGACATGTTAGTCAAAAGTAAAGAAGCTAAAAACCATGTGCAAGACTTAAAGGAGATTTTCGATCAGATGCGACATTTTAACATCAAGGTGAATCCCGAAAAATGTACCTTTGGAGTAGCTTCAGGAAAAAATTTGGGGTACATTGTGTCAAAGGAAGGAATACAAGTTGATCCAGGTACAAGCAATTCGCGACATGCCAACACCAACTACAATAAAAAAATGTGCAGAAGTTGAACAGGATCTTAGCCTCGCTAGGGAAATTTATCTCGCGATCTTCAGATAAATGCAAGCATTTCTTCAACATACTTAGGAAGGGTACAAAGTTCAAGTGGACGGATGAATGTGAAAAGGCTTTTCAAGGAGTTAAAGAATATTAATGAGCATATCTATCTTGCAGAAACCAGAGCCCGGGGAAGAATTATTGATCTACCTTGCGACAACTTCGCACACGTTAAGTGCACTATTACTGCGAGTAGACGCAGGAATAGAAAAACCAATTTATTACATCAGAAAAACATTTAATACTATAGAGAAAAATTACTCAAAGATTGAGAAGTTAATTCTGGCATTGGTTTATGAAACCTTTAAGCTTCACATCTATTTTCAAGCACATAAAATAAAAGTATTAACAAAGATACCAATTGAGCCAATAATGAAGAATTCAAAAAGATCAGGTAGGGTTGAGAGATGGAATGCACAAGTAGGGCACTTTGAAATCAAATACGAAATTTTATCCTCGCCAAAATCACAAGCTGTAGCAGATTTTTTTAGCAGAATTTCCTCTAGAAGATGATGAAGATGTAGAAGAAATAATGGACATAGAAGAAGAACATGAAGACCTAAAGGATCTATTAAAAGAACCCAACATGTGGGAAATATTGGTGGATGGATCATCAAATGGGGAAGGTAATGGAATTGGAGTTGTCTTTATTTCACCAGAAGGAGAAAAAATGGCTTTTTCATTTCGTCTGGAGTTCACATCCACTAATAATGAGACGGAGTATGAAGCTGTAGTGCATGCGTTAAAATTCGCAATAAAAATGAAGTTGGAAAATGCTAGAATTACTAGTGACTCACAATTGGTTATTCGCCAGATAAAAGGAGAATACACAACAAATGAACCATCTTTGAAGAAATACAAGAAACTTGTTGACGAATTATCTGCGAGAATTCCAAAAATAAAATGGAGACATATATCAAGAGAAGATAACAGACTCACAGATGCTTTTGCTTTCATATCTAGCATGATGATAAATCCATCCTCGAGATGCATAAAAATTCAAACACTTGTATCACCCTCAGTTAATAAGAAATAAGAAGATGAAGCAGATGTGATGATGATAGAAGGTGGTGAAGAAGAACCAAAAGGCAATATTGCATACTGGCGAGTAGAACTTCATGCATATTTGGCAAGAGGAGAGACACCAAGAAATAGGTTAGAAGCACATAAGTTAAAAAGCCAAGCAACAAATTATGAATTAAGAGATGGAGTCTGTAGGACCAGAATATCGCTACAACATTTCTCTGCGAGATTAACAACATTTCCCAGCGAGCATCACCGCAAGCCTTTTGACAACACTTTGCGAATGTCACAAAAGAAGTCAAAAGAGTAATGTAATAGCTGACGATTGAAGAAAACATGAGAACAACAGGTTTTTCCCGCGATGGTTACAAATATTGCGAGAATGGACATTGTAAATATCGCGGTATAATCACAGAACAAATCCGAAATAAGAGGAAAACTTAGCTGTCATCCATTATGTAACTACCCTATAAATAGAGACCCAATATGTCCAGAAAAGGATGATGTATTTTTGAGAGTTGAGAAAGTCTTGAGGAGAGAGAAACTTCAAGAGAATAGTTGTATTCTTGAATTCTTACATTTCCTATAAACATTTCTGAAAATCAAATAATAAAGTGTCGTTCTTAATCTTCAAATTTGAGTTGGTTATTACAAATTATTAACAAGGGTGTAGTGTAGGATTTCCCGCAACTACATTTTGGCGCCCGAAACAGGGAGAATCAAAGCTAAGAAATATCTAATTACAACTTGAAGATTTGAAGAAATTATTAAAGTTGAAGAAATAGCTAGAAGAAGAAGAAATACATCAGAGCCGCCAACAACTGTGAGGAGGAGTAAAAGACTTGCAGGTGGAGAAACAAATGAAATAGGAGAATCTTCAAGGATAAAAACAAGAAGAAATAGAACGAGGATTGAAGGAGAAAATAAAATTCCACAACCAAATCAACAAACACCAATACAGGATAGAAACGTGGATTATGACAGGGTGAGTGTGCATACTTGGAGATCGGATTCAATAGAAGAAGAAGAAAATCAACGATTAAGAGATGGAAGAGGAGAAGAAAGAAATCAAAGAATGGTTGAGGGATTAATTCATGGAGAAGGTGAAAATGAAACAGTAGGAGATCTAAGGCAAAGAATACAGGAGGAAATAAGATTGGAGGCGGAAGAACGTGCGAATTTAACAAGAAAAAATCATGAGTTGAGAATGGAGAATTTGATATTACAAAGTAGAAGATCAAGAAGTACTGTTAGATCGAATTCAAGGTCATTTAGAGAAGAGCCGAGACGAAATTACCCAATGATAAATGCTAGGGAAAATACTCGAGAAGAAAGACAAAATCCAAATGAAGAGCAACGTCATAGAGAAGAAGAGGTAATTAAAGATCGCCATGATCCGCGAGGTGAAACTATGGAAGATAGATGCAATAATAGAAATCAAGAGGATGGAAATAATCAAAATGGTGAAGAAAATCGAGAAGAAGGTAGAAGAATATTACATGGGCGAGAAATTAAAAGAAATCAAAGAATAATTGAGGATGAAATTGAGAGACATTATGCTGAACAAGCGCGTCTAGCTTGAGAGAGAGAAAGATTAAGAGCAGAGATAGAAGAACGAGAATTCCAAGATGCAATACGGAAAGATAACCATGAAAATTGAGAAAGGAGACGGACGCAAAATCGCCATAATAATAATATTCAGGAAGAGTATGATAGAATACAAAGGAGAATATAAAGACAGCGAAGAGAAATGATGAGAAATGATGAAATTCGCAGAGAAGAAAATAGATAGTATAATAAGCTGCGATGGCAAGAAGAAGCTGAAGCAGAAGATCGCAGAAGAAGGAATGTGGATGTAGATGAAGATACACAAAATCTCGCAGGACAAGAAGTACATGAACGCAGGAGAAGGGAAGCTGCATTGAAAAGACCAATGGAACCAAATTCAGCTGCGAATGAGAAAATTTTAAGAGAATTAACAGAGATGAGGGGGATAATAAATAACAGAAGAGAAGGAGGTAGAAGGCAACTTGATGAAGCTATTTAAGAAGCTGCGAGAACTCCATTCACTCAATAAGTATAGTTGAGAGGAATACCTCCAAAGTGCAACTTACCAGCATTTTTGATAGAACTACCTGTGTTGTACAACATGTTAAGGCTTATGTTAGATGTATGCTACAATGGGAAAACCATGATGCTGTATTATGCAAATATTTTTCATCCAGCTTAACCGGCGAGGCGCTAAAATGGTTCGAGGGATTGCCAAAAAATACTATAAATTCTTTTGATCATTTACAAGCTACATTTCTGGGAGCATATATAAGCAACATTTCATCGCGGCCAGGCATTGAAGATGTATTTGGATTAAAACATAGGATTGGCGAGATTTTGAAGCACTTAACCGTAAGATAGAAGACAATGTGCAGTGAGATAGAAGGAAGAGTAGATGAGAGATATCTTATCTTATCTTTTATCAATGCAATGTTCGCGACCAATCTGTTGTACATACAAATTTCCATAATCAAGAATACAATCACTATAACAGAGCTGCGGGAATTACAGGAGGAATACATTGCTTTGGAGGAAAAACAAAATGATATGGAATCATATCCAATCACAAATACCAGTTCAGTAGCAGCAAATGGGAGTTTACTTCCTAAAATGATTAACAACGTGGCGAGCAGCTCACAAGCACAACAAGAGAAGGTGGAAATTGATAACCAGCAGAAGTTGGTAGCTATGGGTAGTCGAGATCAAGAAGAATATGAAAGGGAGAAGAATTATTACAATCGCGGTGGGAATAGTAAGATTCAAAGGCTTGATCAGCCGCAAGAAACTTATGGTGGACAAAGACAAAACAATTTCAGAAACCAAGGTAATCAGAAGATAATATGGGAAGAAATTAAGATGCCACCTCTGAATGCTAGTATACAAAAAATTTGGGAGGATATTATTTTGATGGAAAATATACCATCACCGTGGAATATGGGCAAGGAGCCACATCCTAATAATAGAAATCAAGAATTTTGTCCTTACCATCACTTTCATGGCCACTCAGTAAATGATTGTAGGAATGTAAAGAGGATAATCTTGAGGATGATTGATCAAGGAAAGCTAAATCATTTTTTAATAAGACATCCAAAATCCCAACGGTTACCACCCCCACCAGATAATCGCAGAGTGAATACTGTCAAAGGAGCAGAAACATTCGTAATAGAAGTTAGGGCTAAAGCAAATAATTTGTTTTGTAATTCCATTGTACATTCTTACAGAACTATCGTGGAGTTCCATGATAATGTTCTAAGCAGAGTCTTCGCGAGGGACACAGATGGCAGAGAAGTAATGAATATAGCGAGAGACTCGCCACTACAAGAATGGAAAAAGCAAACTATATCTTTCACCGCACAAGAAGTACAAGAGCCTGGCGAGCAGCATGATAACCCGTTGGTGGTAAGATTAGAAATAAATCCAAAGCAAGTAGAAGAAGAAGATGAAGAAAATGATGATAAAACTGAAGACTCCTGGGCCATCAATAGGATTTTAATAGATACAGGGAGTTCAGTTGACATCTTATTCTATCATACTTACAAGACCATGGGTGGAAAAGATGAGGATTTGATACCATCAACATATAAAATTTATGGCTTTAATGGAACAACAAACAAACCAAAAGGGGAAATTGCAATGCGGATTCCATTAAAGAGGATATCTTCAAAGATCTTTTTATATGTTGTTGACATTGAATCACCTTACAATGCCCTGATTGGTCGACCTTGGCTACATAGGATATTAGGTGTAGCATGTAATTTTCATCAGTGTATTAAATTTCCTCATCCAAATGGTGTTGGAGTCATTAAGGGAGATTGGGGCGAAAGCAAGAAATGTTATAAGATTGATATAAAATTTTGCGAGGAAAGAGCTGAGAAGAATAGAAATTGAAAGTACAACATCAAGCAACAGCAGAGATGTGAAAGGTTGATGATTAATGCAATAGAGCGACGAGAGAAAGTTGATGGCGAGCGTCTCGCGGATAAATAAAAAGCAACAAAATGTAACAGAAAAGCAAAACCATAAAGTAGTAAGTAGAAAGGTAACATGTTGGATTTTAAGAAATTCATGGATGAATTGTTTGAAGAAAATGTTTTGAGAAAACTATTTTGAGATAAAATTGAAAAAGTGTACAAGAAAAGAGAAGTTCGGAATAAAGGAATTTTATCAGAGTTATAATACTCGCGAGAAATGCGATTAAAATTTCGCAGAGATTAAAAGAATGTGACAAACCTTTATGACGTACACCTTAGTTCGCGAGTACAATCTCGCAAGAGGCAAATGTAAGACCTAAAGTGCGTCATATAAGGGGGTATCTCTTTACATGACTCAGGGATAAGGTTATACCGCTGCTGGAACCTGAGTCATACAGATGTTGGGGTTAAAGAAAACCTATCTAGGAGAGAGATCTTGGATTTCCAACTATATAAGGTTATACCCTGGTTGGACGACTGAGAATCTCTTCTAAGAAGTGCAAAGTATGACCAAGGCGCCGAGGTACACAGTTGAGCCAAGGGTGCCCGGGGAGTATGAAACTACCTTGGCCATTCTTGGTAAGTCTTGGCTATGATGCACTTGGCCTGAAGAAAACCCCACTTAGGGTGCAGTCTTGTAACTATAAGCCATATAGGCATAAAGGACAAGAGGCTGCAAAAACAACTGGTTGTTGTCAAATATGGATAGGAGGAGCTAGTCTTGTATGGCCGATGTGACCTCCTTGAAGGGGCAACCAGGGGGAAGATAAGGGCGGCACCCTCCATTAGGGAGCTGATAAGTGTCTAAAGACGACAATGTCATGGGGCTTTATGATCGCAAGAAAATTTAGTCCTATCATATTGTCGCGTGACGAAAATTATACAGAGGCAACAATCCAAAAGAGAAAAGTTAAGATGAGATCAATGGGTTTTTACACGAAAGTGTAAAGACGTCCTGCGATTTCATCGCAAGACGGCAATGTCATAAGATTAAATTCTTGCAAGAGATTTTATACTTATCATATTGTCGCAGAGATGTTGAAAAAAATATTGATAAGACAAAATCAATGGGTCAATACATGAAAGTGTAAAGATGTCCTGCGATTTCATCGCAGAAAGAAAAAGTGTGGCAAAATAAGACCTTTAATTAGGAATGCATGATAAGACCATAAGATTATTGCGATAATGCTCACAGAATTTATGAGATTTGCGATTTTACGCACAGATCATAAAGTTATGCAATTATTTCTAGCGATAACATCGCCAATATTGAGGCAAATTTAATTTGATTTACAAATAATATCTGATCTCTATTTAATTTTTTCATATTGCAGATGAATAATAGAGGCAAGTATGAGAATGCGTAGAATGATGAAATTATTATTCATCCATCATATGATAAAATTGCATAGATGATAATTTACACAGATAATTATAGGATAATAATTATGTTGATTGATTATGTTGCAGAAAAAGAATTATTTTCTAATTCGTACAGATTAAAGCAAAAGAAGTTTACACATCAAGTTGGAGAAAATAGCAACAATACTACAAGAAGCAGAAAATAAGTGTACAAAATTTACAAGGAAGATAAAGAGAAGAAACAGAACTAAGTAGATCCATCACCACCTTCATCGGATTTCTCTTCTTCATCAGATTTCTCATCATTACCAGATTTCTCTCCTTCATCGTTATCATCATTACCCTCATTTTCATCAAACTTCTCTTCTTCGCCAGATTTTTCTTCATTACCATTATTATTGTCATCTTCATCTTCGCTAGATTCCTCAGCTTCGCTATCAGAAATGTAAAGATTTGGAGTTTTTGCTGGAATTTCCTTTGCAAGATCAGGATATGAAGAATGAGGAATATCGTAATCATCGCAAACCAGTTTAATGGATTTATTGCGAACTTCAACAAGAGAGCTATTAAAATTCGCAATAATAATTCTAAATTGTTCTTTCAACCGTGAATACTTCTCATTAAGAGCAGTCAGACTATTTGCGAGTTGATTCTTCTCAGCTTCAAGTTCTCCAATCCTTTCAGAATATCTCTTTTCGGATCCTGCGAGTATATAACAGCAAGTTGAAAATTTTGCAAGGAGAAATAGCACAAGCAAGAAATTAAAAAGGAAGGATGACTAACAACCTTCCCTTTTAGAAATCATGTCTTTAATTAAAGCCGCTTGTTCAACATGAAGACTGACATCTACACCTAAATTAGTTATGGCATTGTCATAACTTTCGCGGCCCAAGCAAACTCCACGTCATTATTTATAAGAAGACGGGAACGAATTTGGTTTTCTCTTTCAATAAAACCTTCCTTCTCGCGGATAAGCCCATCCCTTTCAATTTGAACTTCAAGAAGGGTCTTATGGAAATTTTCTAAGGTTTCAGCTCCTTGTCTAGATATACGGTCTTTGTCTTTTGAGAGATCTTTGTTCTTGGCCTTTAAAGTTTTAATCTCAACTTTGGAATTGTGATAAAGTTGTTTGAGTTTGTGAGTTATATCTAAACAAGATCTATAGTTAATTTCTAAGAGGCGAAACTTAGATCTGAGTTCATCTATGGAAAGGGAATTAATATTGGAAGGATTATTTAAAGAATTATTAAGAAGTTCTAGAAGAGTATCATTGTCTATTGGTTCAGGAAAAGAGCGAATGGTTAAAGCCTCATCAGTGAGACCATAAATGTCTGCGAGAGTGATAAATCAAGTAAGAAATAATAGTGAAATATAAAATTATGAAGGAAAAGAAGAAGGTTATCATACCTAAGAGTTGTTTGTTAACATTATCAAGATTGGATACTTTAAGCGATTGCTGAGAAAGATTATCCTCAAGTTCTTTATTCTTCTCGCGAAGATTGGCAAGTTCAACTTCCATTTTTTCATTCTTCTCGCGAAGATTAGTGAATTCAGATTTTAGTTCTTCATTCTTCTGTTGAGAAAGTGCACGCCTTTTGTCTAAATCGGAGGAAACGGCAAAGGAAGCTCTTCCAATCTGCGAAAGAATAATATAAGTTAAGACCTGGCGATGGAATAAATACATAAACAGATTAAAGAAATGAAAACATACCAGGGTACCAAGAGAATTTAAGAGACTGGGAGTCAGCGATCTTGAGATTCCTTGCAGAGAATCATTATCTATTAATATGGGAGCATTGCATACTTTGGCGAGATCCTGGAATGTCTTGTTAAGAACTTCATCTTCGTAATTATTAGCGATATCATGAGTAATATCGCCAAAAATCTTAGATAACTGGGCCATTGAAGAATCAGAAGATGAAGAATCTTTCATGGAAGGAATGGCATTATCATCATCGTTGTTGTCCTTATCAAAATCAATACTTAAATTTTATGGAATGGGTTGAGGAATTGAAGAAGGAGAGAGTTGGGTTTTTCTTCTCTTTAAGGGAGGATCATCAGATTCCTCACTGCGATGGACAGTAGGTTTCCCTTTGGGAGGAGCAGTAGATTTCCCCTTGCGATCAACTGTGGATTTCACCTTGGTTCTCGCAGCCTTTATTGGTTCCAATTCTTCGATTTCCTGTGAACACAGATAAAGATAAGAAATAGGGGCTACAATATATTGTTAAAACTAATGAAAAGATATTTCTTACTTCATTTGTGAAAGATTTAATAGCTAAGAAAGTGCTTGGTTTCCTAAAGGCTTGGTAGCTGAGTTTCATCCTATCAATCTGGAAAAAATTGAAGTAATTAGCGAAAATATAAAAACATGGGGAATAAAATGAATAATAATTATACAAAAGATCAGAGAGATTATACCTCTTTAGTTCTTTCAGGCCAGTTGAAGACCCAAGGTTGATATTCTGAAAGATTTGCAGATAATGCGCGAGGACCAGAAATATAAGAACCTTCAAGACATAACGGAAAAATAAACCACTTGTCATCGCTGGAGTGGCGAGGGCCTTGATTAGTAGATGTATGCCAATCAATGTCTAGCATAAGAGCTTTATCATCAGCGATATTTTATTTTTTCAAACGAACACCCCAGCAAGTGATATCCCTCTTCATAGGGACTATTTTGTAATTTTCAAAAAAAATTATCCACAGTATAATCTGCAGAGACAATGGGAACATCTTTAAATTGAGGATTCTTCGCAGCTTCAGGGTAGCGAGATCCTTTATCAGCATGGAGAGAAGCATATTCAAGAAGCAATCGAATACAATCTCCACCCAATTGATATATCGCTCGCGAGAACCTCTCGTCAGAAATTATTTCATAGAACAGTGGAAGTTCTGGATCATAGAGAGGAATGGGAAGACCATCTTCAAGTTGACCTAGCGATACTATAACCTTCTCGCGAGAGCATTGATATTCAGTGAATAATTTGAGAGAAAGTTCGGATTTAGGGTTCTGATTTGGAATTGTAGACAGAGTAAAACCTTTGCTATTGAGTTTTTCTTGCATCTCACCAAAATCAATCAAATTTTTAGCACTAGCGGCAACCATTTTTAAGTATGGGAATGAAAGAGAAGGTTGGAAAATAAGAAAGAAATCACAGCGATAGCAGATGCGCAATTTGCGGAAGAACAGTAAACTTGCAGAGGAGTTACGGAGAGAAAAGAAAAAGAAAGTAAAAGAGGAAAATAAAAGAATGAAAGAAGTATTTATAGAAGAAGAGATTTCTCGAAGAAGACGGATGCAATAAATGCAAAGAAAAGACATGAACGGTCAGATCGCAGCGGTTAGAGAGGACGTGTCATAAATTTATTAGAAGAGAGAATACGTGAAAACAGCTGGCGAAGGATACATAAACGTGTCAGAGTAGAGAAATATGAAAAGATAAGTAGTTGCAGCATTTTAAAGTTCTCATGATCTTATCCTCTTCGCAGAAAAGACATGAGAAGAGGCAAGATGTAGGACCAGAATATCGCTACAACATTTCTCTGTGAGATTAACAACATTTCCCAGCGAGCATCACCGCAAGCCTTTTGACAACACTTTGCGAATGTCACAAAAGCAGTCAAAAGAGTGATGTAATAGCTGACGATTGAAGAACACATGAGAACAATAGGTTTGTCCCGCGATGGTTACAAATCTTGCGAGAATGAACATTGTAACTATCGCGGTATAATCACAGAAAAAATCCGAAATAAGAGGAAAACTTAGCTGTCATCCATTATGTAATTACCCTATAAATAGAGACCCAATATGTCCAGAAAAGGATGATGTATTTTTGAGAGTTGAGAAAGTCTTGAGGAGAGAGAAACTTCAAGAGAATAGTTGTATTCTTGAATTCTTAAATTTCCTGTAAACATTTCTGAAAATCAAATAATAAAGTGTCGTTCTTAATCTTCAAATTTGAGTTGGTTATTACAAATTCTTAACAAGGGTGTAGTGTAGGATTCCCTGCAACTACAGAGTCTTATATCACAAATCTTTTAATGGACCATTGCTAAGATGCTTGACACGAGAAGAAGGACAAAAGGTGTTAAAGAACAAAAATGTAAGGTTATTATTGGCCATACATGCATGAGGACGCAAAGAAAATTTCAAGACGATGCAAAGATTGTCAGCGATATGGAAAGAAAATACATGCACCAGGGGCACCATTATCATCCTCAACCAGTGTGTGGCCTTTTGGAAAATGGAGGTTGGATATTATGGGACCATTTGTACCGGGTGCTGGACAAAGAAGATATTTAATTGTTGCTACAGATTATTTCACAAAATGGGGAGAAGTAAAGGCAGTGCAACACATCCGCGACAAAGACATTTTTACATTCATATTTGAAAATATAATTTGCAGATTTGGGATTCCTGCACAGTTGGTATCTGATAATGGAAAATAGTTTGAAGGACAGAATATCTAATTTTTACTTAATGCATTTAATATTAAATATGGAAAATCAACACCACTATATCCACAGGCCAACGGACAGGCAGAGGCAACAAATAAGACAATTGCAGATATACTAAAGAAGAAATTAGAAGGACACCACAGGACATGGTGCGAACAAGTACATAACGCAATATGGGATTACAATACAACTAGACGAGAAGCTACTGGAATGTCACCTTTCTGTTTGACATATGGAGTTGAAGCTATATTACCAACAGAAGTTGCTATTCCTACAAAAAAAAGAGAAGTTTGGGAGAAGAATCTTAGTGTTGGTATGATTCTAAATAAACTTGATCAGTTAAAAGAGAAGAGAGAACAAGCCCTACAACATATGGAAAATTATCAGCGGAGATTAGCTCGCGAATATAACAAACGTGTCAAAATATGTGAGTTCCAACCGGGTGATTTAGTGTTGCGATATACACCAGTGTATCAGCGAGAAAATGGTGGAAAGATAGAGAGAAAATGGGATGGACCGTACATCATTAAAGAGATAGTTGGAACCGGGGCATATAATTTAATGGACCCAGAAGGTAGAGATGTTGTTCAAAGACTTGATAGACCATGGAATATATTATATCTGAAAAGATATTATCAATGACAAGTTCTGCGAAATTAGAGATGCTGGTATATTATATGATGAAACGGATAATAAATTTTTCTTTCACTCTCACAACTGCGAGATTCTTCCAATAACATAGAAAATAAGAAATGCGAAAATATCGCAAGAAATGCGAATAAAATTTCGCGGAGACATAAGAATGGGATGAACCTTTATGACATACACCCTAGTTCGCGAATAAAATTTCGCAAGAGGCAAATGTAAGACCTAAAGTGCGTCATATAAGGGGGTATCTCTTTGCATGGCTCAGGGATAAGGTTATACCGCTGCTGGAACCTGATTCATGGAGATGTTGGGGTTAAAGAAAACCTATCCGGGGGAGGTACCTTGGATTTCCAACTGTATAAGGTTATACCCTGGTTAGACGACCGAGGGTCCCTTCTAAGGAGTGCTGAGTATGACTAAGGCGCCTAGGTACACGGTTGATCCAAGGGTTCCCGGGGCGTACGAAACTACCCTGGCCATTCTTGGAAATTCTTGGATATGATGCACTCGTCCCGAAGAAAACCCCACTTAGGGTGCAGTCTTGTAACTATAAGCCATATAGGCATAAAGGACAAGAGGGTGCGAAAATAGCTGGTTGTTGTTAAGACTGGATGGGAGGATGTAGTATTGTATAACCGATGTGCCCTCCTTGAAGGTGCATCCAGGGGGGAGATAAGGGCAGCACCCTCCATTAGGGAGCTGATAAGTGTCTAAAGACGGCAATATCATGGGTCTTTATGATCGCAAGAACATTTAGGCCTGTCATATTGTCGCGTGACAAATATTATACAGAGGCAACAAGCCATGACAAAAGGTTAAGATGAGATCAATGGGTTTTTACACCGAAAGTGTAAAGACGTCCTGCGATTTCATCGCAAGACGGCAATGTCATAAGACTTTGTTCTTGCAATGGAGCTTAGACTTGTCATATTGTCGCATAGAAATTGAAAAAATACGGATAAGGCAATATCAACGGGTTTTTACATACAAATGTAAAGACATCCTGCTATTTTGTCGCAGACACAAAAAATTGGCAAGATAAGACCTTTAACTAGGAAGGCAAAATAAGACCAACGGAATAATCCCAAACAGAATGCAAGAGAGATTTGTTCATCATAGGAGAGATGAAGAGAAACAAGTATCCTTCAGAATTACTCAGAAATATTATTCAAAATCACACAACAGGATTATTCATAATTTCACAGAAGTATTCATAATATTGCAACATTATCAATAATTTCGCAAGAACTATTCGCAACACAGTTCGCAAGAAAGACTTTTTCGTTACAAGAAAGATAATGAGAGGCAAGTATGGGAGTTGATAAATAAAATATTATTATCTTCCTTGAGAATATTCAAATTGACAGAAAAAAAATTAAAATTCCAAAGTTGCATAAAGATACATTGCTCGCAAGAAAAATGAAGAAAAAGAAAACAAAAAAAAAACTCAAGCTTCAATATTGGTCTCGCCGTTAGTCTCGCCAGCTTCATTCTCCTTGCCAATATTCATCGCGACACGATCAGCCTGAGTTTCTTCTTCATCTAACTTTTCACCAGTAATTGCTTCACCACCAGTAGCTACTTCTCTAGAGGGACTTTTTTCTTCTTCTGTTGGGTCTTCTTGAAAGACATCTTCTTCACCACTTGAATAGTTTAGATCATCATCAATGGGAAGAGGAATTTCATCATCATATACTTCTAAAGGATCAACGGATACAGGAGGGAGAGAATTGGATATCAGAATATCATTCACAAGAACTTCAGCATTAAGATGAACCTTGCGAATAAAGCCTCTATCGCGATTTCTAATCTCCATATTTTTGAAATATTCAAGGTAGTCATATTTCCTCTCTGCTCGATCGCGAGATTGAATAAGATTGGCGGTGAGCACTCCATTTCCTTTGCGAACTTTAGCCAGTTTTTCAGTCAGATCAGAAATGGTAGAATGAAAGCTTTTTTTAGATTCTGCGAGAAACATAAGTTGACAAGAAAATGTTCAGATGAAAACCTCGCAAGAAATATAGCAGAGGAATTAAATAGAGAAATTAACAATTAAGGAAGTCAAAATGACTACCTTCTTTTTGAGAAGTTAAGTTCTGAATTAGTGTTAAGAAACAATTCTCCCATTGGTTCATGGCATCATCAAATCTATCTCCAACTATACCCTTCAGGCGAGATTTTATAATTTGTTCTTTGGAGAGGAGATAAGTATTTTGTTTTTCTAATAAGGAGTAAGATTCTTCTAATTGAGAATATTGATCTTGGAGTTTACTGGCCTTTAAACTTAGATTTAACCTGCGTTTGATAAGTTTATCTTTCTCAACAGCAGAAGATTCAGATACTTCCTTGAGTTCGTCTTTTAATGAATGAAGAGATTGTTCTTGGTCGTTACACACACTCTAAAGAATATTTATTTGCTGCGAGGAGATCGCTATCTTGTTTAAAAATCTACGTTTCTCTTGAGACAAAGTTTTATTTTCATCTGATAAAGATTCCATCGCCAAGTTAGCTTGGGTTAACAAATATGAAAGGCGAGTAACTTCATTACTTAATAGATTTTGCCTTTGCGCTAATTGATTGCTCTCATTGGTAATATTATCTATTTATTGTCGAATATGTGTAAAGATTATCTAATCTATTATATTGATCCATCCAAGAATCTCTCTCAACACAGACTTCTTCAGCAACAGACTCAGATTGAAATATTTTCATTACTCGATTCTGATTTAAAGCTAAATAGGCAAACCAAATATTTAAAAGGGAATTGAGTACAGAAAAGATGAAAATCTACTAGAACAGAAAAAATAGAGGCAGAAGCAGAAGGAACTATACCTTTTAACTTCTTGATTTTATCGCGAAGATTTTCGCAATTTAGTAAAGAGTTGCGAAGCTTGAGATCAAGAATATCACATTCTGAAGTTTTGGCTTGGAGACTTCTCTTTAGAGCTTTAACTTCATTTTCTCAAGACGCTTGCGAAGCAGTTCGATCAGAACCAAAATATTTGATTAAAGTCTCGCAAACGTCATATTTGAAAGGATCAATAGAATATTTCCTGACATCATCTAAAATGTCAGACAAAACTTTAAAAGCATCATCAACCCCTACTAACGCTTTTTTAGATGAGGGAAGAGGTGCAGAGGGTGAAGTGGTAATGACGGTAAGTTGGAGATTTGAGTCATTTGCGATGGTTGCATCACCAAAAGGTGTAGTGTTTGGAAAAGTAACGGTTGGAAGTTAAATAGGAGAGGAGAAAGTTTTGTTCATAACAGTTTTCAGAGCCTTATTTATTGGATGATCAATGGCATTGGGGGTATTGATAATGATATTCTCGCAGCAGCAGCAGGTGAATCTGCAGAAGAAGAAAGTTGCAGATAGAAAATTTTTGCAGAGAACTAAGAGGTGATGAAGACGAAGAAGTAAAAGAAGAAGAAAATATTTCTTTGATAGATTCTTTCTTTTATAGACAGAAGGATGGTAACCGGGTAATAAAAGGTTAATCGGTAAAAATAGGAATATTCGACACGTATAGGCGGTTATACTTAATTCACAGAGCCTTGTCGGAGGAAGAAGATAAAACGATGAATAGCCGAGGCATTTTATTTCTCATGATCTTTTCTCTTTCGCAGAAAAAGATATGAGAAGAGGCAAGATGTAGGATCAGAATATCTCCACAACAATACTCCTGCGAGGTTTACAGCGACAGTTCCACGAGCTCTTCAATAACACACTGCGAGTGTCACAAAATAATTGAAAGAATGACGTAACAGATGACAATAACTGAAACATGAAAAGAGTGTGACCATTATGCGAGGGTTATATCATCTGCGATAGTTAACATTATCACTGCTGCTATAGGATCGCAAATCAGATCCGAAATTAAAGGACAACTTAGCTGTCATCCATTATGTAATTATCCTATATAAAGAAATCTATTAGGATTAGAAGAGGATGATGAATTTCTGAGTGCTAAGAAAACTTTGAGGAGAGAGAAAATCCAAGAGAGTAATTGTATTCTTGATTTTTTCCATTTCTTGTAAACATTTCTGAGAATCAAATAATAAAGTATTGTATTTAATCTTCAAATTTGTGTTGATTATTATGAATTCTTGTGAAGGGTGTAGTGTAGGTTTTCCTGCAACTACAAATGGTCAGTCGACTAACGCAGTGAATCGTATGCCCACCAAAGTAGTTGATATCGCGTATCGGTATCGTATCAGGCGGGTCCTATACACCTATACAAAAGATATTATCGGTTTTTATCGGTTATACATTATTAAAATTATAATTTCAAATACGTATAAAAATTATAATAAAAAACAATAATAATCATAAACATTTCTCAAACTTCCAAAATAAAATCTAGTTAATATACATTCTCATTAACTCCCTTTCCTCGAAATTTCCTATGCACGATCAAAACTTAATGCTGACACTCTAACAAGTTAAGGGTTGCAGAAAATTTTTCAAATAAAGAAGGCAATCAGTTTGTCGCACCATTGAACGATTTATGGATCAATCTGTTTTCCGAAACAAAGAAAATGCCCTAACTCGTCCGTGTTCAGTTTACTAGATATTTACTACATATGATACTGAAATGCCAAATTTCCCTTTCATAGATTTCATCTTTATTAAAAATGATACTGGAACCGATAATATCAGTGTATAGGTAAAACCAGTATATCGGTCGGTACCGGCCGATACAAACGTTTTTATCGTTTCGTCTTCGTATCGGCGATATTTTCGATATCGTATAGGTATTTTCCAATATCCGATAAAAACCTATAATATCGGACTATACAACCAATATTGACTACCTTGATGCCCACAAGAAATCAGAAACCTTATAAGAATGATCTCTACTCTAGAAATCAGTACATGGCTCAAGTGCATTCTGGCATAAATTCTTGTGTTGCTAACAAAGGCATTTCCTGTACTTATAAGGATGTTTCTGATAAATCTAAATCTAGAACATGGATTCCCATCCACTCTGATCCTCTTAATTCAATTGCAAGAGGTCCTAGATTTAGTCCTTCTGATAAGTATGCTAATCAAGCAGTGGCTCATCTCTTTAGAAAGAGCACAAATTAAAGACAGAAGGATAAAAAGGAACAACATTCATTTGATGAGATAAAGGCTCATACTTGTTTAAAGTAATCACAAGGTTGAATATCTCACATACAAAAAGCCTAGCTGTGAGAAACTTGAATAGGTATACTCTGTAACTCAAATTATCTAGCTAATCTCTTATCGTTTTTAGAAGAATAATTAGTCAAACACTAGTCGTGAGTATTTTTTTTTATGTTCCTTGTCGAATCTTATCTTTGAAAAGTAAATTTTTTTTTCTCTTTCCATGCACAGTTTTGTGAAAAACCATCTTACGGGCTAACGTACGGGTTATTCTTTAAAACCTATCCCGTAAACCCTAAATCTCTCGAGTTTTTCTTTATATACCTATCCTATTGAGTTATTCTTATTACTCTAGGTCTCTTTTTATCAATGGCTTCTTCTTCTTCCTGCTCGTTGGATTTGGCTAAAGATGTCATTGATAAGGCGGTATATTGCAAACTCGATAAAGAAAAGGAAACACTTGTTATTGAAAGTTCCCTTCCTCAATCCTCTGATTCACTTTCGAGTATAGAAGAGATTGAAGAGATTTCATCAGATGTAGTTCTCCACTTCCTAAACGAATTTGAGAAGGCTAAGCAGCAGCTTGTTGATACAATGAAGTGTCTTGATGTGGTAAGAACTGAGTTGAAAAAGGTTAAGTCTGACCTTATTCTCATGAAAACCCGTATTAAAGAACTTCCCGATAAGGATGTCCTCTTCAAAGGTGCATAGGATGCTGCTATTCACAATCTCCAAGACCTTAAGACTCAAGAAGGTCCTGAACTGTCTATTTGACGTTAGTTCTCTGTGGCATGGAGGTTTTGTTTAGCTTATTTTTGATTTTGTTTATCTAGTAAATCTTCTATTTCTTCTCTTTTATTTAGAAGAATAACTAGTGTTTTGGAATAGCTATTATTGTGATTACACATAACTATATCCAATGATTTTTATCTTCTTGTTTTTAGATTTGTTGGTTTAAAAATTCTAAGTTTGTTTGGAAGATGATGGTTGCAGTATTAATCTTTTGATTCTATATATTATAATATTTTGATGGGATATGTTGTTTACGTCCGTGAACTTGATTGTCCCATATTTTGTCAAAAGTATAGTCGTTCGTGAATAGATATGCATATATTGATAAACGGATGAATACACTTTTGACAAACACAAAAGTTAAGCCTATATTGTCGATTATTGATATAAGATATGTTAAAATCTTTTGTGATTCAAGGATTATGTCTATTGTATGTAATTGTGCAAATGGTGATAGAAACATATAATGAATCCTTGTGTTATCCATGGTATAGATCCTTATTGATCCATTTTTTATGTATTACCGTGAAGGCTCCATTGTGTATGTTATGTTGAGCACGATACGACTAAGTCGATTCCTTATTGGCATGGTTGGTTGTTCCTTGAGATGTTATATGTTGAGCATTAAGAACTAAATTAATTAACTTGTATGGTTATTTAGTTTGTATTCCATATATGTTGAGTACATGTACGGTTAAGGTTGTCATAACTTATGATAATCTTAGTCGGGGTTCCATAATCTCTTATGTTGATCCCAAATTAAATAAATCAATCATCTAGTATGGTTATTTAGTTAGCACTCCGTAAGTTCTTCTCATGTTGAGCATAATTGACTAGGATGGTTATTTTTATGATTAACTTAGTCATTGTTCCATAGATATTCTTATGTAGAGTGTGGCCAATTAAATTGATTACTCTTGTAATTAGTTTGGTTGAGTATGACAATTAGATTATTTGCAAGTTTTTCTTGTGATCAATCAAATTTATTTTTTAAGTCTTCATACGTTTACTTGCGTTGAGATTATTTAGTCAAATTAATCTTGGTTCACTTTGGTTAATTTGATTGAATATTTCTTGTTGGATTCCAAATTCATACTTGTATGCAATTTGTTTAGTCTAAAGAAATCCTTCATTTGTTTTGAAATTAAGGTCGCTCTGGTTGTTCCTTAGGGAATGTCATATTATGGGGGAGAGTTCTTTTGAACTTGTGCTTAATTGCCAAATCTTTGTGGGGAGTGCGGTTGTGGAATATTATAGGGGTTATCTCGCGTCTTTATAAACTCATTGATGAATGCATTTAGCTTCGGCTTTATGATTGCATCTAAACAAGATGATACACATTTACCTTTGGTCATGAAATGTCTCTTACGGAAATTTTATTAGGATCCCGTTCTTGTACCTTTGCCAATTTTATTGACAAAAAGGGGGAGAGTTAATTGTAGTTCACACTAAAAATACATATGGTTTTCAGATCATTATGTAAGGGGGAGTGGTTTCCATGTGAGACGGAGTATTGACTAAGGGGGAGTGAAGTATCACCATAGTATTATTGTTGAAGTTGTGATACAATTGGACTTTGACACTGTATAATAATACTATGGCACTGTATAACAATGATTGAGAACCGATGCTTTTCTCATTGTTATAGCTACGGATTTTCAACAACGATGATGCTAAACTTACAACCTTTGGGATCATTGGACTACTTGGAAGTGACGAAGATTTCGAGTATTGTTGAAGATTAGACATGTGGAATAGGAGCTACAAAGTTTATTTATATATTTTTGTATTCCATATGTATTAATAGTTTTGCCACTAAAATTGACAAAGGGGGAAATTTTTAGAGCATTGCTCGGTCGAACTCGCATGCGTTGCTATATCAAGCATGTTTGTCAATGTTAGTGATCAAAACTATAAAGTCTTGATTTTTAGTCTACTATAGCTAAGGTCTTGGACTAGGATAGAAAGTGTAGTTGAGCTCAAGAACTCCATGGAACTCATCATACAAGACGAAGGACTACTCTATCTCCTAAAAGGAACCAGTGAATCTCGATTATGTGGATCTTCATCGACTAAAAGGTATGTGGAGACTTGAACTTATCTATCACTCAAAAGTATATCTACTCTATATCCTATCTTGAGACAAAAGTCGTTTTACTATATAGACTAAAGATATACACATGTGATATTTCGAGTTGAGTATATCTCGCTTATATATATATCGAAATGTGTGTTGGTAAAGCTTTCGCTTTAGCCAAGTTCATCTTTGCCTAGTGAAGAAAGTCATGTTATGTTTCAATCACTTTGGAAATTGCTCTGACGAAAACTAGTTTGTGAATAACAACTATATGACGTCCTCTAAGAATGTTTCAATGATTGAAATGAGAGTTTAGACAATATAACCACTGGGGGATATAAACATTATTGTAGTAACACATATATGTATAAGTCCTTAGCACTTGAACCAAAGTTTGCGAACTTTGTTGATCAAGTGAAAACCGAAACTTGAGCAGTCAACCCAGTCCGTGAACGTGCGTAGTTCTCGAACCCGAGAATTTCTGCTGGAGTTGTAGCTCGGTTTCAGTCCGCGAACTCAGTCCACGAACTGACGGAAGTTCTCGAACCCGAGAATTTCTGCTGGAGTTTGTGAACTCCAACCGGTTACTTAAGTCCGTGAACCCAGTCCGCGAACTTGAGTGGTTATGTCTAGAAACGATGTTCGTGAACTTATTTAAATTATCTAAGGAATGCTATTGCAAACCGTGGCTATAGTTCATGAATCGATTCGAGTGAATCACATCGTTTTTGCATCAATTATGTCTTGTGTAGTACATAAGATCTCATATCAATTGAACAACTCTCTAACTAGTTCATTTGAGTCATTTGGACTAGTTATGGTGAAGAAGAATATGGTTAATATGGAAGTTATCATTTGGCTAACCATTTGGTTGACTAATATTGAACCAACTATTGTACACGTTTGGGTACGGTTACACAAACCCAAAATCGTAAAGTACATGTTTTTATGGCAAGCTAAGTTTCGATCTAACGGTTGAAAGATATTAGATTATATCTAATCAGGTTTTCATCTAACGGTGAATATTGAATACTTTGTTACTAAGCTAACATTGATTGCAAACCCTGATTTGAAAGACTATATAAGGGAGAACTCTAGCAACTAGGAAACCTAATCCCCACACATTCTGTGTGATACTAATTTTCTAAGCTATAGTCGATTCTCCTTTAACCTTTGGTTTTCTTCTTCTAAAACCAGGTTAACGACTTAAAGACTTCATTGGGATTGTGAAGCCAGACCGATACTACTTTTCTTGTAGTTGTGTGATCCGATCTTGCTGTTTCTATCGTACGCGTATAATTGTAATAATTGGCTTGAGATTTCTATCTCTGATAGGCAAGATATAAAAGTAATCACAAACATCTTCGTCTCATCGTTTGTGATTCCACAATATCTTTTTTCGCTACGTCGATTAAGACTATTGTGAGGTGATTAATAAAACTGAGATGTTCTTCGGGAATATAAGTCTGGTTTTATTGATTGGTTCATGTTCACCTTGATTTATCAAAAGTTGGAACAAAACTCATAGGTTTATTCGTGGGAGACGAATTTATCTATCTTGTAGACGTTTCTGTGTGAGACAGATTTGTTTGCTAAAGTCTTCGACTTTGGGTCGTAGCAACTCTTGGTTGTGGGTGAGATTATCTAAGGGAATCAAGTGCGCAATATCCTACTGGGATCAGAGTCGTAGGAGCATAATTGTACCTTGGATCAGTGTGATATTGATTGGGGTTCAACTACAGTCTAGACCGAAGTTAATTTGGAGTAGGATAGTGTCTGTAGCGGCTTAATACAGTGTATGTTTAATCTGGACTAGGTCCCGGGGTTTTTATGCATTTGTGGTTTCCTCATTAACAAAATTCTGGTGTCTGTGTTATTTCTATTCCGCATTATATTTTTATATAATTGAAATAATACAGGTTGTGCATTGTTCAATCAATCAGAATATCCCACCTTATTGGTTGTTTATTTAAATTGATTGACCCTTGGATATTAGTCTTTGGTACCATCCAAGTTCTCTCTCTTTGATTAAACTCGCGAATCACATTTGCTTGAGTAAATCAAATTGAGAGATTGAGATAATAAATCCTTGAGATATTTTCTATTGATTGAGTCTAGTTGTTTCTCTAGAAAACAACTCAGAGTTGTCCATACAGATTACTAATCGAAATATTGGGTGAGGTTGTTAGACCCCCGCTTTTTCAACCATTACCAATTTGTTGCAGAAAAACAGATCAAGAATTTTGTGTTGATTCTGTTGTTGATGAAGAAACTCAGTTCAGATATCAGATTTAAACAACCGAATGATTAAATTGATGAAATTAGATTTAGTAGTAGAAGAAGAAGATGATTTTCTGGTGATTGAAACTCTAGATTTCGCAGAAATTTTTTCTTCTAATTTCAGCTGACGGAAGATCGGCTTCTCTCTCTAGTTCTGTTTTTCTTTCCATTGATAACTGTTTTTTGGTTTTAGAATAATAAATATATATGAAGGGTATATTTGTAATCTTGCAGAATCCTCAATGGACCACTGATGGGCTTTGTATTAATAGGGGTATATTTGTTGTGTTTGTGAAGCCCGTGAAAAGGAGGGACAATTATATTATTCCCACAATCGGTTTTCATAATTCCTGGAAATGCTTTGTCCAATATTATCTGAAATATCTCAATAGAAAATCTCCAATTAGTAAATGCACATTACTAATTTTTATTCTCTAGATATATGCATTTAATTGCTGGTAATTAAAGTATATAAAACTAACAACCTTAATTAAAAGATTCTTAATTTATTTCGGACCGGGATCTCCTTGAATAATTATGGAATAACTTTGAACAATAAAAGATAAGAGTTATTGTTCATGTTCAAAGTATATTGACATCTTTTCTTTGTTAATCCTCTTTCATATTTACAATCTTGGAATCGATTATACCACACTTCCAAATAAGTTTAAAATTGGTTCATCTTGTAGATGGGGAAAAACGATTTGCTGGTTTTTTAGGAAAGTGGAGAGACAACGGTTCAAAAGAGACTCCTCAACCGAGCAAACTGCTCAACCTCTCACAGATGCACTGCACGAGAGTGTTTTGAGTTCGAGAGATTAATCTATATGACTCCGGCCTAAACCAAGTCAGTGGTCGTTCCAGAGTCAATTCGGTTACAAAGAGGGAGATGGGTTGAATCATAGGAGGGAAGCTGTGAATTTTGGGATCAATGATGATCAAGGATTGTTGATGTGTTGAAGATTTCTGCAAGTATGTGTAAATAAGTTTATGATCGAGAGAAATTATGTGTAGACGAATGTTGTCCTTCATTCATCGATTTTAGACTTATTTATATTGTCAGAATAGTAAACACATTGATCCCAGTAAGTGTGGTTGTTTCTTGAGTGAAAAAGTGGGAAAATGAGAGATCGAAGTAAAATTAGTTCCATATCGGGTGGAGACTTGGTTGATCGTCCACCCACTACTTTTCTAACTCCCTCAACCGCTTGCACAACTTACTCATGTTTCTCATCGTGGATGAACACACGTGTCGTAAGCTGCCAGACCAAAACCCTAATTAATATCCCCCCATGTGAAGTGATTGATGTCTCATGAACGTGGAGTCTGCAGAGCAAGCGTGTATTTAATTAGTCAGTTGTTGACTTGATTAGACAGTGAATCTAAGTTTTTTGTTGAATTGAGCATGATTGACGAATGCTTAGTGATTCATGGATCGAACATGTCAGACGTATAGTTCTTGAATGATGTTGATATTGCTCGTCTGAGCAAATATTATAAATTCGACGAATTGTTGAATATTGAGTTGAATCAATATTCGACGAAATATTGATAGTTAGATCAATATTCGAGCATTTGAGCGGGTATTGCTCGATTGGACAAATTGTTGAATATTGATAGTTGGATCAATATTCGAGCAACTGAGCAAGTGTTTCCCAGTTCGATAAATTACTGAATATTGATAGTTGGATCAATATTCGAGCAACTGAGCAAGTATTGCTCATTCGATGAATTATTGGTAATATGACCCAATAAAAATATTAAAATATCGGTAGCCTAATAAATATTATATAATTAATCCAGATGTTGATTGTTGGGTCAACATAAATTTATTAGTGTTTGAAATTGCTCAAAATCATGAATTGCGGAGCATTTGTTCGAAACCCTAATTTTGATTAATTGTTCATCAATTGATGATTTATTGAAAATATGCCACTAAGTGAAGGAGTGACCGGATACATGGGATGGTGGACGACCATGTAGCGCCCAAGTGCTCGGGTGAGCATGCATCAAAGTCCTTTGTTGACTAGTTGGTGAAAGGATGATTAAATGTTGGTTTAATCATTTATTAGAATAGTGCTCATTTGAGCATTAGAAGATGAAACCTAATTATGGAGAAGTGAGGGACCGATCGACAGGAAACGAAACCATCCCTTGGTGTCTTGGGACCAGCTGACAGTCGATTAAGCAAATTCCAAGTTGGTTGGAAAGAGTTTGGACCCAATATGAGCAATTGAGCAAATTATGTTAGAATTGTAAAGATGTGTGGGACCGGCTCCTTGCAAGCCTTAGGGCTGGCATTGGTCGATCAAGGAAGAATTCCTGTGTCACCACAATGTCCGTCTTAGTCCTGAAAGTTTTGGTATTTTCTGATGTGCATTTGAGCAATATTTTGGGTTTTCAGAAGAGTTTGATCTTTGACTGAAATTCTTGATTTTGCTCGAATGAGCAAGTGGAACTTTGCTCATTTTATAAATATTAAAATGATAATATTTTAATATTCTTTTTCGTGAGTAGCCTAGTCGGTCATGTGACCATTTGACTTTTTGGCCTTTTCATGGTTTGAGCAATATTTGAGAAAATATGGAAAAACCAGGGTTTTTGCTCAAACGGAGGAATTTCATGAGATGAGGGAAATAATAATTGTGAAAACAAGGGATTGTAAAGTGCGGGACCATCCATGGCTAAGGCATGACCGGACGGCTAGGTATCCCGGGTCCCGTGACACTTTCTTCTATTTTTAATATTTTTCATTGTTTAAGGAAAAACTAGAGAAACCGAGAGTTTTGCTCAAACAAGGAAAGTTGCTCGAATGAAGGAGTCATGAGATCATGAAAATAATAAAAAAATAAAGGAAGAGGCGTGGGGGACCGGCCGGCCCCTAGGCGCGTCTTTTATATTTTTATTATTATTTTCTCTCTCCTATTTTGTGTTGGATTCCTTGTTTGTCCATACTTTTGAATGCTCGTTCGTGCATCATCGTTGAGTACACTTGCACCATTTTCTTAGGGCTTACTCGGTGATAGTCCAAGCACCCAATTTTTGAGTAATTATTACTAATTCATGAAATTCAGTGGAGAATGATTTATGAAACAGAGTAATAAAAATGAATTGAGGATCTATTGCTAATCCATGAATCCAGCCGGGGGATTCAGGGAACGGAGTAATGAGATACAATGGTTATATATTACTAATCCATGGAATCAGCCGGGGATAACCATGGAACGGAGTAATGAGATGAAATAGATTATTTTATACAAATTCAGTCGGTGAATGTCACGGTAGAATTAATCTATTACAGAAGAGATATGAGATAGTTGAAGCATCATACTCGTTTTGAAGAGTGCATAGTTAGGAAACAACGTACCGCGTCAATGTCCTGAAGGCATTTAGACCTCCAGCAAACAATTATGTCTAGAGATCCGCCTGAGTCTATACATGGTCTCTCTGCATAGTCAGGGAACAATGAGTATCGTTGATGTCCTGAAGGCGTTAAGCCTTCTAACAAACAATTATGTCTATAGAACCGCCCAATCATTATTCTATGTAAAGGTGCGTCTCTCTATGTAGTCAGGGAACACCGTACAGAGTCGACGTCCTGAATGCGCTAAACCCTCTGACAAACAATAATGTCCAGAGAACCGCCCAATCTTTATTCTACATAGAGGGCATGATGAAATGTGCAGCATCGAATGCTCAGCCGGGGATGCTTTTCGAGAAACATGTTCATCATGGATCTGAGAGGAATACTCACTCATCCAGAGTTCGTGAAACGGTTCACGGATCATAAAATATGAATCATCACATGCGTTCCTGAAGCCGGGTCAGAAACATTCAGTATCATGATTTTACGATTTTGACCTTTGTCGAAAATCCACCATCAACACATCTGTATTCCAATAAAACTATGTGATTGATCAAGTATCAAATCAAAATCATGGGTTCAATCGGTTCTACCAATCACTAGGATAGGTTATTCCTTTATATGGATTACTTGTGATCGAACACACAAGTTACCAGGACCGGTTATGTCAGTTACCAGGATCGGTTACATCAATTACCAGGACCGGTTACCATACACTCATGGTATTGCTTGTGATTGGCTACACAAGTCACTAGGATCGTTTACACAAATTACCAGGATCAGTTACACCAATGAATAGGACCGGTTACACTAATTACAAGGATCGATTACGCAATTATTTTGTGATCGGTCACACCAATTACTAGGAACGGTCACACCAATTAAAAATATCGATCATACCATCTCAGGTGATTACGTAGGATCGGTTACACTAATTAATAAAAACTAGTCATACCAAATCATAAGTCAGGCATTGTGATTAGTTATACCAAGATAAATAACAAGTTATGATCGGTTCTACTAACTCACACATATTGGTAATCCAAAGATATGTAATAAATAACAATACCAACAAGCCTAAAGATTTCCCTTTCGAT
Source organism: Papaver bracteatum (assembly GCA_023529315.1). NCBI lineage: Eukaryota > Viridiplantae > Streptophyta > Magnoliopsida > Ranunculales > Papaveraceae > Papaver > Papaver bracteatum. Next base: position 96,313 of record JAJJWX010002863.1, read on the forward strand.
TCATAAAACAAGCTCATGAATGTACTTCCTTTAAATAAATGTAAACATTGTTTCCTAAGATGAAATCTTCACCTTTACCCATAGACATAATCACAATAGAATTCATACGATTATGTCGATGTCATATCTACGAAGTTCAAAAGACAAGCGTTACACTTCGTATTCTAATTCCTTAATACTATGATCATATAATCATGTCTCACTACTAGAGTATAATAATCATTCATATCTTCGTAGTTATGTTTTCAATATAGCACGACTTGAAAGATACATTAGGAATGAAACAGTTCAAGCCAATATTACTAACCTCAAGAGGAAGGATGATGTCGTCGTTGTAGCTCGTTACTTCTTCACATTCTTCAGGTCTTCAAGTAATACTTGTATGTCTCATATTGCTAGACTTTCTAGTCTAACTTATACGAATTTTTCTCTAGTACATAATCAAGCCTCTCTTAGATGAGTTTTGATTCACTAAAATATGGCAACCAAACTTGACATACCAACTCTTGGTGGGTTCAACTGAGCTATGCTCTAACAGAGGATAAAATAGCAGACATTTGTCCAAATTTTGATTTTGAACTTTCCTTAGTATCTGATTGGTGATTCGACTTTGGGTTGGAATGTTGATTTGGTTAATAATTCTTTCCCTTCCTTTTGTGGCAAGTAAGATATTAATATTAGACTTCTCTGTTCTCATCATGGGATCTTATACTGACATGGGAACTAGAAAAAAATGGAATGTTTATAGTTAAAATCCTTTATACCAAATTGTTGTTACCTAGGAATGTGAATGTTAATATTGTATGTTGGAAAAAAATTTCTGAAAAAATCTTTGGAATCTCAATGTTTCGCAAAGGATTAAACCTTTTCTTTGGAAATGCCTAAAAAATTCTCTTGCAACAAGGCAAAAATCTTCGTATAGATTGGGGGGGGGGGGATTGATTCTTCTTGTCCCTTATGTGGTTTTGCCGTGGAGTATTTGACTCATCTTTTCTTTGATTTTTTTTTTTTGCCAAATCGGTTTGGGCTCTGCCCCCTATGCCTAATATTTCCAATGTGCATAGTAGTGACTCTTTTTTAGATTACTATAATGAATGGATTAAGGATGATACCTCTACTTTGTCTTTAGAAATAGATGCAACAAAAGTTTGGTTTATATGGAAAGAGAGATGTGATAGGGTTTTCTCTAATAAAAGTAGCATTAGCATAAGTTTGTCTATACAAATACAGAGTTACATCCAGTTTTGGTATCCTTTTAGGATTGTTGTCAATGATAATGCGGCTATGATTATTCCAAGTACTAGGTTGCTTTTTACCTAATAGACAATGGACTAGTCCTTAGGGTTATTCGTCTAAGATAAACATGGATGGTGCGTGGATTTCAAGTAATACAAATGCAGGGTATGAGATTGTTATCCGTAATGTGTTTGGGTACCAAAGAGCACGAGGAGGAGGTTGAATGTCTACATATGTTGAAGAGGCTGAAGCTCTAGCTTTTTTTGAAGCCGCAAAATGGGCTAGAGAGAAGAACTTATCTAACTTCTCTTTGGAAGGGGACTACAAAAATGTGATGGACTATTTGAATGTTACGAGTTCGAGTTCTTCTGTATCTTGGCAGGTACAACGATTAGTTTACGAAGTAAAATGAATGATGTCGGAAGTTATTAATTTTCAAGGATATTTGTTCATTTATAGAACATAAGAGTATATTTCCACAGAGATAAATTGATTGATGGTAATTTTTAATTTTCACCGATGTCACTCTTGGACGAGCTTCTAAACCTGTAACACTTCAGCGAATCTGCTCGCAAAAGAGGCTAGATTTTCTAGGTTTACTCAACAAACATGGGTTCATGTTCCGTATGTCATTAGACGGTCTCTTGTATTCGAACAAGCTAATGTAATTTCTCGTGTTTCTGTACCAGAATCTCTGGATTTTACTACTATAACATCATGTAACCTTAAATTGTCACTTTTGATATATACCTATAAATTGGTTTTTTTATAACATAAGATGGAAGAAAATCCTATATATACTTTCCAGTTGACAATCGCTAATCAGGACCATTTAAATCATTCTATACATTGCTCTCATTGACGTCTAAAAAAGAATCTTATTATTAGGAATTTGTGGGATTAAATTACTAATTGGAACCAACACTTTATAGGGGGAGACCAGATTTATGTGAAAGCTCAAAAATACTCTCAACCAATTTCACTTACTACCCTTCTACCCTTACATTAACTAATTAATCTAATAAAAAAAACTGAAAATTCATTAAAAAAAAAACGGAAAATCATTAAAAGAAAAGAAAAAAAATGGCCCTCCCTCACTGTATTATTTCTTCCTCTTCTTCTTCCCACACTCTTCTCTTTCTGTTTTCCTTCTTCTTCTTATGTTTTCTTCGTTTGAGACGATTAATCGTCGATTCAAAAAAAAAAATCGTCGTCGATTAAGTTCATTGTATAAAACCACGAAACCTAAGGAAAATCTAGGTCAATCTTCGTCTAATCCACCTCCTTCTGAATCATAGAAACCAACTTCATCAAATGAAGATAAAACTGAAGATCAAGAACAAGTGAATGAAGGATATGCACTAGCCGCCGAGACTCCTGATATGACAACAATATGAATTGAAAAACCCACTCTTTATTTGAGCGTTTTGTTGATTATTCGTTAGGTTTAGAAAATTTTAGGTCTGAAAAACAGTTTCCGAAAATGATTACGGTAGGGAATTCTTGTATTCCCAGCCATAAATAGATCTCACTATTGTGATTTATTGTTTTCCCAGCCGTTTATAATTTATACGATTGGGATATCTAAGAAATCTCATCCATTTGTGCGCTTTAAGGTTGGGATTTCTATGAACTCTCAACCGTAAAATAGTCCATGTGTACGATATGGAGAAATCCTATCCGCAACAAGTTGTTTACGGTTAGGTTATTCCTAGCCATATATTCTCATGTGTTCGATTTTTTTTTTTCAGCGGTAGTGTTTACGTCTCGGTCTTTCTATCCGTAACTTTGTTTACTGACCGTAATATTTAGTTTCCTAGCCATTTTTATATTACAGCTTGGATTTTCCTAGTTGTATGTGTTACTTTGCTGAATATTAAACCAGCTGTATTTCCACGTATATGTTTTCCTATCCGTAATAGGAGTAACCAAGCCGCAAATTATGCTTCCTAGATGCTATTTGTTTTTCGGCTAGGTCGATTACTAAATTTCCCATCCGTAATTATGTTTGCGTTTGAGACTATCCATTTTTACTAGCCGTTTTTAGTGTCACGGCTTGGTTGTGTCAAAATTTCCAAGTCATTTTTACTTATATACTTTTGGTTTTTGGCCTTGTTTATCTTTGAACAGAGCAAAGAAAATAAGAAGAAAATATCACAAGAAGTAATACCTCGTAGTGACCCGACCCCGCAACCTTGTAGTGACCCGACTCCGCAACCTCGTCACGCAAAACCATTGGGTGCAAACGCAAGGAATGTAAGTGGAGTTGTGACTGCTGGAGAAAATGAATATGGAGTTGGATGTGGAAGTTCTTTAGGTAGTCAAGTTGTAGTTCCCACAGATGGAGGAAGTGAGATTGGAGTTGCTGTTACTGGAGGAAATTAATTAAGGTGTACTTGTTATTACTAGAGGAACTAAAATTGGCACTTCTAGTGGTGCTGCTATTGATAAAGGTAAATTCGTAGTTGAGGAGGACAAGAAGGAGGGAAATAAGAGGTATCGACCAAAAGAAATGACAAGATAAGTAATTGATGCTATGGAGCCTTTACCTCCCAAGAGGAATGGGAGACCTTGGGGTGCGCCAAGAGATCGTTCCGTCTTGATTGGTTACCCGTCTTTCATGGGCTGCTAGGGTTTGTGGCACAAACATAATAAATCAAATTACACATATGTTATTTTCATTTTATCACTGATTATTAATTATAACAACCATTTTTATTTATTTTTATAGTTCCCAGATAAAGAGGTCCCTAAACTAACGCACCAACAAGAAATTTTTTGGCTGTTGAACAATGAGCATGCAGGTGTGGTAGCCTTGATAAAAGCTTCGGGGTTGTGGTCTGGAATCGAGGCTCTGTAGAAGGCATATGATGTTGTGACAGTTTGTGGTTTTAAAGAAAGATTATGGCCCGAAACTATGACTTTTCATCTCCCGTTTGGCGAGATAACTATCACTCCGGATGATGCAAAGAAAATCAATGGTCTTGCTTTGGAAGGAAAGGTTGTGTTTGAGGGTTTTCAACAATTCTATGCCTTTTGATCAGCTTTGTGTCTTGGCGAAGGACTGTCTTGGGTGGGGAAAAGATGAAGCGGAAGAAGATTTTGAGATAGGTTATAGAGCCCAACCTAGAGCTAAAAGGAAATTTAGTGCACCGGGTGAACTTAGTGAAACAGTTAATATGGCAAGGAAGATTAATTTGGTTCATCTGATGGATAAGTTTGGGGATTCTAACCGCAAGAATGCTAGTGGAGAGGTGGTGATGGACGCAGAAAGAGCTATACATACGGATATAGCTTACTTGTTGCATTCTCTTGGGACCGTCTTTTTCCCCGATTTCTCAGGAAGTAAGGTAAATGCTTTTTATTTGCAGTGGTTGAAGACTCTCAGTCTCGATCCGGAAACAAACGAGGTACCTAGGTACTCGTAGGGCACCGCCCTCCTTGCTAGTGTAATGGATAGTCTTTGCAAAGCTTCTAGGTGGAATAAAACACAAATTACGAGATGTGTTGCTCTTATCCAGGTATCTTTTTGTTTTAACAAATGTTTATTTATTTTACTTTTATATATTAGTTTGTATGTAATATATTATTTATAATAAAAAACAAATTCGTCGTGATGGGCTTACGACCATTTTAAATGCTTGAGGCCTTCTCGGAATACAAAATGGCCTCTAGAAAAACCTACAGGAGGAAGATACTCTTTGGAGGGACCCAACACAAGGCTAAAGAGACGGAAATGGTCGAAATGAGGAAAAAGATAGATGCTTTGATAATTGATGATGTGGTTTTTGACCATATTTGAAACTTGATGAGGATGGATAAGATGAAGTTGGTGATAGAATATTTTCTAATGTGGCGACCTATATGGGACCTTTGTTTCATTCAACTGGGTTCGTCATTTTAGATCCTCTTAGAACGCTCCGCTAAATTGGTATTGTCCAGAAAATTCAACCCGAAGATTCTCGTTTTAAACTGAGCGTAGCCAACTCCCATTTTAAGGACACATATGTCATATTGACCTATGAAGAAACACCGTTGATCGAGCATTGGAATGCTCGTTCCCAAGAAGTAAACCAAATTAGTAGAAGAGCGCTTGAAGCTTCTCATGGGACTTCCGAAGCGGATGCGAATTACATGAAATGGTATCAAGAGTGGGCTCATCCTTATGTGGAAAATTTGGATCCGGAGGCGCAGAGACATTTCAAGAATGCAGAGAAAGAGAGTTCAAAATCAAAGGCATCAATGTATGAATAAGATGGTGGTACGTATACTACTAATTATGTTTGTATATGTTTTATTTTTAAATTATTTATGAACAATTAGAGTATGTGCGTTTGATATGAAAAAATAGGTCGAACAAGTTAATTGGGTGGTCAAGGACATCACCCGTATGATTAATTCGGGTGAGAACTGAACGGTACCTGAACAAAAATTACTCCGCAATCGAGTTAAAGGCATAATAATCCATGAGAAAGGAGGTTTATATGCTTATGAAGAGGACCGACCAAGGAGAGCTAAAAAGGCTAGGTCTTCTTCTTCTAGCGACGACTTGGACACTCCCTCCCCCTCCCCCCGAGGTGGTAGAGGTGAAAAAGGTGGCCATGGTCGAGATGAAAAAGGTGGCCGTGTTGGAACAAGTGAAAAAGGTGGTCGTGCTAGAACAAGTGCAAAAGGTGGCATGCTAGAAAAAGTGCTCGAGGTGGAAGAGGTGGACGAGGTGGAGGTAAAAAGACTCCAATTCATGGATCTTTTAGTATCTAAGACTTTGTCTATTTACTATTTTTGTTGTTTGGTTATGGATTTGGATGGATGAATTTTTATAACTTTGCATGTATGAATGAATTTTAGTCTTTCCATTTGTCTAATCTAAGACTAAGGAAAAAATAAAGATTTACTAATTTTTGGTGCACTTTCGGCTAAGTCGATGCTTCACATAACCTAGACGAAAATGTATATAATTCTTGTCAAATAAACTTACATAGTATTTCGGTTGGAAATTCACAGTCGTTACCGGGAAAACGGTTAGGAAAAGAAACTGTAACGAAGTTATGGTTATGAAATACCTAGCCGTGTATTGCTCTGGAGACTCAAAAATAAAATTAGTCTTGGTTACGGATACATATCCGGGACGTGTATCGTATTTGCGGTTAGATTTTCAAATCGTAATTCTGACATAAATTTAAAACTCTGGTTTACGGCTTGGTCGACCTTTCAAGTTCCTAGCCGTATATGATAACCGTCAGGAACACCATCTGTAGAAGGTTTTACGGTTGGAATTACCTGGCCGTATATCACTCTGATAACCCAAAAAGAAAATGGCTCCTTGTTACGGCTATATATCTAGGCCGTAATTCTGACAAAAATTAACAACTATTATTTACGCCCAGAAATACCTAGCCGTAAATCTGATACACCACAAACCCTGCAGGTTTTTACAGAATTACGGCTGGGTCTACCTTGCGTTTTCCTAGTTGTAAATACCTATAATTTTTTAATACCACATCATATCGGCTAGTTTTTTGAATTTTGAAAAATAGATCCGTTTGAAGGCTGATCTATAGAAGGTTCTAGCTGTTCAACCACTTATTTGAACTTGAAATAACTCCACCTCCATATAACTACCCATTCCAAAACAAAATCACACCTTCTATATCAATAATCTCCACCAAAACTCCTACAAACTCGATGCAATGCACTCAAAAGATAAACCCATCTTTACTTTGTAAGAAGACTTATCTCTTTGCAAAAAGTTTGTACTATGTTATCCAAAGAGGGAGAAGAACGAAAGAAAGGTGGTTTACCAAGTCAATCGTATTGGAGTAAGATTTTTGAGAAATTTTGTAGTCAAACAGGTAACACTAACAACCGCGATATGGTGAAAATGTATCTTCGATTGTCAGACATACGCCAAAAAGTGGAAGAATATATGGCTTTACGTCGTATGTGCAACCAACTTCGACTTAGAGGTGAGACTGATGGTGAAGTCGTAACTCAAGCTAAGAAAGAATGGAGAAAATGGAAAGGTTATAATTTCTACTTGGAAGCTCAATTCGCTATCATCAAAGACTTCTTGATACATCGAAAGGGATGTTATTAAAACCAACTTTGTAATGGGGATCTATTAAGTATGTAATGGGTTTTATTGTGGTCTAATTAATGAATATATTACTAATTTTCATTTGTAGTATGTATTCACGTTGAAAATCAAAATTTCCCAGCTTACACATTCATTTACGAACGGGAAATATATGTTATCCCGACCGTAAAATAGATTCAGAAGATTCTGGGTAGAATAACAGCTAAAAGTTCTTAACTTCTCATCCGTTTTTCTTGTTCACGGCTAGGAATTCATCACAGCCTAACCGTAATCTCTTGTTTACGGCTGGGTAGACACAATTTCCCAGCCATAACAAGTAAATATTTCAGTTTTTTCTCTGATTTCTAACGGACCCCATAATCCCCCAAATTCCCCTCCTTTTTACAGCCCCTGTAATAGGATTCCTAAAAAAGCTCATTGTTGCTTTACTCCCCCGGGTCCCGACTCAGTTGTTAAATGTCAGAACAACTTTGAACTCAACCTGGTGAAAAGCTCTTTAACCTTTATGCAACTCTGTCGAAGCGAAGAAATTCAGTTTTCCATCACGAAACCCTTGTCAAAAATCCATCTGAACCTCATCGAATTAAGCCAAACACTACTTAAAACCCCATACATACCGCCAAGGACGTCTTAAGATGCAGGCGAGCTAGGTGGTCGCCTAAGGCTCCAAATTGTTGGGGCTCAAAAAAATTTCTTTACAAGTGAATTACTAACAGTCATAAGTGTTGTTAAATGATTTTGTTACATTTACAAATATAATAGACAATTGTAAAAATTATAATGTTACAATAGCTTTGTAACAACTAAAAGCAACTCTTATTACCTGCTCGTTATGGATTTTGGATGTTTTATGCCAAATTGGAAGTATACGACTCAAAATCTAACCTAAAAAACTGTAAAAAAAAAAAAAAAAATCAACGGCCTTCGGCTGCCAAGCTAAATCTAAACTATCGTTTTTAGTAATATGCAAACTTATCTCCAAAACTAAATAATTGCTTATGTTCTCAACTAAATATTAGACTAAGTCTTATGGGCTAGATTGGAGGTGCTAGATTAGCACATAAGTGTTGCAATTCCAAAAAAAAAGTGTAGCAAAAAATTTAACACTAGTTCTCTTTCCTAGCAGTTGCTAGCATGTGAAGTAGCATGCTAGATTGATACGCAGAATGATTCAACGCTAGAAAAACTACCTTTTCGCGGAATGATTGTGACAAGGATTTATTTTTGATCGATTTAAAATTGGTTGCGCTGAACCATTTAGCGCTGAGCGCGGAATGGTTCAGCGCTGGGCTAACGTGGACTAAGACTTAGGAGGTATTGCTGACTGCTAATTTAGGTGCTAGACTAGCACCCCATAAGACTTGGTATTAGGCACAAAAATTGAAGTTCGCCTAGGCAATTCCGAAACTGTACGACGGCCCTGCCCCTGCGTACCACCGGAAGGAACAAACATCTCTGTTAAATCAAATACTCGAATCTTTGTTACCTAACAATAATAACAACTCCCAGAAAGATATCCAAACAGAAATTAAAGATTTCTGCTTATGCTGTGCTTTATTAGCTTCAGTTGATGATACAGTTCAAAATATGACACCATTACTTTCATGGATACCGAAAGCAAAGCAAGCATTGTCAGAACTCCCGAGAATTCAATTTTCAGAACTGGGAAATGAATTAGGGTTGAAAAAATTAGTGATGGAATTAATAGCTGAAGTGTTGCCTGAATTGAAAGGTGTTCTGAAAGAGAGTTCTATAGATTATACTGATGATGGTGATGAATTCTCTACTGCTTCAGCTAGAACTCCTGTTGCTTATGCCATTGTTGCTGCTTATCAGTTTAGGTGGTTTGTTACTCAGGTGAATTTTTTTTTTTTTCCTTCTGTCAACTAAGGTTCCTTTTATTCTTTTTCGTATTTACTATTCCTGTACTAGCGGATGTGATCTAAAACACACAAGGATGCAGGGCATGCGGGTCTTGCGTTCAACAGACAAGATGAAATGTAGCACCGTGATTAGGAGTAGCTTGATAGCATTTTTGATGAATTTTGGATTTGATTGTATCAGGTTGAATATCCACATTTGGGAAAGTTATGTTCTCTGCCTTCTCTGGTGATACCTTGTGCATTAACAGCTCTAGATCATTGGTCGCCTGAAGTCAAAGTAAGATTTCTTTACAATCTCTCTTTATTTTATTTTTTTATTTTTTGAAATGAAATTTAGTTGTCTGGAGGAAACTAACAATCGTGTTTGTGTATCCTTTGTTTGATTTCAGGGACAAGGTATGTTGAGTTTCATACATCTGCGAAGAACGTGAATGCTGCTGAATTTGGTGTTTATGAGGATGTGATTCTTGATATTTGTTGTAAAAACATTGCTTCGACTGATGAGTTATGGCGTTACGTGGTTGAGATGTCGGTACTTCTGGTGACCTGTACCCAGCGAAAGAACCCTCGCAGCTCTTGGTATGACTTACTTGTCTTGCAGACTAGAAACTTTTATTTCACCGACACTGATGGTTTTAGTGGGATTTGTTTTCTTAGGTTTGAGCGGATGATGAATGAAATGTTAAGTCATTTGAAGCGTCAACCAAGTCATAAAGATGGTCGTAATTCATGGCTTGAAATCATCGAACCAGTTTTTAATAGCATGGACGCATTTTTCCACTTCTTTTTCAGTGGATGCATGCTGATGATGATAGAACTGTTATACTAGTAAGTAGCATTTATTCACTAATGCAATGTGTCAGTAATTCTAGTTAGAAGATCAGCATATCATTTTAAGTGCTTTGGATGTTAACCTTTTGCTGTGATTGCATAGGTGCTAGAAAGGGTTCAGACAATTATCAAGTTAACCTAGATCAGGAACACACCTTATATTGAAAGGTAAACTAAGAATGCAGGTGCAGGTTATAACTGCACATATTATGCATGACCAATGTTTTGTAGGCTGTTATGATTCCATGGCTATTTTGTGCCTCCAATATCTCTTTAACCTCTCTGGCTGTCGGAATACATACTTTATTTTCTGACGAACATCTTTGTTTCACTTCTAAGCGACGATTGAATCTCATTAATATTTACCTTGGCTTCAGATTGGTAGATGAGCTTACTGTTACCTACAAGGAAGCAGCACTGAGAAGAGCTCGTGAAGAAATCCGAAATCAAATTCTTCAGATTCTGTTCTTGCTTCAGAGATAAGTGATACTGCATAAGAAATTTTCTGCTTAGTAGGTGTTTCTTTTTCAATTTGGTCTAATAGGTTTTCTTGTGCTGCCAAGATGCAAGGGCACACAGTTTGAAGCAGCCTGGGACAAGTACAACGACGACCCAACTTAGGAACTCTTTCTTCATCTTTGTGCAAAGAGACTGAACTATCTGTATTAGACCTAGTACTTGCATTCTGCATGTATGATTCATGATAACAATTTTCTGTTCTTACGGTCGAATTTGGGAATTTTACAGATTGCTCACTGATGGGGATCAAATAATTTCAAAGGTTCTGAAGTTGTTTTGTAAGAGCTTATAATCAGTAAACAATTGCTTTGAAGGTATGGATTACTCAATAGTTGGTGTAAAACTGTAAATTTGTCATCCAGTTGCAGTGTTTTCACCCATTGATGGTTCTGGAGACCCTTAGACAGTCTGCAGTGTTAGAGTTCATAGTTACATTCAATTAGAACAGTATACCTGCGTCCCACTTTCAAATAACTTTTTTATTAAAAAAGATTAATAGAGAGATGATGCTTATGCTGTAAAGAGGAAATAGAAGGAAATCTAGCTAATTGACTGCATTAGAGAATTCAAAACTATCATGTATATTTACATTATTTTTAAATCAAAATACTACCTCCGTCCCACTATTAGTTGACATAATTTATAACTAAATTTAGTTATAAAGTAGGTCAACTGATAGCGGGACGGAGGGAGTATCTTTTATGCATGTATGTCACCACATTGTTTATGCCACTTGAATGAAGAAGAAAAGGAAAAAGTACTTGAATGAAGAAGAAAAAGAAAAAGTATTTGGGGAATCACCTCTGCTCGCTGTCAAAAACCCTCAGAGGTTTACTAAAGCCTCTTTCAGGGAAGAACAAAATCAGTCTATTTTTTTTTATTTCTAATACCAATTCTCTGATTGTCATCTTCCACACCTGGCCTCCTTTGCACTACTATGTTTCTGGTATATTGTCATCTTTACAATGTGATCCCTCCTTTATACGAGTTTACCTGTGCTTGAATCTTTTCTCACCTGAGGAACCTCCATTTTTTGTAATAAAAAAATTACTGCATCTTTCTATTTGATAAGCAATTTTGGATGAAGTAGAGATAAGAGAGTTACTAATCGATTATGTTGGGGAAGTCGCCCAGCTCGTACATGGCAGATTCGTGCAGTAGAAGACTGCAATGTTTATGTGGGAACACTAGATACTTTTATAGAAGAGAGAGAGAGAAAGTACTACAGAAACAGAGCCATATCTTGGTGGGAAAGTAGATGGAAAAGACAAGAGTCCTGAACTTGGGTTGTGGGAATTGGATCTAAGGTCTGAGTTTCCTCTGCTATTTTGTCCCACACAAAGAAACTCAAGATTCCTCATTCTGAAAAAGTTGAGGCATCTGGGAAGTTTTCAAACAATAAAATCTCTTCCTTTGGATGAAGTTAGGTATTTCTGGTTCTAAACTTTTAGTTTTACTTTCTTTATTTCTCAGGATTTGTGTTCAAGACCTTAGTGGTTAAGAATCCTGAAATTCTTAAACTTTTCAAACTGTTCTATACCTGACTCCCTCAAATCTATTGGTCCCTGTCCTAATTTGTTTTTGTTTTTTTTAATGTAGTGTATTTGCTTGCTCTTCGTTATGAAATTGTTGGAACCATAATCTAAATAGCGAAACTACAGGTTGTGAAGGACGAGGCGAGCTTCCATATCGCAGGTGTAACGCAGGTCAAGCACCTGGCATTACAAAGAAAATCAAATGACCGAGTGCAATGTCTGCTATGGGAGGGGTCTTGTCGCTCATAGAGATGGACCCGATACAATGTAAGCTGATTTTCACCATCCATTTAAACCTGGGCTTGTTTACTACTACCTCATTAGAATACAACTTATTCCATCATTGATTATGCGATTAATAAGCCTGTGTGGTGGTGGTTGTGTTCACTTGGATCAATTATTTTTCTCTTATGTTCGTGCAGATGTAAGAAATGTAATGGCAAGGGAAAGCTTCCTTGTGTTACTTGTGGTTCCTGTGGACTGATGAGGTTCTCATCTTACCCGCAATGTTGTCACCGTTAGATGGTAAGTGAACTTGTTTCACTGCGCATGATAAGCATGCCTCGTTTAGCCTTCTAATTTTTCATGTTAAGCGTATATAATAACCATACACAGTCAAAGCACTGAAAGATACAATTGTTTTCAGCTAGTGTAAGATAAATAGAGGGGTGTATTTTTCATGCTAGATAAATCAATCTGGCATATCCAATTAGAGTGACATTCAAATTGCTGTATGTACAGGAAAACACTTTCAACCCGAAAAGCAAGTGCCACAAGCGGTGCAGCATCAGTTCCGGATGAGGTCTTTCACAGAAATGAACACACAATTTCTGGTTTATGTTTTTCAAGCAATGAAACTATGATGATTAAAAGTTTTCGGATTATTACATCCTTGGGCATAAGATTCATTTTTCCTATTTTTGAATAAGTATAAAAACTCCTATGTAGCTTGTTCTCAGTGGGACTAGAGAAATATATACTAAAACAACCCAACAGAGCAAGCAAAACAGACAAATAGCAGATATAAAGCAGAAAAGACTTTGGAACAAAAACTTGTATAAGTAAAATCTAAGAAAGGGAGTTTAAAATACTAAACGAATTAGAGCTTTTGGTACTTGAACTCCCCTCCACAATCTTTAGATCCTTCACTTTTTCAGACGCCATGGCATCTTCATTCAATACTTCTTCAGCAGCTGCGATTGGTGTTGGGTTAATACGGCCAGAGCAGAAGAGATCACTTCATTTGGCTTACACCAACCCAATTCCTTGTATTCAGCCAAAGCATACCCCTGCAGATAATGCTTAGGCTCAGTTAAACCCTGAAAATATGTCTCCGTTTCTGTTCTATATTGTTTTACCCATAGTTGCAAATGTTCTTCGCTGCAAATAAATTCCAATGGTGTGCTCTGTTGGAAATTACTGGGCTGCAATGGAGATGAAAAATAGAAACAGATTTTGGTTGTACTCTAAAACTTTCAAGGCTCTGGATGATTTTTTTTAGACAAATATTTCTACCCTCCCAACGAATTGGGGGTATGTGAAATACTGCCTTCAGGATACAATGAAAGCCCTACAACCGGAAATTGGATTCAAGGTTTGCACCCCTTGACCCAATCAAGAACACATGTAAAACAGATTCTGATGATGCTTTGATTAAGAAAGAAAAACAGAAGAGATTTTCGATTGATATGAAAACGACTCTGGGAGATGCTACTTATAGAGGTTTTCACGTCTGTTGGAAACATACAAGTTTCTCTTCACGAAACGTCAGGTCCCTTCATCAACAGACATTAATGGTGTCTGTTGAATTTAGAATTTTCTGGAAACGTTTTCTAACGGTCCAAATAGTTACGTATCAAAAAATTCTTCCGGGGGCGTTGCCCCCTAGACCCCCACCAGGGGCGGTCTCCCCTGGACCCCCACGACCTGACTTGTCAGGTCGACCACAGCCTTTGGGGCTACGCCCCCCAGGACCCCCTTCGTAGCGCAATTGAAAATATTCCAACATGCTCTCCTTAGGAGGTATAATTTCAGTTTCTAATTCTAATTTTGGGTTCTTATGTTTTTGTATATCACCATATATTATATTTTACATTGTGGATTTTCTTGCTGACGCACCTCCCGTTGACTATCAAAGAGATTATTATTTTGCAAGCGCAGAAGGGACACTAACTAGTGAGAATCAAGTTTTGCTCAAACAAGATGGTGCAAGGCTATCAACTACATGTATTTTTGAGATCTTCGATATCAGCGACGATGAGGGAGAAAATTAAGGAGATTACTGTGAAACATACTTAGTTAATTTAGATGCAAATTATAGATAATAGAATTTCTGCAACTTATTTTGGAAGTCACTTGACTTGAATTTTCATGTACTAGTTGTTGCCATAACGGAACAGTGTTTCAATATCTAACAATGGAAGTATATTTTCCTGGCAGTGAAATTCAAGCTTCACAGTTGAACTCTAGTAACACGGGATTTACATTTCATTCTTGTTCTAATAATGCACCTCCATTACATAGTACTCTTTTCCTAAGCTGTACATAGACTTGACCAGACATTTGACTACTGTAATAAAAAACAAATAAGGGCACATGACTTGTACTTGGGTGGTGAGAGAGGCTCATCTGAGCAACAGTGACACCTCAGTATGCGATTGAACTAGCTCCAGCGTATATGCCAATACTCTATTGCTTTCCTTATTGCTGTAGCTAGTTGATTTCCTAACTTAGTTCTCTATTGTTTCTTAAGATGGGTGTGTTGCTTGATTAGGAATGTTCTTATTTCAGCAGCCTATAAATACTCTTCTCTAGAACTTGTGAGGAACAGAATTCAATTCATATCAATCTATTAAATTTCTTAATTCAGTTGGCTAATCCCCAACTCAAAAGAATTTAGGGTGTTAGATCTCCTATCAATTGATCAAATTTCCATGTGCTATAAGCTAATCTGAATCTTTTATGTTAAGTTGTGATCTGGGTGTTCTTCTTGTTTTTACCTTTCTGAGCAAGATCCTTAGCATGTTATACAACTAGTAGTTGTACTTAATCTGCATAAACAGTTCACTGGTTACATTGTTTGCTTGTATGAAAGATGTCTGATTGGCGACCCTATGGTGATGATCCCTCGAGCTATTCGTATATCTCAGACTACTTCAGTAATCCAAGCTCCCCCGATGACTGTGTCAATGACCCTGGAATGAGCTCTGGCTGCAACAACTCTTCTTACAGCACCTCAACAGACAACAACCCGTATTCTGGCAACCCTTGTTGGGGTTCTGCATATCCAAACCAAACAATACTAAACTTTGACAACAACACTTACCAGCCAACTGCCAATGTTGGCCCGTATTTTTCTTTCCAAAACTCTGGCATGGCAGCAACATACAATCACAATAATTATTTGGCAAACACCAGTGGCTACCCTCCTCAGTCAGATATTTGGGGCGATGGAGAGGTTGAAGTACATCCACATTACAGTACTAATTCTGAAGATGATTCTGTTGATTCTGATGATTCGCCGGTGCGCTTACAAAGGTGTAATACAATTGCTAAACAGAAGAAGAGCAAAAGTAAAGAATGTCAGCAGTGGTTGGCTTCCTGGTGTAAGGGAACTGGAATCCCCCCCAAAACTGGCCAATTTTGTTTGGATTACTATGTATCTACAGATGGGTATTTTAGAGCAGGAAGAATAGGAGGTCATGGAGTTATAATTCGGGACAATGGTGGTAAACCGGTTGTTGCTTCAGCTTTTACTTCTACAGAAGCAAAATCTTACCTTTATCACCATGTGAAGGCTTTGGCTCTGGGCGTCGAACTTGCAGTAAATTATTCTCTACTTGACATTCAATTGTTTTGCAATGAAAAACATGTTGCCCGGCTTGTTAACAGCGCTATCAGGTCATCAGCAGATGTATGTGAGCATGGTAGAAAATATTTTGATGTTATCTGTAAGAGGTGTATGAGGCATCGGACAAAAAGTGATCACGAATCGGTTTTCCCTCTCCTAAAGTATATAGCAGAGACGCTACCCAAGTTCCTTGTGCCAGTGCATGTCGTCAAAGTTCCAAGAGATTTTAATAGAGCAGCAGATTATTTAGCAAAGAATGGTGCACCCGGGATGGAGGTGCTGAGTCCTTCTGGGCTTCCAGATGAATTGAAAGAAATTCTCTGCGAAGATTATGAGTCCGAAAGTTATGGGCTGCCTGTTTGTCCAGCTTAATCAAGATGGGTTTCCAATTCCAGAAGAATCCAAGGAAATTCTCTGTGAAGATTATGTTGGTTCTTATGTTGAGACTGAGCATTATGGGCTGCCTTGCTTCTTAACCTATCAATTATAATTTATATCATCTTTTGATTGAACCAAATTTGAGACGTACTTTGCGCAACCCTTATGTATTGTAGTTGTTGTTATTACGCTAGTGCAAAGTAGTCCGCCGCATAATCGACAGGGCAACAAGACCAGGCAAGCAATTTAAGGGTGTATGGGTGTATTCTTTTACGGTGAATTAACTAATAAGCTTAAAGATAAAGGCTATTGCACTTTCTCGGGGTTAGTGTTTGAAGAGTACAAGGAAATGATTCAATGAAGACTTGTTTGAAGAGTACAAGGAAATGATTCAATGAAGAACAAAAGGGTTTTGGAGAAGTCTTTTTTAAAGTTTTGTCACTTTTGATATCAACCTATCGATTGATTTATTTTATAATAAAAATGGAAGAAAATCCTATAATTGGCAATTGCTAATCACTAGGAATTGAACCTAGCACCCCCAGGTTCGTATAGTAGGATCCAACTACTGGGCCGTGCCCAAATTACTGCTACCGTTTTAACATATTCTGTATATATATCAGTTCTATCATATTTTCTGGCACTACCATATTTAAAAGCTATTTTAATTTAACATGGACGAATTCTGAGTGCTGAATCAGTATTTCAAAAACGAATTATACATGTACGTATGTCGTCCCGAATCACGTACTGTTGATCGAATTTTTGGCCGAACTTGACATTTACGAATCCGCATAATACTCGTATGTATGTCGTTCCATACTATAACGAATTCCGAATTGCTAACTAGGATCAAGACCATTTTATCATTTCATATACGTTGCTCTCATTGACGTCTAAGAAAAGCTCATTGCTGTGCCGAGTGGAATGCACAACCACAATTTTAAGCCCGTGTTTGACACGAATACCTACTAGTCGATTATTTTATTCGGCAATCAAGAAATAAAAATATATTAAAGGTGTAGAAAATTCATTAAAAAGTATTATTTTCCATAAAATAAGAAAAATATTAAAGGCAATGATTATACAATTTGAAATGATTTTAAAAGGAAAAAAACAGGAGGAAAATTCAATTGTTGAAAATAAAAGCTAAAATTATGAGATTTGAAATATTTATTTATTTTTTTGGAAAAATGTTTTGTGAAATTACGAGAGTAAGGAAAAACACTACCCACTATGGTATGCGGAAGTGCTAAACTCATCTGCCTATGGTATGCGGAAGTGCTAAACTCATCTGCCTATATGCCAGGAATGGAACTTAGGCATACACGATGTAAACTCTATCATGCGATAATCTCTTTATCTCCAGCGATAAAGACTTTATCTCCTGGGCAATTTTTTATATATATAATCTCTCGTTATTTGATACTTTTTCACTTTTCTAATATATTTTTATGTCTAAAGCATTGGATAATATACTATAATTTTTATAAATACCCCGCCACACAAACACAAATATTTTTTGAGCAATCCTCAATGAAATCCAAAGCTTTGAGTCAAACGCTATGGAAGGACAAGGTTTTAGTCAATTAATATTGACGAACTGAGTGAAAACGGTCAAGCTGGTTGGCACTCAAAATACATATTAGCCCTATTAGCCCTCTAGTTAACTCTCTTAACTCAACCACGGCTGAAATGGGTATATATAGTAAACAATTCATACCCGTAGAATCCATATGCAATTCATTTCTTCGATTTCCCCATGTTCAATTCCTCTTCTTTATATTTCGATCTCCCCATGTTCTTCTCCCTCTCACCTTACTGTTTGCCATAATTCTTTTCCGGTGGATGAAAATAGTAGTACAGATGGACGGGAATCCTCCAGGTGTTCCAAAATTACTTTTCTTTTTTCACTTGTGATTATGTTTCTATTATGCGTGTGTACAGTTTGATGTCGATGAAGCTATACTTATTTTCTAATTGAATCCTAATTTAGGTTTCCACTAGTATGCCTGCCGGACTTTATTAATTAGGATTTTACTGTAAAAAATCAATTAGGGTCAATGTGATAATGTGAAAAAAGATAGTTTTAATCTTTATATTCATGTTTAATCTGAATCGTTTAGAAAGTTAAAAGAATCTAGAGTCTATTTGTTTTAATTTGGATAGAATTAAAAACGATGATTCTATCAATTGGTTTTGTCCTAGTACGTGAAGGTTTAATTAGAGTTCTGTACCAGGATTTTTGCCTGATGAACTTAATTTGAAAATTGATTAAACTTAGAATTTACTGATAATTAAGAGACAAGAAGCATTTGTTTGCTCTCTTTCTTTCTATTGGATAAGTTTTGAAAACCTGTTGGTGATTTTAGAAGCGCGTTTTGGTTCTGGATTTGATGTCGTAGTAAGTGTATGAGGTCTATGGTATCCAAATGCACCAAGGTTTGGACATCAGCACCAAAGAAGGATACTTATGTCCGTCCCCCGAAGGAAAACCTCAAATGGTGAAGTCTGGACTGGGGACTCATTTAAACATCCGTTCAGATACAACCATATCCATGAACAAAGATCAGGGGACCTGTAAAGTGTGTATTGACTTGTGGAACTTATTTTGTTGGTTAATTGATTAACTCGTTTGCTGATAAGGTGAATTTCACAGGTGGTAAGGACAAGGTTGTGGACCGAAATCTGCAAGAGCAACTGGCTAAAGTACGGGCCTCGTATGCTACGGAAGAGGAGAAGATGAAAATGAAAAAAAAAAAACAGAAAGCGAAGAATCAGAAAGGGTGGAGGAACACCTCTACATGTACTTACTAACCTTAAGTGAATACATTATAGTAACAAGTGGTTTACATAGGTGCATTACTAGTCTGACCTATCTAATAGTCATAGATGCGGAATAAGTGGCCGTTTCAGAGGTGGAAGGATTAAGGCCAATAAAAAAACTTGCACTTGCAACAGGTAGGGCACCAAAACTTGCATTTATAAACTATATATATACTGAGTGTCCAAAGTTGTACTGGTATAATATTAAGAGGTATAGGGTTCTACTAAATTAGGGTACGTTTTGTATCTTATATGTACATATCTATAAACAATATATAAGTGATGTACATCATTCAGTAACACTATAATTATTGTTCTTCCTTGCTTCTATTTTATTTGTTTGATTGAAATGATCTTTTTGAATCATGTGTTAGGTGCAGCCAAAACGGCAAAAATTAAGGATGCGGTTGAAAAACCCATAAAAGTGATAAATCGATCACAAAAGGTTCCGGGATCCTCACCACACTTACCAATCGATTCTGAGGGTAATTTCATTCGATGTTTAAGATTTAGGTTGTTGCACACACGATATGGGAGACACAGGGGCATTAACATATGCAGTCTATGTAACAACCAATTTGGGACCTAGCGGAGAGTTCATTGGGAGAAAAAAAAACGTACCGAATATGGGAGACAGCGTCTTAGACGGTGGAATTATTACTAGCCACCCGTACATTTAATTCACTTTAGTATATTTTTAACATATTACTTCTTAGGTGCAGTGTGAATCCAACTTTACACCGATTGTTTTTTTGGCCAACAGGGCAAACTTTAGTTGTACATAGATGCGTCAATTTTTTTTTGGAATATTGGGCTACTGATTAATGTATGAAGCTCAATTTTTGGACCTACCTAAATGTTAGCTTAACTAAAAGTTAGTGGTGTATATACTAACGTCTACATATACAAGAAATGGGGATTACAATACTGGTGTAGGTCGTTAGACGGTAGTAAGAGTTACTATATATGTTTTACTTTCGGTATGGTAATTGTTAAAATATGTAATCGCACTTCAATACAATGTCTTCCTGTGTAAATGCAAAAAGTTTATCAGCTATTATAGATATTTAAGGATGTTTCATGAATGTTAAAGCCTGTCTGTTTCACGGATTTTTATGGATATGAAGCATCATACAACTAATTGTTGAGGTTTTCCTTCGACTTGTACAACACTTGAGAAATTTTTCTTATATTTTAAAAAGTGTTCTCGTTGCACATGTCCAAACTGTAATCTTTACTAAGAAAAATCTTTACTATGAATTCTTCTCGTGTATTTTCAGTAGAGGAATTTTCAATATTTGTGGTGAAAAACTACGGAGATTATCATTGTGAAAAAACACCGAAGTTGTGCCTAAACGCGGCGTAATCAGCTTTAAATTTTGAATTATTATTTATTTTTCATTCCAACTTCAGAAATTAAGAACCTTATGTACATAGCCGCACGCATAATGAAAACACAATTTTACCACCTCTTAAATGTATCCATTAAGTTGGACTATGTATAGACCCGAAGCGCAATCCTTAATAGCGGGAAAATGGTGCTTTTTAGCTCAGTACTCTTAGATTGTGAATAAAAGTGAAAGAATATGTAATAGATCTTCCCCTTATTGAAGTCATTCAATGGCAGAATAAACTTCGGTCCTAGTAGTTTTCGCAAACCAAATACAATTTTCTCTTAATGAACAAGTGAATAATATGATATTGTATTCTTAAGTGTTTCATGAAAATGTACGGTCGGTTGCTGGTAAAGTTTGTAGTACTGGAAAATTGCCTTGCTACTTATGTGATTTTTACCGAAAGATTGCTCAGTTGATCTTCGGACGCTCGTATAAAATAAATTGGGTAAGTAACACAGAAAGTCGTATAAAATTAATTTGGTAGTAACTAAGAATGCCATATTAAATAAATTGGGTACCAAACTAAGAATATCATACAATTTTTTTTGGGTACAACAGTAAAACGGTCGCATTAAATAATTGGTTATGATAAGGTTCGGGCAGGGGATAGGATGAGGTTCATGTTTGTCTCCTTATCGTTATCATCCAAGAGGCGTTTGTAAATAGTCAGTGTCCTTATTCCTTGGGGTAGTGAGTTTCAAGTCTTGGATCATAGTCCTTTTTCTCCACAGGTACGCAGTAACTATCCAGCACCACCGCCAATGACTGCAGAAAAAATATTTAGGAAAATTAGGTATCAATCATCAACACCGAAAAACGGCAAACCAAACCTGCATCCGTGAATAGTCGTCTTACCTTATTCCTTGGGGTAGTATTAGCTTATACTGAAAAATGTTCATAATCAGCATCTGATTTTTTTTCGTTTTCATTCGACATCCGTAAAAACTGTCACATTCTGGTGCCGAGTCCCTCATCGATTGGACTGAAAAACACATTGCCCATTGTAATTTATGCGATATTGCTATAAAGGTACCCAAGTTATTTTAAATGGCCATGTGAAAGATTACCCAACTCATTTTATGCAACCGAGATGAAAAAATACCAAGCTTATATTATGCAACCTTATAAGATGAGATAGGTACCCAATTTATATTATGGGAAGCATTATTTGGGTGGGATGTTAACATAAACAAAACAAAATTCTAATGCAAGCAGAGCTTCGGTTTAAACTGAGAATAAATTTGAAGAACACAAGTATTGCGTAAAACATCTAGTGGTACATATGAACTATGGTACCCAGTAGTTTATTATAAGGCTGATGATCAATATTCTTTACAATTTTTGGCAATGAATAAAATGTACCCAATTAAACAGGAGGGTACGACCAAATGTTGGCAATCATATGCATAATTGGGGTGTACACCTTAACAATTCAAATGCAATATTGTACACTCAATTCGACAATGGTTTCATGGATTTGACCAACCATACAGTCACAATATCGATCATTCACATGGACACATACTCATTCCTGCAAAGCATGATATAACCCCTTGACCGGCAGCAGCAGGATGAACACCATCCGCGCTTGCGCTTAGACCCAAACACGTAAGGAGATGTGGCATCACTGGATTGATAAATAAGCCATAATGATTACAAAAACATTATGTACAAATCATAAATAACAATTCATAGGAGCTAAATTTTACATGAACAATACAAAGACAGGGGTAGAAAATCTAAGTTTAAGTGATGCAAGAGCGTGTGTATCTGACAGATGACGATTATCACCCAAGAAGTCATCATCTGTTTCAGATTTACTGCCCAAACAAACGATTATCGAAAATGGATCAAGCTCGGTGAGAACATATCCACATATATGGATGACACTCAAAAGGGACAACAAAAGGAAGTGAAAGGGATAAAGACTGACCTACAATCTCTCGCCACTTGCTCGGAAGCAACTATAAACTCCGATACTTCGTCTCTAACCATCTCACCAACAACATAATGTTTGTGCCGAGGATCGGGAACATCTTCAAGTGCCCGGATCAAAATGTCTGCGACTAACCTAAACACAATACTAATCGTCAGATACCCTCATACTTGACCATACAAAAAACATGGATTTTAAATCTTCTACACTATTACTATTGAACCAGTTTGGAAGAGTTGTTATCGGCCTAAGTTTGTTTCAAAGAATTACCAACCAAACCTTGGAACACTTCCTTTCAAGAAATATAACCATACATAGAAAATGATTGTTACCTTTTTGTCTGTTCGATTGATTGAATGCAAACACCACTTTGTGGAGCCATGGTGTCCCTCGGTTCTCATGGAGTGGTTAGACCATTTCCTTGCTGGGGGAATTCAGCTAACGTACCTGGAGCATCATAAGTTTCTGATAGGGATAGTTTTTAGGACAACCAGAAAAGTTTCTGCTAGGGACGTACCGGACAACCTGAAAATAAACATATAAATCCTTATTATAAAAAAAAATGAGAACATGTGGTATTTGAAAATTAAAGAGTTACGAAAATATGAGAATACATGGTATTTGATTATGGAAGATATGTAGGCTGAAATAAACAACAGACTGGGGCAGACAGCCTTGAGTGCCATTTTTCTCCAGTAATATATGATTAGATCCTAATACTTTGTGGCAGTCCACTTAAAAGTGTTTCCTCTTGCAATCCTCTTTAACCATTTTCTCCACTCAAAAGGTGAGGCAGGCTCACATGATCTACAAATGTGGATGCCATTTTTAAGTAATACTGCTCAAATTCATAGAGATCAAAGCCAAATGCTAAGTTATATTCATTAAAATCAATAAAAGCAGTGCTAAACAAAATCATCAAAACATAGCAAAATCCATTAATTTCTAAAAACTATAAACACCATGTCTACAGTATTTCAAAGTGAAAAATATCCACAATCAGTGTCTACCCAACACCAGATACTAAGTACTAACATATGCTTATTCTTAACATTTGGTGAGTGGCATATTATCATCAAAATAATACTTACGAAAATGTGCTACCAAAACTCTATAAATTTGATGCTTATCAATGCCACTGCAATCCTACTTGTAAAGGATCTACCTGTAATGGTTTCAAATAGGCCTACTTAAGTACTGCATACATAACTATGGCGATAGAGAATGCGATTATTATCATAACTTATATCTTACACAATCGTTCATAGTCACCTAATAGCCTAATTTTGAAACCTAATCTCACAATATTTTTTACCAACTGCCCTCTTAAACGAAAAATGTGGGTGCATTTTTGTTTATGTTAACCCTTGACCTACCATTTAAGAAACAACCAACATAACAATCAAAATTTATACTTCAATTAAAGGTTTATAAATTTGTGGATACCTTGATACCATGGAGGAAAGAATGAGCAAGCTTAAAGTATGGAGGTAAACTCTCTACATTTCTATGATTCTTCGAATTTATATCTGGACAACTACTATCTATCAGTATCTCATCTGTAAGTAACATAAATCAACAAAATTTAAAAACCACGTTAAACCCACATCTTACTATCAATATAAACCTGGTCAAACAATTCGCCACCTCAACATCAGCTGAAATTAACTTCACTAAATTGATTGAAACTAAATTCTAAATAGCAAAAAAAAAAATGGATGATTATGACTGAGCATAAAGTTCGAAAGAAACAAAAAAATAAAATTAGATGCAGACAAAGTCACATCAAGGTTAAATATTTAAGTTACCATCTAAATGATAATTACTACTATATCTAAGTCATGCAAACTTAAGTTACACAAAAGTAGCGTGAAGAAACTTATGTTACTAGTAGATTTAAAAGGATGCTTAGCTACTTCAGAAACAACAACTTCTATCCTCTATGTGCCACAAATATGTATAGCTTGAACCAAAAATTAAAAGAAAAACTGAAGTTCACAAATTTACAGAGCATCTATAAGGTCCAATTTGAAAACTTTTTTTCTTATGGGAAAATCAACAAACAACTAAGGTTTATAAATTTTAAAAATAAATATAATCGCTGAAAGCAAATGTCATTTTAAAATCTACTTCTCCAAAATTTTATCCGACTTTATAGAAATAAGAAAGGAATATGAAGCAATTGTTACTGAAATTGGGTAGAAAAATTCAAAATCTAAGTCGAATATATATAAGATTTCAATAGGTGACTGGAATTCCCATATTTAACTGAATTAGATTATAGTTAGAAATTTGACTAACCTGAGTTGAAATGTGATGTTACGGTATCATATGTGCCGTAGTATAAGAAATGGACAACAATTCCAATGGTTGCTGAAACTTTGGAAGCCAAAATTTAAAATTTAGGTCTAAGTTGAAAATCGGTGATTGAAATTGTCAAAATTAAAAAAGAATAAGATTAAGAATCGACTAACCTGGATTGAAATCTAAGTTACGTATCAGATTTGCCTTAGCCTTTGTTCTTCTTTCATGGTGGAGTTGTTTCAGAAATCCCTTTCATGGTGGAGGTGTTTCAGACGAAAAGAAAAACAAGTTCCAGAGAGAGGGATAGAAGAATTCGGATATAAACTCGAGCTCTATAAACTACTATCCATTTCCTATCCGGGTAAACCTCAAAAACCCATATAAACCCTAACTATGGTCGGTAACTAACTTTGCTTCGGGGGTGAACTTGGATTTTTTTTCTTCTTCAAAACTTAACTTATAGAAACGGACAGACTAGATTGTCCTTTTATAAGGGTTGAATCAAAAGTTGGCCGGATCGGTAGGAAAATCAAAACGTTTGGATTTCGGTGAGGAAAGCTCATATTTTTTTATTCCACCCAATACAATTACATATATATTTAATCAAATTTACCATATCTACCATAGTGGGGAAACCAATTGAGAAAATTAGGCGCAGGCTCAAAAAAAATAATATTTTCATTGTCAAACCCACAATTAATTTTAGATACTGTGACACCCATAATTATCCGAAATTATTAAAAATGTCTGCATGACGGATTATGCAACCGCATGACGGGTTATGCATGCTAATTTTTCAGGGGGTATAATTGGCAACGCAACTTGGATATAACATATCTAAAAAACCGCGCCTTGGAATTTTATAATTTTTATATCGTTGGAAATCCTTTAAAGAGAGATACACAATGAGTATAAACAACAATATCAAAAAAAATCACGAAAAAATCGGAGGTAAACATCATTTTAGGGGAGAAATTCGAAAATTGACTTCATATTCATTATGTAGACTCCAAAAGGGATGCATAACACATTCTGCAGATGCATGAAGAATTATGCAACCATTTTCTCGACTGCATAATGAATTATGCATCTATAACAAGTTATATAGCCATTGTATTAGTGTGTAACTACATAAAAAAATGATGCATAATGCATCTTTTTTCTCGATGCATAAAAGATTGTGCAACAATTTTCTCGAATGCATAATGCATTATGTATACATTTTCGCGACGGAATAATATGTTATGCAGATATTATTGTAGGTGCATGACAAGTTATGTTGTCTTTGTTTTTATTGGTTTTAATAATGACAAAAAACTTGTTGCATAATGTGTTATGCAACTTTTTTCTGGACTGCATAACAAGTTATGCAACAAATTTTGTACATGCATAATAGGTTATGCATCTATTTTCACGACTACAGAACCCTAACCTAGACATAGCAGCAATAGCTCATTTCCACCAACAAACCTCCAATTAATCTGTACCCATCATTCACCACCAGAGTTGCACACTTTACAGCTCCACCAGAACCATTCTCCAACTGTTCTTTCCCTGTAATCCTTCTCAGACTCTTGATTCAACCACCAACATCACCAACTTGCATCACTATATGTGCCTTCTCTACTTGTTGTTGAACTACGGCCACCATTCCTTCAATTTCAGATTCATCTCCTCAGCAGCATAAGCAAAAACCCCAGTCAGTCTCAACTTGCACAACCAAATATCTCACCTTCTGCTCTAATTACTTTAACAACATCATCTACTCCCATCTGTAGCTGCACCCACAATTCCATCACCAGCACCGGTCTCCTCCGTTACAAAATACCCACTGGATCATCCATCATTCAAGCCATCTCCTACTCTTCCTGAAATCAACAACACAATCTCGAGTCCATTTGTTTACATTCATTTTCTTCCATTAACAACAACCAACACCTCAAACCTAACTTCAGTCCCATCTCTCAAATCCACTGATTTCTCCTTTTCAATTTCAGAAACCCATTCCATCTCAAAGTCACTATAACCATAAATCTATCTCAACAGCACCATGCTTCTTTCATTACTTATTCTCCTCTTTGTTGATCTCGAGAACTCACCATGTCTGCAACTAATTTCAACCACCAAAGATAATGAATACCCTAACATCCTCCTCAGAGTAGCAGCAGATTCATTTTATCGATAGTGATGACTAAAATATTCGAACGGCAATGAAACTGGAGATGGATCTCAATTTCAATTTCAACATGGTTGCATAACATAATTCTTCAATATCATGCTTCTCTGATTTGTAGACGAACCCTAACCTAATTCAAGCAACACTCAACTTCAATTATATCTGGTATTGAATGAACCCTAGACTGGCGAACCCATCTCTCAGATTCAAGCGCACAACTGCTTAATATTCTCGTTCTCACTGTTGATAGCAGCAACAGATTCAAATTGTTATGAACAACCCTTACTGCCTTGTTCTTCGTATAACTCAACCATCTTTATCTTGATTTTATTTCCATCAATTCCTTAATTCCATAAGCAATTTACAACCAGAAACCCCCAATATACGTCTCAGACCCATCCTATATTCCTTCTCAGTTTCTCAAATCACCAGCAGCAACCTTTTTTCTTCTCTGTCAACCTGATAACAACTTCAGTAACCATCAAGAACCCCATCAATCTCTCGATCTTCATCTTCTCTGCCATCCGCCATACCTCGAATCTTCCATACAATCCACAAAACCTAGTTCGTAAAGCTCATTCAAAGGAAACAAAGACGAAATATGTACGAAAGTATAATTTTATAAAATATGGGCGAACGAGTAATTTTTGGGGAAAAATTGGGTGCGCTCGTGATTTTTTTTTTTCGGTGGGTTTGACAATGGGAGAAATCTGAAAAAATAGGTGTGACTATAGTTTTCACAAACACCAATTTGTTATGCCACATGACATGTCAAATAGAATAAAATATATATTTACACGGCGCATATAAATATGCTTAAGAGTTATTTGCGGGGAAAT
Organism: Papaver bracteatum; assembly: GCA_023529315.1. Lineage (NCBI taxonomy): Eukaryota > Viridiplantae > Streptophyta > Magnoliopsida > Ranunculales > Papaveraceae > Papaver > Papaver bracteatum. The sequence goes on from JAJJWX010002863.1 coordinate 124,120, forward strand.
AGTGTCATTTACTAGGAGAAGTCCTCCAAAGGATTGGAAATGGTGACATATGATAGTTCAAATCACAGTCATGTTCAGAATGGCCGTCGAGAGAGGATCGGAAAATGGAAATAGTGGCTTTGGAGAAATGTTGAATCATGTCTGGGAAAGCTTCCTTGAACAATGTATGGTTGAAAGTTCAAAAAAAAAGTAGTATGTATTATGAATCTCTCTCATTGCACATAGAAAAACAAGTTTCCTTGAACAATGGGTGAGAATGACTAACGAGTACGAATGAGATATGCGATATTTACCAAAATGAGCAAAAGAATATGTATAGAGTTTTCATTTGATACCATTCACATATCAACATTAATAAAATAATGAGGCCTTACTAAATTCTACACTTCGTAGATAATCAATCCATATACAGACAACAACAAAAAAAAAAACTAAATTCTACACAAGAGCACATTTGTAAGGCCACCCTACCAACAATTGTCAACCCACTAACATGTAGTCCTTCATCTGCTACAGATAATTTGTTTAATCCTCAATTGCCAACTTGTGACTCAATCTTGTGTTCCTAATGCAATGGATAGTGCTAGTAGTAAGAATAAAATATATAGACACTGCCCGACTTTAGTTATTGTTGATCAGTCTTCCTCTGATGTTACGGTTCAGGAATCTGTTGAAACTCAGAAATATGATACTGAACCTAATGTATGGGACATAGCTGTTGAGGCTTTACAAACTCAGAATTGCATTGATGCTTGGGCTCAGGTTATTATCTATCCTTCTTATATTTATTTCAGAATTTTCAGGGTTTTAATAATCCTCATACTAGAAACTATTTTATATTTTGTTTGCATCAGTATGACCCTGACATCTTTTTAATTTCTTTCGGAAACTAAAACTCGATCTAATCTCATACTAGGTACCCTAATTTTTGGTTTGCACCTTCTATTGGTTTTTCCGGTGGTATTGCTTTTTCTTGGAAAAATGGTATTGACCTTCAGATAATGCACACAACTCATAACATTATTCATGCCATCATCTATTCTCACAATCATATGCCATATATTCTTCTTACTTATATGTATGGAGATAATAATGTTTCTGCTAATCTTGATCAATGGCAGTATATGTTAGACATGAATCCTTCTGTAGACGTACCATGGATTTTAATAGGAGATTTGAATTTTACAATGCATGACTCTGAATCTCACAGTTCTCGTACTTCCAATTATTATCATTCTAGGCGGATTAGAAATATTGTTAATCAATTAGTCCTTATTGATCTTGGTTATTCAGGTTCGGATACTACTTGGTATAATCATCGAAATGGGATTGACTTTACTTCTGTCAGATTAGATAGATCTTTGGTTAACTATTATGCATAAATCATTTCACTTCTGCTCATCTTCAACATATAGCTTCTCTAGCATCTGATCATAGTCACATTTTATTGTATACTATGCATGAGTCTGCCAAGTTTTCACCTTTCAAATTATACAAATGTTGGTTTTGTAGTTGCAGGAAATCCTATAATATATCCCTCACAAGAATTCATAATAATCAACACATCTTTATGATCAAGAACAACACTTTTTATTAATTGATTCTGGAAATGTTATAAGAAAGAAATAAAATCAAGAATACAACCACTACTTTAGGCTTTCTCTCTCCTCAAAACTTTCTCAAAACTCTAAAAATTGATCCCTCTTCTTTAAGCCTATCCGGCTCTTTGTATAGGGTAATTACATAGTGGATGACAGCTAAGCTGTCCTTTAATTTCGGATCTGACTTGCGGAATTTCGTAAGCTTACAAATGTTAATTTTGAAAACATCCTAAATTTTGCTAAATCATCACACTTTCCTCATGTTTATGTTGACGTCATCTGTTACGTCACTCTGAAATCATTATGCGACGTCTTCGCAAGGTTGTTGATGAAGATTTCGCAAGTGTGTTATTGTTGCGATATTCTGATCCTACATCTTGCCTCTTATCATGTCTTCTCTGCGAAGGGGAGAATGTCATGAGAAACTGTATTTCTAAAATGTCTCAGCTTTTCATCTTTCATATTCTTCTGTACTGACACGATTCTGTATTTTTCGCAAAGTTGTATACACGTATCTCTTCTTCCATTCGTTTCTTGACACGTCTTTTTCAACCGCTATTTCTCAACCGTTCATTCTACTATTCGCATTAAATGTATTTATCTTCTCGAGAATTCTTCTTTCTATATGTATTCTTCTTATTTTTCTCTTCTCTTATTTTTTACTTTTCTTCTTATCTTCTCTGCAACTTTATTTTACTGTTCTTCCATAAATTCCGCTCCTGCTGCTGTAGTTTTTTTAGATTTTTATTCTTTGAATCTCCAATTCTTCTTTATTCCCATACTGAAAATGCCTCCAATTGGTCATAAAAATGAAGTTGCCTTTGAAGAAACTCGAAAGGAATTCCTAATCAGAGGCTTTACTTTATCTTCCGTTCCTGGTCAAAATTCTAAATCTGATCTTTCTGCTAAACTATTTTCTGATCACCTTTGCAATCATGAAAAGATCATAGTTTCGCTAGGTAAGCTTCAAGATGGTCTCCCTATTCATCTCTATGATCCTGATTTTCCTTTGTTTATGAAATACTTTCCCATGCAAAATTTGCGCGAGTAGTATATCAATTGTGTGGAGACTGCATTCGCCTAATGTTCGAATTTGCCAATCGCGGTGCTGGCAGGGGATCTCTTTATCCCCCATAAGTTAAAGATCCTAGGTTTGCTGAAGTTGCGTTTGTTCCTGCGAAATATACTGTAGAAAGTTTCTTTGAGAATTATGAGATAATTCCCATGAAGAAAGATAGTACTTGTTGGGGCGTTCGTTTAAAGAAGAAGGACAATGTTGCTACTGATAAAATACTTATGCAAGACATTGATTGGCATCATGGCAATAGTACAACTCAGTGTCATTCTAAAGATGATAAGTGGTGTATCTTCCCATTAATCCTAGAGGGTTCGTACATCTCCGGCTCCCATGTTTTACCTGCGAACCTCGCCCCGTACCAACCATGGGTGTTCAACTGGCCCTAAAAGGAAGTAGAGGTATATTTCCAAATTTTGCTTAAATTATTATCCTTTATATTCTTGTATGCAATCTTGCTGACCACTTCATTGTTTTCGTGTAATTGCGAAATTTTCAGATTGAGAGGTTGAGGAGAAACTACAATAGGACTAAGAAACCAAGCGTATTATCAACCTTGCGTTCGATCATAGATGAAGTAAGAAATATTCTTTTGAAAATTTTTAACAATGTATTGTTGCCTCAATTTCTTATCTTTATCTGTGTGCGAAGATTGGTGTTGTAGAACAAGAAATTGAAGATTCTTCCCCCTTTGCGAAGACTAAAAGCAAAAATATTGCGAAAACTAAGGGCAAAGGTAAAGGTTCTCTTCGCAAGGAGAAACCATCTGCCCCATCTTCAAAGAAAATAAAAGTTTGTTCTCCTTCCTCTTCAAAGCCTCATTCTGATGAAAATTCTGATGAAGATGCTGATACTTCTTTTGCAAGGGGAGAATCTCCTCCTGAATCTTCCATGTCAAAACTGTCTAGCATCTTTTCTGACTCCATGCAAGGGATTGGAGATGATGGTATTACCAACACCTACAAGGCTCTTGTGAACATCTGTGACTCCTCTTTGTTGGATAGTGATCATTCTGTTCGTGGAGTTTCTAGATCAGTAACTCCTAGTTTTCTGAATTCACTTAGTATTTTGGTATGCCTTTATTTTCTTACTTCTTCCTTATTATGATTCAAAATTATATTCTATATCTTGATAATTTATTCAAAATTATATTCTATATATCTTCCTTCGCAAACTAGAAAATCTTCTTACGATGTTGCCTCAGATTTGGAAAAAAGACGTGCAGCTTTTGAGAAGAAGAATATTCAGCTTCACAAGAAAAACGACGAACTGGAGATTGAAGCTGTTGCTTTTCGTGAAAAGAACAAACAATTGGAATCTGATACTGCTGCTCAGAAAAATAAAATTTCTAGCCTTCAGAATGCAAACCAATAACTCTATGGTATGAAAATTTCCTTCTTCCCCTTAATCCTTTTATCCCATTGTTTTATCTTATTTGATCAACCATTTTTGCACACATTTATGGTCTTTCTGATGAGGCTATCACCCTTCATTCTTTTCCCGATCCTATAGATGATGATATCCTTCTTGAGCGCCTTAATAATTCTTTGAACATTTTTTCAAATGATAAAATTAAATCTCTCTCCACAGATGAACTCAGGTCCAAACTTCGCCTCTTAGAAATTGACTATAGATCCATCTTGGGTTTAGCCAACAAATTTAAGCATTTTTACCATAACTCTAAAGAGGAAATCAATACTTTAAGAACAACGAATAGTGACCTCATAGATGATAAAGATCGCATTGCCAGCCAAGGTGCTCAAGCTTTAGCGAAACAGAGAGTCAACTTCGCTCCCTTCTTCTTATAAATAATGATGATAAATTCGTTTTACCTGCGAAAATTCTAGATGATGCCAGAAATAATCTAGGTGTTAATTTTAGTCTCCATACTGAGCACACGGGCTTGGTTAGAGATATGATTTCTGACAGAGAAGGTTGTTAACTGTTCTTTCTTATTTAATCATCTGTTTTTCATAAATTTTCATCAAGTTATTGACTCATTGCCATATGTTCACAGAGGCGGAAGAAAGATATCGCAAAAGAATTAAAGAAATTTATGATGAAAAAGAGCAGCTCGCAAAAAATCTTGCTTCTCGCAATGATAAGTGTTCGAGATTGAAGAATCAATTAAGGATTACCTTTGCGAACTTTAAGAATGATTCAATTCTTTTTCACAACCAAACTATTAAAATAGTTTGTGGTGATAATAACATTCCTCATTCCACATATCCTTGCCTCTTAGATGAAGTTCCAAAGAATGTTCCTGATTTGGTTATCTCTGATAGTAATGCTAATGAAGAGGATGAAGAACAAGAATCTGAAGAAGATGAAGAAGAGTCTGATGAAGAATCTGATGAAGATAAAGAAGAAAGCTCTGTTGAAGGATCTGATGAGGATAACGAAGAATCAAGATAGAAATAAATTTTGCTTCCTTCTTTCACTTTTTGTAAAATTTGTATATTTGTTCTTTAATCTTTTATTCTTGTAATCTATCACTGCGAATTTCTTCATCCTTCAATACAAGTTCTATTTCTTTTGTTTCTTCCTGCATATGTTAGAAAAACAATCCTTTCTTGCAATATGATTAATCAATATATAATTAATTTTTCACTTTATGCGTTCTTATTTAATCATCTGTTTTTCATAAATTTTCATCAAGTTATTGACTCATTGTCATATGTTCATAAAGGCTGAAGAAAGATATCACAAAATAATTGAAGAACTTTATGATGAGAAAGAGCAGATCGCAAAAAATCTTGCTTCTCGCAATGATAAGTGTTCGAGATTGAAGAATCAATTAAGGATTACCGTTGCGAACTTTAAGAATGATTCTATTCTTTTTTGCAACCAAACTATTAAAATAGTTTGTGATCTGGGATGCACGAACGCACCGATTTTGGTGCAGTGTCCGCGTCCGACTCACGTCGGACGCAGGACGCGCGTTTGACGCTGACACGACGCGTGTCCGACGCACCAAATACGCGTCCCGTGCGTGTCCTTTTTGGACGCACCGATGACTTGGGTTTGAAGCATTTTTTTTTCCATTTTCATTTAAACTTCTTCCTTTATTTTTACTATTATTAACTAAATGAAGAAAGACAAACATTTAGATCAATCATGTAACTCTTTATTAGGATTTTGTAATTGGAAATACATCACATATACCCTTGGTTGGGCATGTGTTGTTCTAATAATGCAATTTGATTGTGCCATGTGTTTAATAGTGATTGATTGCTTGACCTTCGGCGTGTATAAACAAACGATATTTCATTTTCTTTTGAAATTTATACACATGTAGCATTATTTTCTAATTTTTAGAATGGAAATACTTGACTTTGCTGTATAAATACATAATTATATATATAAATAAAGTATGTATATACGCGTCCGCGTCCTAGTTTTTTGAGAATTTTGTAGTGTCCGCATCCGCGTCGTGTCGTGTCCGCGTCCGTGCAACCCAATTTGTGATGATAATAACATTCCACATTCCACATATCCTTGCCTCTTAGATGAAGTTCCAAAGAATGTTCCTGATTTGGTTATCTCTGATAGTGATGCTAATGAAGAGGATGAAGAACAAGAATCTGAAGAAGATGAAGAAGAGTCTGATGAAGATAAAGAATAAAGCTCTGGATAGAAATAAATTTTGCTTTCTTCTTTCACTTTTTGTAAAATTTGTATATTTGTTCTTTAATCTTCTATTCTTGTAATCTATCACTGCGAATTTCTTCATCCTTCAATACATGTTCTATTTCTTTTGTTTCTTCCTGCATATGTTAGAAAAACAATCCTTTCTTGCAATATGATTAATCAATATATAATTAATTTTTCACTTTATGCGTTCTTATTTAATCATCTGTTTTTCATAATTTTTTATCAAGTTATTGACTCATTGTCATATGTTCACAGAGGCTGAAGAAATATATCGCAAAATAATTGAAGAACTTTATGATGAAAAAAAGCAGATCGCAAAAAATATTGCTTCTCGCAATGATATGTGTTCGAGATTGAAGAATCAATTAAGGATTACCGTTGCGAACTTTAAGAATGATTTTATTCTTTTTCGCAACCAAACTATTAAAATAGTTTGTGATGATAATAACATTCCTCATTCCACATATCCTTGCCTCTTAGATGAAGTTCCAAAGAATGTTCCTGATTTGGTTATCTCTGATAGTGATGCCAATGAAGAGGATGAAGAACAAGAATCTGAAAAAGAGTCTGAAGAAGAATCTGATGAAGATAAAGAAGAAAGCTCTGGTGAAGGATCTGATGAGGATAACGAAGAATCAAGATAGAAATAAATTTTGCTTCCTTCTTTCACTTTTTGTAAAATTTGTATATTTGTTCTTTAATCTTCTATTCTTGTAATCTATCACTGCGAATTTCTTCATCCTTCAATACAAGTTCTATTTCTTTTGTTTCTACCTGCATAAATTATAAAAACAATCCTTTCTTGCAATATAATTAATCAATATATAATTAATTTTTCACTTTATGCGTTCTTATTTAATCATCTAATTTTCATAAATTTTCATCAAGTTATTGACTCATTGTCATATGTTCACAGAGGCTGAAGAAATATATTGCAAAAGAATTGAAGAACTTTATGATGAAAAAGAGCAGCTCGCAAAAAATCTTGCTTCTCGCAATGATAAATGTTCGAGATTGAAGAATCAATTAAGGATTACCGTTGCGAACTTTAAGAATGATTATATTCTTTTTCGCAACCAAACTATTAAAATAGTTTGTGATGATAATAACATTCCTCATTCCAAATATCCTTGCCTCTTAGATGAAGTTCCAAAGAATGTTCCTAATTTGGTTATCTCTGATAGTGATGCTAATGAAGAGGATGAAGAACAAGAATCTGAAGAAGATGAAGGAGAGTCTGATGAAGATAAAGAAGAAAGCTCTGGTGAAGGATCTGATGAGGATAACGAAGAATCAAGCAAGAAATAAATTTTGCTTCCTTCTTTCACTTTTTGTAAAATTTGTATATTTGTTCTTTAATATTCTATTCTTGTAATATATCACTGCGAATTTCTTCATCCTACAATACAAGTTCTATTTCTTTTGTTTCTTCCTGCATATGTTATAAAAACAATCCTTTCTTGCAATATGATTAATCAATATATAATTAATTTTTCACTTTATGCGTTCTTATTTAATCATCGGTTTTTCATAAATTTTCATCAAGTTGTTGACTCATTGTCATATGTTCACAGAGGCTGAAGAAAGATATCGCAAAAGAATTGAAGAACTTTATGATGAAAAAGAGCAGCTCGCAAAAAATCTTGCTTCTTGCAATGATAAGTATTCGAGATTGAAGAATCAATTAAGGATTACCGTTGCGAACTTTAAGAATGATTCTATTCTTTTTCGCAACCAAACTATTAAAATAGTTTGTGATGATAATAACATTCCTCATTCCACATATCCTTGCCTCTTAGATGAAGTTCCAAAGAATCTTCCTAATTTGGTTATCTCTGATAGTGATGATAATGTAGAGGATGAAGAACAAGAATCTGAAGAAGAGTCTGATGAAGAATCTGATGAAGATAAAGAAGAAAGCTCTGGTGAAGGATCTGATGAGGATAACGAAGAATCAAGCAAGAAATAAATTTTGCTTCCTTCTTTCACTTTTTGTAAAATTTGTATACTTGTTCTTTAATCTTCTATTCTTGTAATCTATCACTGCGAATTTCTTCATCCTTCAATACAAGTTATATTTCTTTTGTTTCTTCCTGCATATGTTAGAAAAACAATCCTTTCTTGCAATATGATTAATCAATATATAATTAATTTTTTCACTTTATGCGTTCTTATTTAATCATCTGTTTTTCATAAATTTTCATCAAGTTACTGACTCATTTTCATATGTTCACAGAGGATGAAGAAAGATATCGCAAAAGAATTGAAGAACATTATGATGAAAAAGAGTAGCTCGCAAAAAATCTTGCTTCTCGCAATGATAAGTGTTCGAGATTGAAGAATCAATTAAGGATACCGTTGCAAACTTTAAGAATGATTCTATTCTTTTTTGCAACCAAAATATTAAAATAGTTTGTGATGATAATAACATTCCTTATTCCACATATCCTTGCCTCTTAGATGAAGTTCCAAAGAATGTTCCTGATTTGGTTATCTCTGATAGTGATGCTAATGAAGAGGATGAAGAACAAGAATCTGAAGAAGATGAAGAAGAGTCTGATGAAGATAAATAAGAAAGCTCTGGTGAAGGATCTGATGAGGATAACAAAGAATCAGGCAAGAAATAAATTTTGCTTCCTTCTTTCACTTTTTGTAAAATTTGTGTATTTGTTATTTAATCTTCTATTCTTGTAATCTATCACTTCGAATTTCTTCACCCTTTAATACAAGTTCTATTTATTTTGTTTCTTCCTGCATATGTTAGAAAAACAATCATTTCTTGCAATATGATTAATCAATATATAATTAATTTTTCACTTTATGTGTAAATCTATCATAAGAAGACAAAAAACATTTTCTCATTTCATGCATTCCCATACTTGCCTCTGTTTTTTGTATTCAAATGAGATTAAGCAACTTACCTTTCAATCTCACAACTGTTTCTTCATAATTTCGCAATCATATGTTTTAAGATTGCATTCTTTCTTGTTCTCTGATGTGGTCTTATTTTGCCTTCCTAAGTAAAGGTCTTATTTTGCCACCTTTTGTCATTGCGAAAAAATCGCAGGACGTCTCTATACTTTCATGCAGAAACCCATTGATATTGCCTTAACTTTTTCTTTTGTCAATGTTGTTGCGACAATATGACAAGTCTAAATATTCTTGCAAAAATAAAGTCCCATGACATTGCCGTCTTGCGACGAAATCGCAGGACGTCTTTACACTTTCATGTACTAACCCATTGATCTCGTCTTATCTTTCTCTTTTGTATTATTGCCTCTTCAGGATTGTTGCACAAATATGACAAGACTAAATTTTCTTGCGAAAATAAAGCCTCATGACATTTACGTCTTAAGACACTTATCAGCTCCCTAATGGAGGGTGCCGCCCTTATCTTCCCCCTGGTTTCCCCTTCAAGGTGACGTACCTCTACCATACAAGGTTGGCTCCTCCTATCTGGTCTTAACAACAACCAGTTGTTTTCGCAGCCTCTTATCCATTTTGCCTATATGGATTATGGTTACAAGACTACACCCTAAGCGAGGTTTTTTTCGGGCCGAGTGCATCATAGTCAAGACTTTCCAAGAATGGCTAGGTACGTTCCAGACGCCCCAGACACTCTTGGCTCAACCGTGTACCTCAGATCCTTGATTATATTCTGCACTCCTTAGAAGAGACCTTCAGTCGTCCAACCTAAATCATAAGTTTAGGTTGAAAATCCAAGGTACCTCTCCTGGATGGGCTTTATTGACCCCAAATCTCCATGACTCAGGTTCCAGTAGCGGTGTAACCTTTTCGCTAAGTCATGCAACAGGTGCCCCTTCTATGATGAACTTTAGGTCTTACATTTGCCTCTTGCGAAATTTTGATTTCGCGAACTAGGGTGTACGCCATAGTAAGTTCGCCCCTTTCTGATGATTATTCTGCTTTTTCTTTTGCATTTAAGCTCTGTTGTAATTTCTCAATCTCATCTTTGTCATTAAGTAAAATATATTTTTGAAATTTTTTGCGACAAATCAATCATACATCTCTTTATCTTTTCTCAACACAGTTTAAGTTTTTTACCTTTACTTCTTTCTACCTCTGCACTTTTGTTGCTTTTTGCTATAGTCTTTTCTTCTGCGACATTTTCGCCACTTGTCATTTTCAGCAAGCACTGGATTCACAACATTCTTTATTCTCTTTGTTCTATTGCATCAACCATCAATCTCTCACTTTTTTGTCTTTCTCTAACATTATGCTTCCAGTTTTCCTTCTTTGCAGTTCGTTCTTCACATGATTTTATATCAATTTCATAACACTTCTTTCCTTCAACCCAATCTCCATTAATGATGCCAACTCCACTAGTATGAGGGAATTTAATGCATTGATGAAATATTGACGCTACACCTAGAATCCCATGTAACCAAGGTCGACCAATCAAAGAATTATATGGAGACTCTACATCAACAAGACAGAATAAAACTTCAGAAGATAATCCTTTCATTGGGATTCGCATAGCAACCTCTCCTTTTGGCTTATTTGCAGTACCGTTAAAACCATAGATTTTATAGGTTGAAGGTATTAAATATTCATCTTTCCCTCCCATAGTTTTATATGCATGATAAAACAGGATGTCCACGGAACATCCAGTGTCAATTAAAACTCTATTGATTGCCTATGAATCCTTCGCTTTATCATCTTCATCATCTGTTGGTCTTGGGTTGATCTCTAGTCTTACCACCAATGGGTTTTCATGCATTTCTCCAGCCTCAGGTACTTCTTCTGCAGTGAAGGATATGGTTTGATTTTGCCATTCTTTTAGTGGCGAAGGCTTCGCAATATTCATTATTTCTCTTCCATCAGCGTCTCTTGCGAAAACTCTGCTCAGAACGCTATCATGAAAGTCCTTAATAGTTTTGTATGAGTGCACAATAAAGTTACAAAACAGATTTTTTTCCTTCGCTCCAACTTCTATTACAAATGTTTCTCTTTCCTTTGTTGTATTAGCTCTGCAAATTTCTGGTGGAGGTGGTAATGGTTGAGATTGAGGTTGCCTTATTAGAAAATGATTTAACTTTCCCTGATCAATCATTCTGAGGATGATTCTCTTTATATTTCTGTAGTCATTTGTCGAATGTCCATGGAAATGGTGATAAGAACAAAACTCATGACTTATGTGGTTTGGAGGTAGTTCACTCCCCATGTTCCATGTTGCTGGTATATTTTCTATCAAGATTATGGCTTCCCATATTTTCTCCACACTAGCATTTAAAGGTGGCATTTTGATTTCTTCCCATATTATTTTATGACTTCCCTATCCCGTATGATGATTTTGCCTCTGACCTCCATAAGTTTCTTGTGGCTGATCAAGTCTTTGAATTTTGTTGTTTTCACCTCGGCTATAGAAGTTTCTTTCTCTCTCGAATTCTTCTTGGTCACGACTTCCCATAGCTACTATTTTTTGCTGACTATTCTCCATTATCCTCTTTTGTTATCCTTGCGAAGTGCTCGCCACTGTGTTTATCAACTTGGGTAACAAGCTTGTGTTTGCTGCTATTGAACTTGTATTCGTAACTGGGTATGATTCCATCTCATTTTGTTTTTCTTCAAGGGAAATATACTCCTCCTGCAGCTCTCGCAACTCATTCATCGTGATTGTATTCTTGATTCTGAAAATTTGAATGTACAGCAGATTGGTTGCGAACATTGCATTAATGAATGATAAAATGAGGTATCTCTTATCCACACGACCAGCCATTTTAATACACATTGTTTTCCACCTTATGGTTATATGCTTTAAACTTTCACCAATTCTCTGCTTTAACCCAAATACATCTTCAATGCCAGGTCGCGAAGAGTTATTACTTATATATACCCCTAAGAATGTAGTCTGCAAATGGTTGAAAGATGTTATTGTATTCTTGGGTAAACCTTCAAACCATTTCAACGACTCCCCTGTTAAACTGGATGCGAAATACTTGCACAATGCGGCATCATGATTTTCCCACTGTAGCATACATCTCACATACACCTTGATGTGTTGAATTGCACAAGTTGTTCCGTCAAAAATGCTAGTTAACGCAGGCAAATTGCACTTTGGGGGTATTCCTCCTAAATGTACTTCTTGTGTGAATGGAGTTTTTGCAACTTCTTCTATGGCTTCATCTAACTTCCTTATGCCTCCTTCTTTTCTATTATTTAACATTCCCCTCATTTTTGCTAATTCTATTAAGACATGTTCATTTACACCAGGATTTTGGTCCATTGGCCTCTTTAATTCTGCTTCTCTTCTCATGCGTTCTTGCCTATTTTGTCTTGCAAAATTTTGACTTTCTTCTTCATCATTTTCTTCTTGTCTTTCCCTGCGATCTCCTCTTTCGTTTCTTTCATGAATTCACACATTATTATGCCTCTCATTTTCTCCTCTACGATTTTGTTAATTCCTCATCAATTCTCTTTGTTGTCTTTCAGCTCTCCTTTGTACTCTATCATATTCTTCATTGATGCTATCATTATTGAGCTTTTGTTTACGCCTTCTTTCTCGATTGTCATGATTTTTTTGGCGTATTGCCTCATGGAGTTCTTGTTCCTCCACTTCTGCTCTCAGTATTTCCCTTTCGCAGGCTAGACGTGTTTGTTCAGCATAATGTATCTCGATTTCATCTTCAATTTCTTGTTGATTTCTTTGCTTTTCTCTCCCACATAATATTCTCCTTCCCTCTTCCTGATTTTCTTCGCCATCCTGGTTATTTCGTTCTTGACGTTGCCTATTTTGGAGAATTTCGCCATATGGAATGTAATGATCTTCAATCATTTCCCTAATTTCGCGACGTTCTTCATCTGGATTTTGCACCTCCTGTCGAATATCTTCATTAACATATACTACAGGAGAATTTCGTCTTAATTCCCCTCTAGTTGATCTTGAACTTGATCTTGTAGTACTTCTTGACCTTCTATTCGGTAATCTCATGTTTTCCATCCTCAACTCATTATCCTTGTCATATTCGCACGTTCTTCTGCTTATATTCTCCTTTCTTCGTGTATTCTTTGCCTCAATGCCTCTAATGCTTCAAGTTTTTCATTTCCATGAATTATTCCTCCAACTGCTTCCTGATCTCCCTCTATTCTTCTATCATTTCTTAATTATCGCCCTTCTTCCGCTTCATCTACTGAGTCTGACTGCCATGTGTGTACGCTCACCCTGTCATGATCCATGGTTTTATTTTGTGCCGGTGTACGATGAATTGGTTGTTGAACTTGATTTTCTATATTGTTTCTTGCGTTCATTCTTGAAGATTCTCCAACTTTATTTCTCTTTTCTCCAGCAAGCCTCTTACTCCTTCTAACAGTTGTTGGTTATCTTGAGTCATTTCTTCTTCTAGACATATCTTCAATCTTTATGAATTGTTGAAAATTATATGAAACTATTCTCCAGCTACTCCAAATTCTTTCAAATCACAATACTAATGTTCACGCTAAAAAAACATCAGTCCCTGTTTCTAGCACCATTATATAGTTGCAGGAAATCCTACAATACATCCTTCACAAGAATTCATAATAATCAACACATCTTTATGATCAAGAACAACACTTTTTATTAATTGATTATGGAAATGTTACAAGAAAGAAATGAAATCAAGAATACAACCACTACTTTAGGCTTTCTCTCTCCTCAAAACTTTCCCAAAACTCTAAAAATTGATCCCTCTTCCTTAATCCTATTCGGCTCTTTATATAAGGTAATTACATAGTGGATGACAACTAAGCTGTCATTTAATTTCGGATCCAACTTGCGGTATTCCGCAAGCTTACAAATGTTAATTTCGCAAACATCCTAAATTTTGCTAAATCATCACACTTTCCTCATGTTTATGTTGTCGTCATCTGTTACGTTATCTCTGAAATCATTCTGCGACGTCTTCGTAAGGTTGTTGATGAAGATTTTGCAAGTGTGTTGTTGTTGTTGCGATATTATGATCCTACAGGTTTCAAGTTGCTTCATGTGCTGATACAATTGCTTCATGTTGGAATCACAATTTTCAAGGTTCTACTCCGTATCAGTTTTCTAGTAAGTTAAAGCACACAAGAACTGAACTTCAGAAGTGGAAAAGAGTTTCTTTTGGTAATTACATTCCTTGCATCGGAAACTTCAGCACTGTCATAATAATAATATTTATTCTAACATCATTGAAATGAAGCATTTAAACTCTTCTCTACAGCAGTGGCTTTCTATTTATAAGGAATATTATATGTAACAAGTGGGAACCCATTTTCATGAAGCTGACAGAAATACCAATTACTTTTATAGTAAGGCCAACTACAATAAAAGACAGTCTAATATTCAATATATTCAAGGCGCTTTGGGCATTTGGTATGATTCTAGACCAGAGATTGAGGATACATTTTTAATCCATTTCTCTTCTATCACTACTACAACTAACCCAATTCCAAATTTGGATATTATGAATAACTTCTCTCATTGCATTTCAGAGGATGAAAATTTATTTCTTATTCATATTTCAGATGCTGATGAAATTCAAAAAGTGGTTTTTAGATTAGGCCTTGGGCTTCTCCGGGAAATGATGGTTTTCAAGCGGTTTTCTATCAACATTGCTAGGATATGATTGGAACAAAGGTAATATCTATGGTCCAACATTTCTTTACTACTAAACATATGCTGGAAGCTATTAACCATACATATCAAACACTTATTCCTAAAATTCCCTACCCTCAAACCCTAGCTGATTACAGACCAATCAGTCTCTGTAATTTTAGTTATAAAATCATTTCTAAGATTTTATCCAACAGACTGAAAACTGTTTTTCCCAAAATGCATGTCCCTGGTAGACACATTCATGAGAATGTTATCACAGCTCATGAGTTAATTCATACCATGAAGACTAAAAAGAATAAAGATGCTTTAGTTGGTTTAAAATTAGATATGTCGAAAGCTTTCGACAGGTTGGAATGGCCTTTCTTATTATCTATTTTGCTACATATTGGTTTTTATTAAGACTTGATTATGATGATTGATCAGTGTATTTTAAAGACAAATGTGTCATTACTCATTAATGGTTGTCCAAGTAAATCGTTTGCGCCTACTCGGGAAATTCGTCAAGGGGACCTTCTGTCCTCGTATTTGTTTTTGTTTGTGATGGACGCATTATCAAGACTCATTCAATAACAGATTAATAAAGGTCATCTTAAAGGTATCAAAATCAATAAACATTGTCCTTAAATTAACCATTTATTTTTCGCATATGATTGTTTACTATTCCTTCAAGCTAATTAAGCTCATATGCGACATCTCCAGAGTATTCTTCACTCTATTGGACAAGCTTCTGGTCAGGTAATTAATATGCAAAAATCAACTATATTTTTCAGCAAACATACCTCTCTGTTTCATAAGAATGCTATTAAAAATATTTTACAAATGCAACAAATAGGTCTTGGAGAGAAATATTTGGGAATACCTTTACTTCTGCATAAATTTAGACATATGAACTGTCAAAGAATTTTAGATAATATGGGTACTAAATTGCAGGGTTTGCAAAGTAAGATCGTCAATCAAGCAGGAAGAACGACCCAAATTAACTCTGTTCTTAGTACCATGGGGATGTATCAAATGCAGATTCTCAAATTACCGGACATGACTATTCAACAAATGGAAAAAATTCAACATCAATACTGGTGGCATAATTTTGATAACCACAAGTCTCCTCGTACTATTTCTTGGGATAAGGTCTCTCTTCCTAAAAGACTGGGAGGTTTAGGTTTGAAGAATTTAAGGAATTATAACTCTGTTTTCTTGCCAAGCTAGCTTGGAATTTGCTTCATAATCAAGATTCCTTGTCGGCTCGTGTTTTGAAAGGTAAATATTTTCCTTTTCATGATTCGAAGTTTCATCTTCCTCATTCTAATTTGAATTCAAGTTGGGTATGGCAAAGTATCTCTCATGGTCTTTAAATTGTTCTTGAAAATGCAAAATGGCTGGTAGGCAATAGCGTAGATATTAACATCTGGACTCACAATTGGATTCCTAGTTTGTATTCTCCTCTTAAACAATGGAATGAATTGAATTTAAGTGATTATCAGTGGGTAGCTCAATTAATTGATACAAACAGAAATCAGTGGAATATTCCTTTACTATGACAGCTTTTTACTACTTCCCAGGTTGATTCTATTCTTACTATATATACCACTTCAGTTGGATCAACATGATAGTTTAGTATGGCCTTTTACTTTAGCAGTAATTTTCACTACAAGGTCTACTTATGCTCATATTTGTTCACAACAACCACATAATTCAGCTGCAAGTTTGTCTTTTAAATTCTGGGTTAAATTTTGGAAAAATAATATTCCCTACAAGCTTCAACTGTTTCTATGGAAGAACTTTTTGAATCTGCTTACAAAAAAGACGAAGTTAACTCATTCTGCTTTTATATCTTCTTTAGATTGTGTTCTCTGCAACAATCACCAAGTTGAATATTTAGATCATTTATTGGTTCATTGCCATTTCTCAGTTGCTGTTTGGAGATATTTTCTTCCTCAAGATTATTAAAATTTGGTTCATCATCAATCTTTTATTTATTGGGTTAGAACTTTTCTAGCTCCAGACTCTCTCATTAACATTCATCATTCCACCAACACTATCCATATCATTGCTTGTATTTTGCATTACATTTGGAAACACATGTGTCAGATCATTTTCAATAATGCATCACCTAATCCTAATACTGTCATTCATAGCATCTCTGCATACTTGCACTTTCATCATTTAGCTTCTGATACTTTCAATCTTACTATTATAAATAGTATATGCTTAAATCTAATTGGAAAGCTCCTCCTGTCAATTATTTGAAGATTAATGTTGATGCGTCTTTTCATCCTCAAGTTTATTTAGCTGGAATTAGTATAATAATACGCGATCATGCAGTGCAATTCTTGGCAGCTAAAGGAATTTTGAAAAGAACTCGGCATGCGAACCAGGCAGAAGCTTGGGCTCTGTTTGAAGATATGCATTTTTCTCTCACCCATGGTTGGAATCAAGTTATCTTCGAGACTGATAACTTAAACATCTATAAGTTTGTACAACATCAACATCCTCTTCGTCCTTACCAGAGTCTGTCTCTTCTTAGAAGTTGTATAAATATATTTAATATTAATCCTAACTGGTCGTGTGTTTATGTTCATAGATCTTGTAATAAAACAACATACACTTTAGTTAAAGCTGTTAGAAGGTTCCATCTTAATGAAGAATGGTGGTCTAATCCACCTCTATTTTTAATTCCTCATCTAGATAAAGATATAACCTCTCTTGTTGTTTAATGGAAGTACTTCTTTTGTTCCAAAAAAAAAATGTAGTCTTTCCAAACTCCCCATTTTTTGAGTGGACTAATTTCATGTTTTTCTATCGGCACGGCTATATCCCCATCCCGCTCTCCCCGAGAGCCATTATGTAGTGCACTAGTGTTCGTATCCAGTGCGCCTATTGTAAGAGTGATATACAATCTTTTCTAATATTTTAGTGATAGATAGATATTTTCAGATAACTTAATTTTTACTTTTTTTTGGACAAAAATTTGGGGAGATTTTTCCTAATCCTACCATAATCGTTTCTTAGAAGTTAAAACTAGATTACTGCCGTAGCAGTGGGTGGTCGACCGAAATGCGAAAATAATTTTACTCCAAATAAATTTTATTTTGCGCCAGAAATAAAAAAGTATGTACCTTGCTAATTATTTGTGGATAGTGAAGGTCACACAGGATATCACAATAAAAAAAGGTTCCTAAACTGTTTAGCAACGTCACCACTTTCACCATATAGTAGCACTTATGTGTGTTGCAAACAGAGCATTATACTGTTTATTATAACTGGGGAAAGAGAAAACTGTTCCTAAATTATTTTGCCTGCACTATCATGATATAATAACACTTATAAATGTTGCAAACAAATCCATGGACTCTTTCTTCTTCACTCGCGATTTAACCCGATTGTAACCCGTTTTTCAGGGTTAAATTTCAGGCTCTAAAATCTACAATTATTGGTCGAAATTTTCAAAAACATTTCAATCCATATACAATATAACTATCATTAATCGTTCAATGAAAGAAATTTTAAGAGAAACAATCAAAAAATTTAGAAAATCGAAAAAATTAAAAAATTAAAGAATTTAGAATTTTTTTTTTATTAAAATTTTAATATGGAAATTCTCTAATTTATAGATGACATTTTTCGAAATTTATTTCAGTTTATAAATGACATAATGATTAAGATCTCTCTACTGAAAAAATTCCTAAGGGAAAACGACTATGAATCGATTAATTTCGAGAGAAAAAAAAAACTTTTAAAAACTTCAATTTTAAGGAACAAGAAATTCCTGATTTAAAACTTCATGGATTTTAAAATGGTTGATAGTAAGTCAATTATTTCTGTTAGAGCATTGCTCGGTCGAACTCGCAAGCGTTGCTATCTCAAGCTTGTTGTCAAGTTTAGTTGCCAAAACTACAAGTCTTGATTTCTAGTCTATTTATAGTTAAGTCTCGGACTAGGATAGAAAAGGTAGTTCAGCTCTAGACTCCATGACATTCATCATATAAAGACGAAGAACTACTCAAGGAACTAGTGGAACTTCATCGACTAAAATGTATGTGGATACTTAAACTTATCTATCACTCCAAAAGTCTATCTACTCTATCTCCTATCTTGAGACAAAAGTCGTATTTCTATATAGACTTCGATTATACACATTTTCTATTTCAAACCGAGTTTATCTTGCTTATATTTTTTTCTAAATATGTGTTGGTAAGCTTTTTGTTTGGCTAAGTTCATCTTTACAAGTGACCAAAGTCATGTTGATTATTTCAATATCTTGAAAATTGCTTTGATGAAAAATAGTGTGTGAATAACCTCTATTTAACATCCTCTAAGAATGTTTCAATGGTTGAAATAAAGAGTTTAGAACATGTAACCATCTTTGAATATAAGCATATAGTGTGTTCGCGCATTAGTGTATAAGTCCAAAACCAGGACCAAATGTATGCATACTTGTGTGTGTACTAAATGGTTGATGGAGACTGGGTAAGTATGCGTACCCGTACGCATACTGGCGGAAGTTCATGTCCGTGAATTTCTGCTGAGTTTGGGAATCAAAACCAACTCAATCCGGTTATCTAATTATGCGTACCCACACGCATACTGGAGGAAAGTTCACGTCCGTGAATTTCTGCTGAGTTTGGAAACCAAAACAAACTCAAATCTGGTTACTTAGTACGCATACTTAAGTGTGTTACTTTCTAAAATTGGTTTATTCATGAACTAAAACATTTATAAATTAAGGAATGCAATTTGAAAACCATGGCTATAATGTTTATGAATTGATTCGAGTGTGTCTTGTATACTTCTATGAGATCTAAGCAATGAAACAACTCTCTAACTAGTTCTTTTGAGTCATTTGAACTAGTTATGGTGAACATAAATATGGTTGATATGAAAGTACTCATATGGCAAACCATTTGGTTAACTACCATTGAACCAACTAGTTGTACATGTTTAGGTACGGTTACACAAACCTAAATGAATGTGCATTTCATTTGTGTATAACAAGCTAAGTTCGATCTAACGAATGAAAGATATTAGCTTGAGTCTAATCATATTTTCATCTAACAGTGAATATTGAATGTTTTGTTACCAAGGTAACTTAGATTGCAAACCCTGATTTGGAAACTATATAAAGGAGAACTCTAGCAACTGGGAAACCTAATCCCCACACCTCCTGTGTGATACTAGTTGTATAAGCTAGAGTCGATTTTCCTTCAACCTTAGGTTTCTACCGAGACCCTGTAGGTTAACGACTTGAAGACTTCATTGGGATTGTGAAGCCATGCCCAACTATTTTCTTTGTAGTTGCGTGATCTGATCTTGTTATTTCTATCGTAATTGAGATCAATTGTAAGATTGGCTTGAGATTAATTTCTCAGGTAGGCAAGATATAAAAGTAGTCACAAACATCTCCGTCTCATCGTTTGTGATTCTATAATATCTTGTTTCGCTAGTCGATTAACATTATTGTGAGGTGATTGATATTTCTAGGTTGTTCTTCGGGAATATAAGTCCAGTATATCAATTGGTTTATGTTCACTTTGATTTATCAAAAGACGGAACAAAACTCGTAGGTATTTCTGCGGGAGATAGATTTATCTATTCCTGTTGACTTTTCTATGTGATACAAATTTGTTTATTACAGTCTTCGACTTTGGGTCGTAGCAACTCTTAGTTGTGGGTGAGATCAACTAAGGAAATTAAGTGCATAATATCCTGCTGGAATCAGAGACGTAAGGAGCGCAACTATACCTTGGATCAGTGTGAGATTGATTGGGGTTCAACTACAGTCCAGACTGATACGTGTCGTAACCACAACAAATTAGTTAAGATATTTCCCACTAATTAACTGGTAATATAGCGGTAGTAAGAGATCGTTCCCACAAAGATCTGTGTAATTGATAGGTTATTTTATCAGCGAAATAAAATAGATAACAAATGGGGGATTGGTTTTAAAATGAATAAAAAGATAATAAGAAAACAAAGATGATTAAGGAATCATTCGCCACCACTGAACATAAAATAATCGTTTATTCCTTGTTAAATTTCTATTATCACCAACCGTAGAATAGCAATAAGCTCTGCTATCCCCGGAATTCCTGTTGTCACTGGATACAGAAGCGCTCGACTACCAGATTCTATCTATCTGAGCTACCATGAATAAGCTCTCAAGGTGTAACCCAGTCAGATACTTTACGTTTTGTGAATTAGGTTGATCCTAGCATAAGCTCGGTCTGCTTACTAGTGTCATCTCTATACACAATTGCTTAACAGAATCCCTCTGTCAGCTTTTGCGATTTACTACTTGTGTATGGAATTGAGTGACTATTACACATATCACTAACTCTAATACTAGTAGAAGAATTACTATCAGGTTAATTCAAATGGCCAATTGAATAACCCAATAATAATCTTACACTAAAAATAATAGAGACAATCGATATGAGAAATCAACTTAAAATAAATTTGTGAAAAGAATTAAAGTTCCATTATTCAGGACTTTGAAATCATACCTTAATCAGTAAAAGATTAGCTACACATGGATTTACTAAAACCCATAAAAATATATGAAAAAATAAAGAAGAAGATAGCTTGGTTTTCCCCTAAAAGGGTAAACCCTAAAATATAAATTAAAACCTTTCTTCTCTGTTTTCTGTATTTTTTTCTCTCTCACAAGTTATTTTTTCTATCTCGGCTAGTGCTCCTTATATAGGCTTCAAAAGAAACCCAACGTGTGCGACAATTCCTCAATTGATAAGCACAGCAAGTTGGTCAACAAAGTTTCAAACTTATCAATGAAAAGGTGATATTGATTTGGTGCTTCACGAAGTACTCTAACAACATGAGCACGGATTTTGATCGACTTGGATTCGAGTGGAATTCAGATGAACGGTGTGTCTTCTCCTGTATTAATAATACATCCAACTCGATGTTTGAAGTTGTACCAAATTTCTATGTTTCCATTCCGCGTAAAATATTTTCACCTGCTCGGAAATCTTCTCGTATTTATCAACAGCGACAAGCTAGGATCTCCCTGGCCTTCTCAAAAATCCTCCACCTGCACACTTATCTTCCCCTGACTTCACGTTGAAGTTTTCAAGTCCCAGAAGCATGCCAAAGTCGAACTGATCTTTACATGTAACCACGATAGCACCCCTTGGCCTTGGTTTATCTTCAGCTTCTCAAACTCGGACTCAGGCAAATACAAACTCCCATCATTCATCTCCCTTGCAAACCCGTACCAGCATCTTCCTTACCAAGCTCTGTCGCCGAGGTCAGTCAATGGCAACAACATTCTGCCCAGGCTTTTCTTAACTTCTTCATCACCGAGCACTACCACTGTCCCATCTTTCCTACTGCTCTCGGTTATCTTCGTTGAACTATTATAGAAGTCAACAAATCGAGCGTCAATACCAGCACCAAGCTCGTATGCCATCTCTAATGATCACCTCGTATAACAGAAGCACCATTACAAGCTTCTCTTCTTCATTGCCATTAACTCCCAGCATCACCATTAATTCATCATCATAGCCCATCACATAGCTCGGTCCTCTATAGTTCCTCCCTTCTCGTCTTCTATCAGCAACGATACCACAGCATCACCGAGTCTTTCTCAACACTTTCCGACAATCATCATCACTCCGTCACGATCAACCACAGATCCGTCATCACCATCGTCTGGTCGTGATAATCAGCCTCACCGGACATTACCCCTGTATCGTTCACTAACCACCATCAACTGTCACGATTATCAGCATCTCCATCAATGGGTAGCGCTGACACTATTCCCTGAACTGCACGATTATCAGCATCTCCATCAATGGGTAGCGCTGACACTATTCCCTGAACTGCACGACCAAACTCGAGAAACAATCTCTGGTATTTCTCCTCTCTGTTCAAAGTGTTAAGATTAAGGAGGAAGACAATGGTGGCCCAAATAAAACGGTTGTCTGCCTGTAACATTGTTTGAATTCTAGCTGCCCATGAATAAATGACATGACTTCCTTTAGCAGTTCCTTTTAGACAGTCCACCCCTTAAAAGAATGACTACCCCTTAACACTCGGTTGGGGTGCCAATAGTTCTTATCCTTTAAAATGACCATTGTACCCTTATAGTCTTCTAAGTTCTTGTTTTGCTCATAACTTCTTCATACGAACTCAGAATGACTTCGTTCTTTCACCATTGTCTTCGACATCTCGTCGTATACAAAATCCTCAATTTGAATGAGTTCCACTGGGTCTTTGGCCCTTATTCACTTGTGACTTCACTTTTGTAGCTATTTCCACTTCTTTAGGATGATTCATCTAATAAAACACAAATAAAAGAAAACAAGCGTAGTATACAATAATTTGCAAGAAAACCAACAAATACTAGCATGCAATTAATACCAAATATATGTGAAATATGCACTTATCAAATTCCCGCGCACTTGGATTTTGCTAGTCCTCGAGTAAACTACCTAAAGTACAACAACTCCATTTCGCCGAGGATATGGTTGCACTTAGCATGTGCAACAAGCCTTTAAACCCCTAGGTATCCCTAGTGGACGAGTTATAGTCTCGTGAGGGTTTACGAGAGATATACCCACAAAACCTACTCCAACTTCAAAACTTTCCAGCTTACCAAGCATCCAAAGAGCTATGAGGACATAGAGTTTCTGCATGCTAGTAATAAGAAGTTAGAAATACCAAAGAACATATTCTCATTCTTAAATGTTGAGTGAGAAAAAACCACACCATAATGAGAGAATGCATGTTTGAGAGCGACCAATAAGCATTTCGCCTCGACTTCTGCCTCACTTAAAAGGATTTTATGATAATTGCACTCATTAAGACGGCTTTTTTATGGGTATCACATGTGTGAAGGTAGGAATGAAGAGAGAAATCCTACACACATTGAATGGTGGGAAGGAAACCTTCTGAAATATTTCTGGAGACCCCACAAAATTGTGGGAAATAAAAATCTTTTTCTGATGATCTCTAAGAAAGGAAATCAACCACTATAGCAAGGATGGTAGTACTTACCACCTTCACATCCGATTGCAATAATGATAGCACCACTCTCACAACATCCAATAGAAACGTCTTCCTTCAAATCGTCTTCTTCTTCATTTTTTTTTTTTTTTTTTTGAAGCATGATATTTATTAAATACACTACTGAGGGTCTATTACATGAGGGTATGTGATACCCCAAAATTCATCAATTACAACATCATTTTGGAGCACAGTGTGAGTAGCAGTCTTCGAATCGGAGTTGCACCAGTGGAGGATGTCGGAGTCGAAGGTCGAAAAACCTTCGGTCAATGCTTTCCACAAGAAAAGCTGTATTTTTGATGGACATAACAATGTACATAAGAACTTGGTGGATGATAAAGGGATCCAATGCAATTGAATGAAGTTGCTAGTCCAGACTTTGCGCCCATATGCTGAGGAGTACTGCCCGTGAGTTATCTGTCTATCTTCCTTTTGTTTAGCTTGATCCATATCGACTATAGCTGGAAGAGATCAATCTGAATCTGAAGAGAGGAAGAAAGGATGGTCTAAACTAACTATTACAGATTATCTAAATTAACTACGCTAATTATTAAGACAAGATGGATCTGGACCAGGACTAAGAACTAAAATACTTAATTAGAATAAGATCTAATTAAGTTTATAATTATAGATAATCAAAGAAAATAGACTTCTAAATACACCAAGTAAACTAAAATTTGGACACAACAGACTACTATATGCTAATAATGTCGAGAGACTAATTAGAAAGGTGGTTGTTCCACCGGCCCGTTGGCATCCAATCAGGATTTTTTGCTTGCTCTTGTGAAAATGGTGTAGCAATTTCTTGGTTTCCTTAAAACTGGTTATCAAAAGGATGATAAGGTTATCGTTGGTGCGACTTGCTATGAAGAAAACTTTAGATTTCAAGTTTGTTGGCTGGCTTCGAAGTTCAAATAAACATGAAGGAGATGATGCACAGAGAGAAAAATAGCCATAGGTTTCACCGCTGATGTACGAAAATATCGAAGGAGATACTTGGTTTGAAGACGGCAAATCTTCAAGCTAAGGTTTATCAGGAGGCTATTCCGGGCTAAGGAAAATAAAAACCCTTTTGTAGGAAACTCCAATTCAGGCAAAGCTAAAATAAGGTCCCCTAACTTCAGCAATAAAATATGTTTCACAAGAAAATGCATATCTGGTCTTAAGAAAGACAACAATCCAGATAGAAAAGTGAAACTAATCAAGGAAACTGAATTCCAAAACATATGATCAATAAATAAAACTACCTTGAACCTTCAAAAATCAAAATAACAGGCACTAAAACACAAGAACAAAGGAGGCCTGCACCGGATAACCACCTATAACCTTCAAAAACAAACACACCAGGCACTAAAAACACAAGAGGCATGTACCTGATATGAACCCACCAACAAATCAAAAGCAAAAAACCATACTGAGTTGTGAATTAGCTGGAATTCTGGTAGTTGAGGAAAATTAACAAACTTGCAGAGAAACATAAAATAGGTTCAAGGAGAAATTGGATTAAAATTAGACCAGACGGTTTTTTTTTTTGCTTGTAAATCTTGACCAAAAGGCTTAAATTAAGGGGAAAACAACTGATGGAAAAGGGGTTCACTTGGATTTTTTTTTTTTTTTTAGTAAACAAGGGGATCACTTGGATTAACAAGCTAGTGAAAAACAAAGGCAAGGGTTTTGATTTATCGAATTAAATAGGGAAAAACTCTAATTAGAAACAAGTTAAAACATCTTGACGGATAATTCGATAAGAGCAAACTGGAGTTAAATTCGAACATACCACAGAAGAATCAGCCGCAAACCCTAGCTTCTATACCGACGAAGCTTAAATCAGCAAACTTGTAGAAGAAATTGTTACCTGAAAACTTGAAAGGAATAATCGATTATCAAACTAGAAGAACCAGGACCTGGAAAGGAATTTCCAAGTAAATCAGATCTGATAAATCTTTCTTTAATATCTATTCAATACAACAAAAACAAAGAAAAAACGAGAGAGGAACCAAAAACAACATAGGATATATGAGCAGCAACGGTCTAATTGGTGCCGTAGAGCCGGTGAAACAGAGATTTAGTTGTTGATTTGAGGTTGAATCATGGTGAAATTGAAGGGGTTTTGATAATAACTTGAAATGGAGACGGTGTTGAATGTGAAAGCGACTTTCATTGAAACGACCCAAAGATAAAATTAAGTGAGAGAAATCTTACAGATGACTATTTTTTTCCTGTTTCACTATCGTCTTCTTCATCTTCTTGGTCTTCGTCTTCGGTCTTCAACTATTGATGATAAACTCTTTAACTTCATAAAACTATGAGAATTTGTACTCTTTTCCTTAATTTCCTTGTTGCTTGAAACTTCTTTATATATTTTTCTTCCGCATGGCCTTATTGAACAAATAACAACCTAAATGCAAATATCTTTGCATATATATATATATATATATATATATATATATATATATATATATTTTTATTTTTTTTTCTTTTTTTTTTTGAGAGAGATTGCAACTAAAAAAATTAAATTAACTTGGCCATGAAAGAAGTACATTACCACTTTGATCTTCACAACTTGTATTGTCTTTGTATTCTAAGCTTCAATAATCTCATCTTTTGATTTTCTTCATTCTTGTAAATAAGTCTTCATACTTTGATATAAAATTTCGCTCCTTATATTGTAAGTCTTCAACATGTATATGTAAATCTGCTCATTGTATGTTGCTTTACTTGAATATGAAATTTTATCTTACTTGTATTGTTGCTTGTAAACCTTAAACATATTCAACTTTCCTTGTATATTTTGATGTTGCTCCCTTGTTGATGATGATGGTGTTTCTATGGATATGTTGTTGGCGAGAGAGAAAATGGTGCTAACTGCAAATCAAACTACAAGAAGGTGGATTTCATCTATAGACGTCACCCTCATGATTGAAAAAATTAGCACTCAAGAGATCAAAAATAGTGCTGAAAATGGTGTGAAGTTGGGTAGCTCACCATTCTACCCGGAATTAACGTACGGTGATACATACTCAAAAGAAAGCTCTTTAGTCAGCTACAAAGAAAACCTGTTCTGGTGCCTCTGTTGATTTGAAAATAGGTAGTCTCCACTAATGATTGATCAGAAACTCTAATAATGCATTCCCTCTGCTCCTAATTTGCATCACCGACATGATTAAATCTATTATTTAACACTCTAATTCGTAAGAAATCCGAACGTAGTTCTCCAACACTTCCAAGTTTAATTATGTCGGTCAGAATTCTATATGTAAACATGCCTAGAAGTATGCTAGTGACTCTAAAATCTCTACAAGTTGAAGGTTTTTTATGCAAAATTTTGAAAAATCTACCCAAAAAGGCTAAAAACTCTATATGCAAAATATCCAAACACTCCCCCACACTTAAACTTTACATTGTCCTCAATGTAATTGACTCATCCTAAGTAAAATCAAGGTGGGAAATACTAATATGATATGCAAAAGAAGAAAATTAAAAACAAAAGGATAGAAAATACAAAACCTATGGGTTGCCTCCCGTTCAATGCTTAGTTTAACGTCCTCAGCCTGACATTCTTGTTATCGCCCGTATACTAACAATCTGAAAATCTGGTAGTATGCCCAGAAAACAATCTGCAATTCAAATTACATCTTCAAACAATTGTTAGCACAAGATATAAATATTGAAGATATCACTTTATTGAAGTTTCCCCCACACTTAGTCCTTTCTACACTCGAAAGTGGATAGAGAACATAGAATTCAGGAACTTCAAAAGGTTCTTCAGCTTGGTGAACCTGCACAATTCTAGAATAAAATACATTAACTGGTGGATACTTAGAAGCAAAATATTCCGTTAAAAATTTGGAAGCACATAACTCCAATCCTAAGTGAGGTATTTTCCTAAAAGTTGTGTTAATAACTCTTTGAGAATCTACTATAATTGGATGGAAATGATCAATAGATATAGAATTATGCAAAGGATTAGACAAACCTTGTTCGAGATCCTCATCATTTATTTCTAGTGAATTATTTACCTCAAGTATGTCCTGGTCCACTATCACACGTGATTTAAGAGAATAGATTTGCAACTACTAGACAACATCCCACAAAATTCATAAGGAGCAATCAAAATGAGAATCTATATTCCCAACCACCACAGAGATAAGAGCTAGCCTTTTTGTAGCTATTACTTAAATTTAGTTATGAACACCCAAATTCAGAAATACGCACCCAACACTACACGAGTTGGATTTTACCGATTTTAGGTTCGAAAACTACTATCCGAAAACACGGGTCTCACAATTTCTATTTTCTTGAGTAAGTATTGAATCGAGAAATTGAGATATAACTCTTTGTTATACTTTTTATTAAGATTGATTCTGACTATCTAGTTGATTCTCTTAAAAGTATATTGGATTTAGTCCATACAGATTGTTAAGCAAATTATTGGGTGAGGTTGTTGTACCCCCACTTTTTCAATTGGTATCAGAGCAGGCAAACACGTTTAAAGACCTCATAAGTATGTGCTTATAGCGATCTGACTCTATGGAAAATAATCTCTCTGATAAACGTGTCACTAGAAACAAAAGTTATGTTCCAACAATATCTATTAAAAAGAAAGATTCGTCAATCTCAAATATAGATAAACCTAGTGTTCTGACGAAATATACTGACACTGATATGTGTTATCCCGATTACCCTTCAAAAGAGTGTAAATGGGGCAAAACAAGTTGCTGATTTTTATGGAATTGAGGAGACGACCGTGCGGAGGAGACCCCTTGAACCGAGCGAACTTTTAAAACTCACACAGATGCACTACAATAAGGGAGTGCTTTGAATTCGATAGATCAATCTGTAGTACTCCGGCCTAAACCAAGACAATGTCCTTTCCAGAGTAAATTCGGTCACAAGATAGGATGGGTCGATCTGTAGGAGGGAAGATGAGAAATGTGTGAGATTAATGGTGATCAAATATTGTAGGTGTGTTATATATTCTGAAAATAAGATAAGTTCTGAATGATTAAATTTGCTTTGTTGAGAGTTGGATTGTTAATCTCGTGTTATCTGTTTGACGTGAGATTTTCCTTGTTTCAATCATGATTCATAGATTTATTTATATTGCTAAAATTAAAAACACCATGATCCCATGAAGTGTGACAGTTGATGGAATCAAATAATGGGGAAGTGGAAATCGTGTTAAAACCAGTTGCTCAACGTGCGAAGACTTGGTTGATTTTTCATCCATTACTTTGTTAACTCCTCCAACTGATTTCATGACTTGCTCACATTCTCAGCGTGTGTATGAACATATGTTCCATAGACCTCCATACCAAAACCCTAGTTAATATCCCCCCCCCCCCACCCCATGTGACATGATTGATGTCTCGTGTGATTGTGGAGTCTGCAAGGCAGACGTGTATTTAGTTAGTCAGTTGCTGACTTCATGGCTTCATGGGACGATGAATCCTTGTATTGTTGAGTCGAACGTGATTTGAAAATGTTCCGAGACTCATGAATTGAACATGCATGTTGAGACAGATATATGATGTTGTTTATGGGTGAAAACTATTCCTGCTAATTTTGGTAATTTGGGTGTGTGGATGAGGAATGAATCTAAACCTAAAACAAATGCACTGCGCGGTGAGTGCTTGTAGATTCGAGAGATCAATCTGTGCAAGTCCGGCCTAAACCAGGAAATGGTTGTTCCATACTTGTTTCGGTCACAAAGTGAAGGAGATGGGGTTGATCTTAGGGAGGGAAGCGAAGAAGGTGTTGATAATGTGAAGGTGTTGGCTACGCAGGACTTGTATCAGAAGGCTGAACTGGCTTGCAAGATGTAAGCTATTAGTTCTGGTGTTTTAATACGATTGTATCAACACTTGCTTCTGTTTTCTGGACTTGTGTTGTTGTTGAAAATAGGGCGGAGAACCTATTTATACAAGTCCTTTAGCCTAACCTTCGTATCTCGCGGGAAGTGGAGAAAGTTGAGTGATGGAGTAGTGGAGTAGTGTGTTGGTGTCACACGACCAGGCTTGCCCACTTCTCCCATCATCACTAACCGTCCATGACTTCCTGACACGTTCTTGTGATGGCGCGTCGTGCGCTGCACGCTGTAAACCGCCAGACCAATACCCCAGTATGTATCCCCCAGTTTGTGACATGATTGATGTCTCGAATGTTTTTGGAAAACATGTTGCATGTTGTTGTGGCTTGGAAAGTCAGGCTCTGGAAACTTGCTAGCTTGGTGACCTTCGACGGTCGAGATTTTGCATCTTGAGAGGAGGGGCAACCGTTGATTGTTGCACTAGAAACCCTAATTAGTGCCCCTTACTAGAATCATTGTAGAATTCTAGTACGGACTCGGATTTTGATGGTTCGCCCCTCCATTCCATACGGAAAAGAATTTCCTATCTCCCAACGCGGGAGTATTTAGGTTTTAAGCTCGTTCGGGAGGAGAAACCAGCCCGAAAGCAAAACATAGGAAGAAAATTGATACTTGTGAAGTATCGTGTGTATACTATGAAGGTACTGCATTGAGTATATCCAGCATGGTTTGGAAGTTGCGCATGCAAACCCTTCCTTGACCGACCACATGGTGTGGTAGAGTGGTGGATGGTGATAACCATGACTCCGCACTGACTAGTTAACTCCTGACCAGGGCTATATAACCGAGCTGGTGAAGTTGGATGGATGAGATGATCTGTAAGACACTCATCTGCGACACTTGGTGGAATTAGGGTTTCGAAGGAGGTGTGCAAGCACTTCTCTTCACCCTGAACGAAACCAGACTTAGGGAACTATCCTGGACTGGTCGATCATACATGTGTGTAGATGGCGTGACGGTGTAGGCGCTTATACCTACCGTCCCATAAAAACGTGATCTGGGCCACCCAATTCGTCCGGAGAAATCGAGTGGTCGAGATAGAATTAAAACAGAAGATTAGTGCCGCAAAATCCGTATACCATACCAACTTCGGGCGGGCGTTCCAAAACGACCAGGCTTGGTCGGTCTTGGTCGACTGCTCCAACGTGTAGGTGGTAGGCTGATGTTCACGCCTATGTCTTACCGTCCCATGAAAACGCGATCTAAGCCACCCAATTCGTCCGGAGAAATCGAGTGGTTGAGATTAATTTGCATCTTGGGAGGTGCGACCACGCATGTTGGAGCGGACGATTTGGGGATAGCCAGGCATGGCATGCCTTGGACGATTAGGTGAGGGGATAGACAGGTCCACGGTGGTCATGTTGACATGACCAGACCTACTTTGATCTAATCTCGGACCCTCCGTTCATGCCGGAGAAGATGGACGCTCGTGATTCAAAACCCTAATTTTTGGGTTTCAAAGCCATGCGTCATGCTCCATTCAGGCGCACGATTTGGAATGACCAACCATGTTTGGTCCTGACCGATTGTTCAGGTTTGTAGGAGGGCATGCGGTGATTGTATTGACATACTCCGTGCCATTTGAATCTACATCTGCACCCTCCATATATACTTGCGAAGATGGATGGTTGAGGCTATTTTGCGACACATGCAATGTGCCGCAAACCCTAATTTAGGGTTTTCCATCCATACTGCTATGGTTTGGACGTTTTGGCAAGCTAGGCCAAGGGAGGCCAACCATGCGGGTTCCGCATTGGTTCGGCAGGTATTCCATACCTGCTTGGGGGTGATGGAATCGATATGGGCCATCCAATCAGGCTGGTGGAGTTGGATGGTCGTGATCATATCCAGACTGATACGGTCAGTCTGGATGCTCAATCGGGCTAGTATAACACACCGATAGGGGCTCAATCGGGCTAGTATAACACACCGAGAGTTCAGCATGTACGGGTATTTCGTACATGGTTTCATTATAATGCTTGGAGGTTCGTGTTGCTCCGCTAAGAGCAACACTTAGTCGTCATGCCACACTGATAATGAGTACAGGAAATACATGTGCGTTAATTAATAATGCTGGAAATTCACAGGGTATATGGGATTGTTGCTACATGCTCCAACCTGGATGAATTTCGTATTTTATTCACAGAATGGGATTGTTTCCACATGTTCCATCCTAAGTGAATTAATAAAGTGAAGGAGTATCCATTACTCATTAATGGCTTTATCTTCTACAAGATGTTAGCGCACAATTTTTTGGCTTTTATAATTTTAGCCTTTAAATGAAAATCCACCATCAACATTAAGTCCCCTGCCTAGCACATAATGGTTACACTATTGTGGGGTAGGCATGAGATGGTGACAGTTAAAGATAAAACTAACGAGACAAAGTTAGATGTTACCAGGAGAGACGGGTCATCCTGTCCTTCGAGCATGTCACGTTCAAGAGACGTCCAGGCGAGCGTTCCCATAGCATGATGTCGATCTTGCCTACTTTGATGGACTGTTACGTCTGTTTCGTTCGTGGGGATGCTGCGCCTGCTTGATCGAATGTGGGCTTGATGTGCAGCTTCGGTTAAACCTGAGTCCACTGCGTGCCTACTTTGGTTGAACGTGGGACTCATCATGCGCCTGCTTCGGTTAAACGTGGGACTCATTATGCGCCTGCTTTGGTTAAACGTGGGTCCACTGCGTGCCACATGCCTGCTTTGTTTGGGGCCGGCTGTTCCTGCTTCGACCAATATGGGGATGATTGTACCTGATCAAGTGGGACCGCTGCATGTATGCTTTGCTTGAGGCCGGCTGTGCCTGCTTCGACCAATATGGGGCTGGTATTAAGTGGGACCCGCCGCATGCCTGACTGAATGTCGACCTTGTGTTTCGAATGAAAACCGGCCCTGCTGCGTGCGCCTACTTTATTCGAATACCAGCCTTGTGACTTTGATCAATACCAGACTTGAAACTTGAGCAATACCGGACTTGTGACTTGATCAACTCCGAACTTGAAACTGGAGCAATACCGGACTTGTAACTTGATCAACTACGGAATTGAAACTGGAGCAATACCGGACTTGTGAATTGATCATTACTAGACTTGTGTACTCCAACGTGAATGTGTGTTCTGTCATGTGTGACTACACATCTCACATGCTTTTATACAACTACTGACTCCTGTCTTTTATTGTAGAATAAAGAAAAGAACTCCTGTAAAGATGTCTTCTGGGGATAATGCTGGTGCCAAGTCAGGAGGTGTTGACAGCTTCAAACATATGTTGAACATTGATGATGAGTTTTTCACCACGCTCTTTCAACTATATGAAAATATTTGTTCCACAAGATAACCCTTCTCCTATCGACTTCAAGGTTCTCATGCTCCGCTGGACTCTCATGAAAGATGGATGAGACGTATATTAAGCAATGAGTACATCAAAGATAACTTGACCAGAGCGCATATTATTAATATAGCTTGAGTGTTGAAACGGCTCGAGAGGATATTAAAGTAGCTTCTGGTGAGAACGTCGAGGTGGATCCTGGAGAGAGTGTTGAATCAGGATTCTGAAGCTAATGTGGGTCCCGGAGAGAGCGTTGAGGCGGCTCTTGAATATACCATTGAAGCATCTTATGCTCGAGGGAACGTTGAAGTGGATTCCTCTTCAGTTCGATTTACCCTTGCGAATTCCATGCTTCTTGACTGACCATCTCTCTTGTGTTGAATAATTCCTTGACTGACGGTGAAGGAACTTCATGCTGAGCCTCAGTCCCCAAGCGTGGTTTACATGGTTTGTTCGTAGTGGTTGTTGTCGAGCCAGGAATATCTTGGACGTTGTTTCATTATTGTGGGAGTCGTGCATGTGGTACTGGAGTTGGAGTTGGCGGACGCGCAAGGTGTTGTATCTCGGTAGTTTTCCTCTTACTGCTTCAGGGATCCGCTTACAGAAGGCTGAAGGTTGTATCGCATGTTGGTGAGATATATGCCCCTATGAACATTATGAGGCTCTTCATTACCGGCATGCCTGGTTATTTCTATCAGGGCATATGTCGTTATAGATGAGCGTTCAACAGCTCCAGAGGATGTGCAGATTCTCCAACATAGCATGATAGACGTATACCACTGTCTGATAAAGTGACTCGCCCAGATCTTGTTCGATATGACTCGTGTATATCGTTATCTTCTTGAGGCTGCTCCCTTGAGGTATCGGCTCCAGTGGAAGATTGTCGTCATAGAGCATTGATACATTGCATCGGCATTCTTTAAACCAAATGGCAGTATGGTATAATAAAAATTCCAGAGAGGAGTTCAAAAAGCTATCTTACTTGCGTCATTCTCGTACATCCTTATCTGGTTGTAGCCGCTACATCCATCCATGGAGGAGAATATGCCATGTCCACTGGTTGCATCTACTAACATGTAGATGTTAGGTAGATGAGGATCTTTTTTGGAGCATCACCTGTTCAAGTCTCTATGCAGCACCTGATCTATCCATTTTCCTCGTGTCTGAACTGTAACTGTTTAACCGACTTGGATCCAGGTATGCCATGTAGATGATGGGTGACCAATCTAGCATTTCTACATATCTCCAAGCGAATATGTCCTGGTACTCTTTGAGAAGTTCCACGAGCTTCGTGCGTCTATCCGTACATAAGGTTGAGTTGATGGAGATAGACCTAGGAGATTACTCAACGATTTCAATCTCATCAGTTGTGGAGTTGGTGCCACCTTGCAGCTGTTGTGGATCATCTAGCATTTTTTCTTGTGTTTCATTTCTGTTGTAGCATTCCATTGGGTGAGAGACTGGGTAACAGTCTCCCCTGCTAATTTATAATGGCAGCGTCGGTATACCGTTTTCCATTTCTGGTTAGACTCGCCACAAAAGTTCGTTCCCTCTTCGTGTGAACGTGGGTCGTGGCTTCATAGGATGGATAAGAATGCTTCGTCAGCAAAGATGCATTGTGGGTACTAGCCCTCAATGATGCAAGCCGGTCTTCTTCCTGAATTGATGCCCACGTGGGGAGTGGGATGCAACGAACTTATCTGATTCTTTCCGCAGAGCTTCTCCCGTATGTACTGGTTTGGTTTCCCTTGAAGTCTGTCATTGTGGTAGGCTTTCGTAAGACCTTGCTTGGGAGAACTTTGGATGTCCTGAGAGTATTTAGAGTAATCACATTCGAAGACGCTCCTGTGTCGATAAGGGATGTTTTGAACTCTGAATCCTTGATACGTGCAGTGACATGTAGGGCATGGTTGTGACCCTCCTCTGGTTAATTGCAGCAAAATGTTTCCGTGTGCTGATTCTTCGAGAGGTGTGAAAGTTCGCATAAACTTTCCACTAGAGAAATCGCTTCCCGATCCACCAGCCTCTGGTTCATAGTGAAACTATTGACTTGAGGAGGATCGTTGTGAGGATCAGTCCCCAGTATAGGAGTCTCCATGACAGGACTGCTCATATCTGATGTCGCTTCTTTGATCAGGTCCATGTAGGTCAACACCACTGAAGTACCTTCTCTGGTGCGTTGAATGCGTTCCTTGTTGGCTCCAGGGGCTGTCGCGGCTCTTATAGAAATCAATTAGTTAATTGTCTTAAGAAAAGTGAGTACCTCTTTCTGAGTTGCGGCCATATCCGTTTGAGTCTTAGCAAGAACTTCCTGCTTCTCCATCAAGTCTACAATGGTAATGGGATATGGTCATCCTCTCATGCCTCCGGCTCCTCGTCTTGATGAAGGAGTGGAAGTTGCTGCTCTGGTGACTACCGGAGGCATTACACTTGAGGAGATGCCGGGATTCGCAACTGCTCTGGCTCTGGTGATGGGAGGCGTTACACCTACTGGAATATCTCCTTATCCGCTAGTATTGGTCATAGAATTGACGGCTCCACGAGATGTATTGACCACGGTAGCTCCACTGACATGTACATCGACACCGGGAGTGTTATCCATACTAGCTCCATCAGAATTGATTGATGATCCAGACCTGAGTCCCACCATCTTTAAATGAATTTTTGATTGAATTGGTTCTAAGATCTACCCTTTTTGAAGTTGAGAAAATCGAATCGGATTTCGAAGAAATTGACTTTACGACCGAGAGATCAACCTCCCACTGTGGTCGCCAATTGTTTATGGGTGAAAACTATTCCTGCTAATTTTGGTAATTTGGGGTGTGGATGAGGAATGAATCTAAACCTAAAACAAATGCACTGCGCGGTGAGTGCTTGTAGATTCGAGAGATCAATATGTGCAAGTCCGACCTAAACCAAGAAATGGCCGTTCCAGACTTGTTTCGGTCACAAGTGAAGGATATGGGGTTGATCTTAGGGAGGGAAGCGAAGAAGGTGTTGAGAATGTGAAGGTGTTGGATATGCAAGACTTGTATCAAAAGGCTGAACTGGCTTGCAGGATGTAAGCTATCAGTTCTGGTGTTTGAATACGATTGTATCAACACTTGCTTCTGTTTTCTGGACTTGTGTTGTTGTTGAAAATAGGGCGGAGAACCTAGTTATACAAGTCCTTTAGCCTAACCTTAGTATCTCGCGGGAAGTGGAGAAAGTGGAGTGATGGAGTAGTGGAGTAGTGTGTTGGTGTCACACGACCAGGCTTGCCCACTTCTCCCATCATCACTAACCGTCCATGACTTTCTGACACGTTCTTATGATGGCGCGTTGTGCGCTGCACGCTGTAAACCGCCAGACCAATACCCTAGTATGTATCCCCCAGTTTGTGACATGATTGATGTCTCGAATGTTTTTGGAAAACATGTTGCATGTTTTTGTGGCTTGGCAAGTCA
Organism: Papaver bracteatum; assembly: GCA_023529315.1. Taxonomy (NCBI): domain Eukaryota; kingdom Viridiplantae; phylum Streptophyta; class Magnoliopsida; order Ranunculales; family Papaveraceae; genus Papaver; species Papaver bracteatum. Next base: position 160,711 of record JAJJWX010002863.1, read on the forward strand.
GGCTCGGGAAACTTGCTAGCTTGGTGACCTTCGTCGGTCGAGATTTTGCATCTTGAGAGGAGGGGCAACCGTTGATTGTTGCACTAGAAACCCTAATTAGCGCCCCTTACTAGAATCGTTGTAGAATTCTAGTACAGACTCGGATTTTGATGGTCAGCCCCTCCATTCCATACGGAAAAGAATTTCCTATCTCCCAACGTGTGAGTATTTAGGTTTTAAGCTCGTTCGGGAGGAGAAACCAGCCCGAAAGCAAAACCAGGAAGGAATTTGATACTTGTGAAGTATCGTGTGTATATTATGCAGGTACTGCATTGAGTATATCCAGCATGGTTTGGAAGTTGCGCATGCAAACCCTTCCTTGACCGACCACATGGTGTGGTAGAGTGGTGGATGGTGATTACCATGACTCCGCACTGACTAGTTAACTCCTAACCAAGGCTATATAACCGATCTGGTGAAGTTGGATGGATGAGATGATCTTTAAGACACTCATCTGCGACACTTGGTGGAATTAGGGTTTCGAAGGAGGTGTGCAAGCACTTCTCTTCACCCTGACCGAAACCAGACTTAGGGAACTATCCTGGACTGGCCGATCATACCTGTGGGTAGATGGCATGACGGTGTAGGCGCTTATACCTACTGTCCCATAAAAACGTGATCTGGGCCACCCAATTCGTCCGGAGAAATCGATTGGTCGAGATCGAATTGAAACAGAAGATTAGTGCCGCAAAAGCCGTATCCCATACCAACTTCGGGCGGGCGTTCCAAAACGACCAGGCTTGGTCGGTCTTGGTCGACTGCTCCAACGTGTAGGTGGTAGGCTGGTGTTCACGCCTATGTCTTACCGTCCCATGAAAACGCGATCTAAGACACCCAATTCGTCCGGAGAAATCGAGTGGTTGAGATTAATTTGCAGCTTGGTAGGTGCGACCACGCATGTTGGAGCGGACGATTTGGGGATATCCAGGCATGGAATGCCATGGACGATTAGGTGAGGGGATAGACGGGTCCACGATGGTCATGTTGACATGACCGGACCTGCTTTGATCTAATCTCGGACCCTCCGTTCGTGCCGGAGAAGATGGACGCTCGTGATTCAAAACCATAATTTTTGGGTTTCAAAGCCATGCGTCATGCTCCATTCAGGCGCACGATTTGGAATGACCAACCATGGTTGGTCCTGACCGATTGGTCAGGTTTGTAGGAGGGCATGCGGTGATTGTATTGACATACTCCGTGCCCTTTGAATCTATATCTGCACCCTCCATCTATACCTGCAAAGATGGATGGTTGAGGATATTTTGCGACACATGTAATGTGCCGCAAACCCTAATTTAGGGTTTTCCATCCATACTGCTATGGTTTGGACGTTTTGGAAAGCTAGGCCAAGGGAGGCCGACCATGCGGGTTTTGCGTTGGTTCGGCAGGTATTCCATACCTGCTTGGGGGTGATGGAATCGATATGGGCCATCCAATCAGGCTGGTGGAGTTGGATGGTCGTGATCATATCCAGACTGATACGGTCAGTCTGGATGCTCAATCGGGCTAGTATAACACACCGAGAGGGGATCAATCGGGCTAGTATAACACACCGAGAGTTCAGCCTCTACGGGTATTTCGTACATGGTTTCATTATAATGCTTGGAGGTTCGTGTTGCTCCGCTAAGAGCAACACTCAATCGTCATGCCACACTGATACTGAGTACAGGAAGTACAAGGCTGTTGCGCATTAATTAATAATGCTGGAAATTCACAGGGTATATGGGATTTTTGCTACATGCTCCAACCTGGATGAATTTCGTATTTTATTCACAGAATGGAATTGTTGCCACATGCTCCATCCTAAGTGAATTAATAAAGTGAAGGAGTATCCATCACTCATTAATGGCTATATCTTTTACAAGATGTTAGCGCACAATTTTTTGGCTTTTACAATTTTAGCCTTTAAATGAAAATCCACCATCAACAGATGTGTGAATAAGCTTTGATAATTAACGTGAGCAAATATTGCTCATTCGATGAATTGTTGAATATTGATAGCTGAACCAATATTCCTTGATTTGAGCAAGTATTGCTAATCTGAGCAAATATTGCTCGTTTGATGAATTATTGGTAGCATGACCAAATTAAGTGTCAAACCAGAATAATGGAAACTGAACTGAGTATAATTAATAAAATGTTGGTCATGAGATCAACGTAAAATTATTAGCGTTTGAATCTGGGATTATGAACCTTGGACTCAAAACCCTAATTTGATTTATTAAAAATTAACCACAGAGTGAATGAGGGACCGGCTACATGGGACCATGGGTCGACCATGTAGCACCCAGATGCTCACGTGAGCCAATATCAAGGTCTCATGAAGACCAGTTGATTTGTTGATGAAAGGATGATTAAATGCTGGTTTAATCATTTATTAAAGTAATGTTCGTCTAAGCCTTAGGTGATAAAACCTAATTAATTATGAAGAGATGAAGGACCGACCAAGGGGTCATGAAACCGTCCCTGGGTGGTCATGGGATCAAACAATGATCGTTCCAAATTATTTGGAAGGGTTTTGGACCTAATACGTGCAATTGCGCAAATTAGGTCAAATTGTGAAAATAGGTGGGACCGTCTCCTTGCTAGCCAAAGATCCAACCTTGGTCGGTCAAGGTAACCTTGGCATGAGGCATCTTCCCCACACGCTGCCCAAGCATCGCACCAACCGCATAGTCACTTGCATCACACATGAGCTCAAAAGGCTTGCTCCAATCCGGTGGTTTAATGATAGGGGATGAAATCAAAAGTTCTTTCAAACGATTGAATGCCGCCACACACTTTTCATCAAAGTTAAAAACCACATCTTTTTGCAATAAGGTACAAAGTGGTGATGCTATCTTGGAAAAATCTTTGATGAATCTACGATAAAAACCTGCATGACCAAGAAAAGAGCGTACTTCCCTCACCGTTGTGGGAGGGGTTAGAGCACGAATAAGATCTATCTTAGATTTATCAACTTCCAAGCCTTTAGAATATATTATATGGCCTAAAACTATGCCATGAGTTACCATAAAATGGCACTTATCCCAATTAAGCACAAGGTTTGTTTCAACACATCGTTCAAGGATTAGTGACAAATTGTTCAAACAAAGGTCAAATGAATCACCAAAGACACTAAAGTCGTCCATGAACACTTCGATTATGTTTTCAACATATTCTGAAAATATACTTACCATACACCTTTGAAAAGTAGCTGGAGCATTGCACAAGCCAAAAAGCATCCTTCTATAAGCAAAAGTACCAAAAGGACAAGTGAAAGTGGTTTTATCTTGATTCTCCGGCGCTATTACAATCTGATTATAACCTGAATAGCCATCAAGAAAGCAATAATAAGAATGTCCAGCTAAACGTTCAAGCATTTGATCAATAAAAGGTAATGGAAAGTGATCTTTTCTAGTAGTGGCATTCAATTTCCTATAATCAATACAAACCCTCCAACCGGTTTGTACACAAGTTGGGACAAGTTCATTCTCATCATTCTCCACCACGGTCACCCCTGATTTGTTTGGCACAACTTGTACCGGGATCACCCACTTGCTATCGGATATGGGGTAGATAACACCCACTTCTAAAAGCTTGAGTATCTCCTTTTTCACAACTTCCATCATTGGGAGGTTCAAACGACGCTGCGATTCCCTTGTAGGCTTTGCATCATCCTCCAAACGGATCTTGTGCATACAAATGGCAGGGCTTATACCCTTGATATCAGCAATTGTCCATCCTATGGCCGTCTTGTGCTTCCTTAGCACCCTTAGAAGTTTTTGCTCCTGTAATTCACTAAGCTCGTTAGAAACAATCACGGGTAACTCTTCATTTTCACCCAAGTACAAGTACTTTAAGTGACTAGGAAGAGGTTTCAATTCTAACTTTGGAGATTTAACAATTGAAGGTAAAATTTTCTCATCACTTCATGGTAAAGAAATAAAAGATATATTATGAGTTTCCGGGCATCCTTGTAGTGAGTTATGATCACCAAGGGCTTCTTTGACTTCATTACCAAAATCTACACCATTATCAATGGATGTAGTTAACACGGTTTCCAAAGCATCATCACCATTCAATTTAAACATTTGTTGTGCCAATGTATCCATAACATCAACGGATAAGCAAGAGTGGACATCACTAGGATATCTCATCATCTCGAAAATGTTGAAACGTATTACTTCTCCATCAAACTCCATAGTTAGAGTTCCCTTATCCACATCAATAATGGTCTTCGCCGTTTTCATGAAGGGACGCCCAAGTAGCAATGGAAGAGACGAGTCCGGTGAACCTTCATCCATCTCTAAGACACAAAAATCTGCTGGAAATACTAGTTGATTAACCTGCAAAATAACATCCTCAACAATACCCATATGGTAGACATTAGAGCGATCGGCTAATTGCAACACAATTTCAGCCTTTTTGAGAGGACCTAAATCAAGTGACTTATACATAGATGAAGGCATAACATTAACGGATGCACCTAAGTCTAACATTGCTTTGTTAAATGTAGTGTTACCAATTTTGACGGGAATATCAAAGCTACCCGGGTCTTTGCATTTCAGTGGGAGTTTGTGTTGTAAGATTGCCGAAGCATTCTCCCCCAAACTAAGAACTTCATTACCTTTGAGCTTTTGCTTATTGGTACACAAGTCCTTCAAAACTTTTGCATACTTTGGAACTTGCTTAATATCATCAATGAGTGGTATGTTCACATGAATCTTCTTGAGAACATCTAAAATCTCCTTTTTCTAGTGCCTCCTTCTTAGAATTTGCAAATCTGCGAGGAAAAGGTAAAGGAGGAACATAAGTAGGAAAATGAGAGTTAGGAATAGGTACCTCAGAAGTTTGGGGAGAATCCTCCTTCTTCTCCTCCAAAACAGGTTCCTTTGGTGTTTCTACCTTGCCCGAATCAGCAACTTCGGGTGGCACAAGTTGTGTACCACTTCTCAACGTAATTGCATTCACATCTCCTTTTGGGTTGATAGGTTGAGAAGGGAGTTTACCACTATTTTGTGCCTTCATTTGGTTTAACTCAAGATCCATAGAACCAACTTGGGTTTGCAACTCTTTCATCGTGCTCTCCGTTCTTTGCATAAAAGATTTCATCAACTCTTCCATACTTGACCCCTGATTTTGAGATTCTTGTTGTTGTTGTTGAAATTTTTGACGCGGCTGGAATTGTTGTTGTTGAGGTTGAAATCCACCCGAATTGTTGAAAGTAGGTTGTTGAACCGCTCCTTGCGTGTTAGCATAGCTAAAATTGGGGTGATCTCTCCATCCCGGATTATAAGTGTTGGAATAAGGATCATACCGTCTTTGCTGATTTGGAAAGACTGCATTAGCTTGTTCATTGACGTCTTCATACCCATGAGAACTTGGTATAACCGCGGCTGAAACTTGTTGTAGCATTGCTGTAATGTTACCCATTTGTTGACGAAGTTCCTCCACCTTGCTCACTTCATTTACTCTCCTAAGAAGCACATCCGAACCACAACTCAAGAATTGTTGGGAGTTTGCTGCCATGTTTTCAATCAACTCTATAGCTTGTGCCACCGTCTTGTTTACTAGTGCACCACCACCCGCTGCGTCAATAAGATTCCTATCACTTTATTGGAGACCTTCATAGAAGTATTGTATGATCATAGCGTCACTGAATTGGTGATGAGGACAGCTTGCCACCAACCTCTTGTATCGTTCCCAACAATCATATAACGATTCTCCCACATTTTGCTTCATTCCGCAAATATCCTTGCGAATTTGAGTAGCCTTAGATGCAGGAAAATATCTCTCTAAGAAGAGTTTCTTCAACCCATTCCAAGTTGTGACACTTCCGGGAGGCAAATAATATAACCAATCCTTAGCATTATCCGCCAAACAGAATCGAAAAACCTTCAACATAGCACCATCGGCCTCCATATTCGCTGGAAGCATAGCCGTGACAATGGTGTGGAAGTCCATAAGATGTTTGTTTGGATCTTCATTCACCATGCCATGGAACTTTGGTAATTCTCTAAGTAATCCCGGCTTTATCTCAAAAGTAGAGTCGGTTTGAATACAACCTCGTTGTGTATCCAACTTGTGCGAAGCCAAGTCCTTGAGTGTACGATTTGCAGCATCACCCATTGCTCCTTCTCCTTCTCCTTGTTCTTCAAAAGGAATCTCGTGTTCTACTTCCAAGTTGTGTTCTTCCGTTGTACCTTGCCTTGGTTGGAGTATTGTACCTTTTCGAGTAGCTATCCCGCACCTTGGATAATTCCAATCTTTAGTATCCAGGGATTAGGTACCTGAAAAAAAATTCTCGCAAACAAGTGAGAAACAAGACAAGAAACGAAACACAAGTATGCAAGCAGAAATAATAAAAAGAAACTAAAAACTATATAACAAGCCGAATGCCTCCCCGGAAACGGCGCCAAAATTTTGATGCGTTATGCAATTTTCAGATTCTTAAGTAACCAAATAACCCAAGGTGTATTTTTGTTTTTATCAAAGTAAAAATACTAAATAAAGCAAAGCAAATAATTGGAATAATCAATAAGGAGAAGATATTGGTTAAGGGATAGTATCATTCACAAACATGCATTTTTCATCTATGATTAGAATTGGTAATTTAATCTCGCAATTATCAAAAGCCCTAAGATATCTTGATCGCAAGAGTATCTCGTTTATTTCCTGATTTTATCACAAACAACATTAAAAGATGCTATTGTGAAATCTTCTTAAAAAGCAACCTAAAGTGTAAAAGCACAATTAAGTTTAACTCCCTAAGAGCAATAAGTTCTATGAAATAAGACTAATCAATGCAAACAAACGTGTAAAAGCACTAATTCGTTTTAACAAAGGTTATGATTCATATGCGATTAAAAAGATGTATCCCTACAAGTATTAACCACAAGATGCTACTAGAAATCAGGGATAAACAAATTTTGCGTATTGAAAACCCTAATATAGCTATAGAGATGAAAACAAATCCAATTGATTCCGGACTCAACAAAACTAGCATTCAAATCATATGATAATAAAAATAATGAATCATAAACGATAGAATTGAGACAAAACTAAATCATAGAATCAAATAACATGCTTGAAGAAAACAACTTTTATCCCATAACCAATTATTGTATTTAGCTACTCATATTCATGAAGTTCATCATCATAATATTCAAAGAAAAATAGATGAAACATAAAAGAAAGCAAACCCTAGAAGTAGTTCTCTGCAAAAGCTCCAAGAATAGAATAAAACGTGATCTCCAAAAGTTAGTAGAACTTTTCTTTTTGTAGCTTTTCTTCCTTCCAAAATTAGGTCAAAGTCTTCAAAGTCCATTAGTTGGAAATTCACCCGGCCCACGAGTGAGAGAAACCCGTGTAGAAAATCTGTCCCAAAAATCCTCGCCGGAAAACTGGGTTTTTGGCCGGAATTCGGCGCCGGAAAGTCACCACAGGCTATCCGAAAATCACTACCGTCGAAGGAATATTCCGTCTGATTCCGTTAACCGTTGACCTAACAGTCTTTGTTAGTCACCGAGTCAAAGTATTGAGTCAGCTCAGGTCAAACTCGAGTCTAGTACTAAGTCAACTCACTGACTGGCCATGGCCTAGCCATTTTGCATGCCATATGCCACTGTTGCGCTGCACCAGCCATGATGGCTGTGCCACTGCTTCTCCTTGAGATTAACCACACAACACCTAGATGCTCTAATAAAACCACAACATCCATCTCTTGATAAACCCCCTGTAATCTGTCAAGCCAACTCACTACAATGAACAACTTCTCATATTAGTCACTCCCTGCAATTCATCCATGTACCAGCAACAACAGCTCCTCCTAGCTGCTTCCATTTCTTGTTCTGACAGTAGCTTATTACTTCTACATTTCCATTTCTTGATGCAACCCATCTCACATTAACCTCAGTCACTCATTCCATCACCCATGCCATGAACTTGTCCTGCTAGAGCTTAACCCATCGAGCTTAATGGCAGCAACACATCTCCACCTGCAATATAGCTCACAGCTACAAAATTGCGATTCCAGTTCACATGTAAACTACCAAGTCCACTGCAGAACATCACCACCAACACTTTCTTGCTCCAGCTATATTTCCTGTGAAACAATCCACCATCCTGTGAAATTCACACAACATCATCACCTGCAATACCATGCCAGTACTATTCAATCACATATCACCAGATTCTTAAGACATAGCACTTGAGCTCACTCCAATCAGTGGCAAAAAAATCCCATTGAAGCAACATTCATAACAACTCATTGCTCACAGTTTCACTACCTTATCCCTGCAATTTCAACTCATAACCTATAGCTCCATCCCCTGAGCATAATCACCACCTGAACTGCCTACTGCAACATCATTTGAGACTAGAGCATCACCATTATTGCATTGCAGCATAACTGCAATTCCCCTCAAACATCAGTTGTATTCCAATTTAACCTTCAATTCACCTTCAAGTCATACACAATTCTTCCACCACTACAACTTCAGTTTCAGTTCAGCTGCAATACCCATTGGCAACAACCTTTCAAACCCCATATCATCCTGTAATTCCATTACAGCACCTAATCTTGCAACCACTGCAATTTAACCTCCACCGACACAGCCAGCAACAACTCCATTAGCAGCACCACTTTTCCTCCTGCAACAGCTGCAGGTTCACAACCATTAGCCATTCTCCATGAGCAATGTCCCTAACTGCATCTGCGCCTATTTGAACTTGCGACTAGCAGCATCAACTTCCATATCCAACAACTCTTACCAACGCATATCGCCACCAACTCCATCACAGCAGAACCATCACAGCACAACTTCAGCTTATGCCTTGCACTTGCTCTCGGTTACACACATCTCAGTTCTCCTTAACTGCAGCACCACTGCCTCATGTATTTCCGGAATTCTTCCCTGTAAAAGTTCACCATCTAACATTCATCTAATAAGCAGTTTCACTTCATTAGAGACTCAAGATCCACTGCACCTGCAATTGCCCATCAAACACAGCATTGCAGCTGCAATTCCATCTCCTGCCACAAGTCAGCTACACCAGAATCCACAAATTAACAGCAACAACTCCTTGTAAATCATCTTTGGAACCCATTTGATCACCACCAGAACCCATAAATCATGGCCTCAACAAACCCTCTTCACCAGCAGCTGCAGAAATCAATTCTTCCATTTTCAACCACCAACACAACCTGAATTGTGTTCATCTCCTCTAACCCATATAAATTTCCATCTCAAACCTCCACCACTATCTGCTTCACCTGTGAAATTTAGTTTTCACCAGCACCAGGCACAAACCCTATCTGAGCTTCTTTCTGAGACAAACCACAGATTCATCTCTTCTCACTGCATCAATAAATTCACAGCCAAGAACCCTAATTCTGCTTCTTTGTTCACTAATTTCAAAACCCTTATTTCATTTCAATCTTTATTCAACAACAACCCATTTGTTCTTCTCCACAGATTCTCAATTTCACAGAACCCATATCTGATTTCCTTGACCCTCCACAGTCCACCATCTCCTTGAACATCAGCAACCAATCTTCTTCTGTAAATTCATTGGAACTAACCCACATAAACATCAACAAACCCTCTCTCAAACTCTCGGTTTCTGGTTCTCACTGCAGCCATTTATTTTCCTTTTCTTTCTTTCTCAATTTCAGCAATGAAATGATTGAGAAAACAGGTTTCTCGATTTAGGTTTAGGGTAATCATTGGTCTAGCTATTTGCGCCCCACATATGCAACCCCCTTTTGATATCTACACTTACTCATGGATGATAAGGGACACCCAGATGGATACCCCCTAACCTTGACTGGGATTTGTTTAGTATTCCTTCAAAGAGCTGCCCCTTTATGCTCCAATTGAACGCTTTCTCCGAGTTCCTCCGCTAACAGCAATCGCCCCTTATTTCTCATATTCACTTATACTCTTCAATGAGAGTCATCACTAAAGTTGTCGTGCTTTTCATACAGAATTTGCATCACTAAATCCGACATACTTTTCAGACGAAGATAAAGAAATAAAAGCAAATAATGAGAAATAGTCCGCCTCCAACGCTTTTGCCATGTTTCCTATTCTTTTGATCCAAATGACTCCAAAGTACCTAAATACTCAAAAACAAAACATAAGATACATAATTTACAAGAAAAATAGCATAGAAAGCATAAACAATAGATAAATAATAAGGTGTTTTAGACACCTATCAGTTGTCATATTCTCGCAGGAGCTGAGAAAAGATATCTTGAAAGGATTGGGGAACTTAAAAATGAGAAGAATCAGCTCGCGAACACTCTTACTACTCGCAATGAGAAGTATTCACGATTGAAAGAGCAGTTTAACATTACTACTGTGAATTTCAATAGCTCTCTCGTTGTTGTTCGCAATGATTCCATTAAGATACTTTGCAATGATCATGGAATTTCTCATTCTACATATCCTGATCTTGCAAAGGAAATTCCAGCAAAAATTCCAAATCTTGTCATCTCTGATAGCAAGGCTGAGGATTCTAGCGAGGATGAAGATAATTATGAAGGAGAAGAATCTGGTGAAGGAGAAGGATCTGATAAGAATGAAGATATTGATGATAATGATGAAGTAGAGAAATCTGGCGATGAAGAGAAATCTGACAAAGAGGATGGTGATGGATCTAGCTAGTTCTGCTTCTTCCTTTTATCTTCTTTATGTATTTATTTCCTTCTTCTGTAACATTGCTGCGAGTTTCTCCAATTTTGTAAATTTCTTTTGCTTCTATATGTATGAGTTAGAAAACAATTCTTTTTCTGCAAATTAATCAATCAATATAATTACTATCCTTTAATTATCTGTATAAATGTATCATCTATGCAATTTTATCATATGATGGATGAATAATAATTTTATCATTCTACGCATTCCCATACTTGCCTCTATTATTCATCTGTAATATGAAAAAATTGAGTAGAGATTAGATATTACTTGTAAATCAAATTAAATTTTCCTCAATATCGGAGATGTTATCGCTAGCAACAATTGCATAACTTTATGATGTATAGGTAAAATCATAAATTCTGCGAGCATTATCGCAATATTCTTATGGCCTTACCATGCCTTCCTAATTAAAGGTCTTATTTTGCCACATTTTTTCTTTCTGCGATAAAATCGCAGGACGTCTTTATATTTGCATGTATTGACCCATTTATTTGTCTTATCAATATATTTTCAACATCTCTGCGACAATATGATAAGTATAAACTCTCTTGCAAGAATTAAACCTTATGACATTGCCGTCTTGCGATGAAATCGCAGGACATCTTTACACTTTCGTGTAAAAACCCATTGATATCATCTTAACTTTTTTCTTTTGGCTCGTTGCCTCTGTATAATTTTCGTCACGCGACAATATGACAGGCCTAAATGTTCTTGCGATCATAAAGCCCCATGACATTGCCGTTTTTAGACACTTATCAGCTCCCTAATGGAGGGTGCCGCCCTTATCTTCCCCCTGGTTGCCCCTTCAAGGAGGGCACATCGGCCATACAAGACTAGATCCTCCCATCCAGATTTGCCAACAACCAGTTGTTTTCGCATCCTCTTGTCCTTTATGCCTATATGGCTTATAGTTACAAGACTGCACCCTAAGTGGGGTTTTCTTCGGGCCGAGTGCATCATAGCCAAGACTTGCCAAGGATGGCCAGGGTAGTTTCGTACGCCCCGGGCACCCTTGACTCAACCGTGTACCTCGGAGCCTTGGTCATACTTTGGACTCCTTAGAAGAGGTCCTTAGTCGTCCAAACAGGGTATAACCTTATATAGTTGGAAATCCAAGATCCCTCTCCTGGATAGGTTTTCTTTATCCCCAACATCTGCATAACTCAGGTTCCATCAGCGGTATAACCTTATCACTGAGTCATGTCAAGAGATACCCCCTTATATGACGCACTATTAGGTCTTACATTTTCCTCTTGCGAAATTTTATTCGCGAACTAGGGTGCACGCCATAAAGGTTCGTCCCATTCTATTTATCTCTGCGAAATTTTTTTCGCGCTTCTCGTGAGTATTGTATCACTGATAAAATTTCACATCTTTGATCTTCTTTCTCTTTGTAAAATTTTGCAATTCTCTCAAATAGAGTACATTTTTCAATTACATATTCTTCATTCATTTGCTTCTCTAAAATTCATCATCTTACCTTTCTACTTACTATTTTCTGGTTCTGTTTTTCTGCTACGTTTTGTTATTTTTTCTTTATACGCGAGACGCTCTCCATAAACTTCCTCTTGCCGCTCTATTGTATCAATTATTAACCTTTCACATCTCTGTCATTGCTTGATATTGTACTTCCAATTTCTATTCTTCTCAGCTCTTTCCTCGCAAGATTTTATATCAATCTCATAACATTTCTTGCTTTCTCCCCAATCTCCTTTAATAAATCCAACACCTTTAGGATGAGGAAATTTAATACACTGGTGATAAGTAGATGCTACACCCAATATCCCATGTAGCCAAGGTCGACCAATCAGGGCATTGTAAGGTGATTCAATGTCCACAACACAGAACAAGATCTTTGAAGATATTATTTTTAATGGAATTCGCATTTCAATTTTCCCTTTTGGTTTGTTAGCAGTACCATTAAAACCATATATTTTATACGTTGATGGTATTAAATCTTCGTCTCTTCCACCCATGGTTTTGTAGGTATGATAAAATAATATGTCAACTGAACTCCATGTGTCTATTAAGACTCTGTTGATGGCCCAAGAGTCTTCAGTTTCATCATCATTTTCTTCATCCTCTTCTTGCATTTGTTTTGGATTTATCTCTAATCGTACCACCAATGGGTTATCGTGCTGCTCTCCAGGCTCTGGTATATCTTGTGCAGTGAAATATAGAGTTTGTTTCTGCCACTCTTCTAATGGCGAGGCTCTCACTATATTCATTATCTCTCTTTCATCTATGTCTCTCGCGAAGACTCTGCTTAGAAAATTATCATGGAAATCCTCAAGAGTTCTGTATGAATGCACAACGGAATTACAAAATAAACTCTTTGCTTTAGCCCCAACTTCTATCATGAATGTTTCTGCTCCTTTTACATCATTTACTCTGCGAATTTCAGGCGCTGGCGGTAATGGCTGAGATTGTGGATGTCTTACTAGAAAGTGGTTTAACTTCCCCTGATCAATCATCCTTAAAATTATCCTTTTTACATTCCTATAATCTTTTATTGAATGGCCATGAAAGTGATGGTAATGACAAAATTCTTGACTTCGATAGTTTGGATGTGGCTCCTTTCCCATGTTCCATGGTGATGGTATATTTTCCATCAGAATGATAGCTTCCCAAATTTTTTCTATACTAGCATTTAGAGGTGGCATCTTAATTTCTTCCCATATTATCTTCTGATTATTTTGACTTCTGAAATTGTTTTGCCTTTGACCACCATATGTTTCCTGTGGTATATCAAGTCTTTAGATTTTTTTATTTCCTCCGCGATTGTAATAATTTTTCTCCCTTTCATATTCTTCTTGATCTCTACTTCCCATTCCTACTAACTTATGCTGGTTATCAATCACCACTTTCTCTTGTTGTGTTTGCGAGGTGCTTGCTACATTATTAATCATTTTAGGAAGTAAACTTCCATTTGCCGCCATTGAACTGGTGCCTGCGATCGGGTATGATTCCATCTCATTTTGTTTTTTCTTCAAAGCAATGTATTCTTCTTGTAACTCTCGCAATTCTGTCATGGTGATCGTATTTTTGATTCTGAAAATTTGCATGTACAGCAGATTAGTTGCGAATATTGCATTAATGAAAGACAAAATGAGGTATCTCTCATCCACCCTTCCAGCCATCTCGCTACACATTGACTTCCATCTTATGGTTAAATGCTTCAAACTCTCATCAATCCTTTGTTTTAACCCAAATACATCTTCAATGCCTGGTTGTGATGAATTATTGCTTATTTATGCTCCCAGAAATGTAGCTTGTAAATGATTGAAAGAAGTTATAGTAATTTTTGGCATTCCCTCAAACCACTTTAGCGCCTCGCCAGTTAAACTAGATGCAAAATATTTGCACAATACATCATCATGATTCTCCCATTGCAGCATACATCTAACATAAGCCTTGACATGCTGAACGGCATAAGTAGTCCCATCAAAGATACTGGTTAATGTTTGTAGATTGCATTTAGGACCAGAATATCGCTACAACGGCATTCTTGCGATATTAACGACACTTCTGCAAGCGTCACCGCAAACTCTTTAATAACATTTCGCGAGTGTCACAAAGTATTTTAAAGAAGGACGTAAAATTTGACGATGGAAGAAAACATGGGAAAGCATGTTTGTCCCGCGATGGTTACAAAACTTGCGAGTATGATCATCGTAGCTATCGCGGTACAATCGCAAGATAAATCCGAAATAAGAGGGAAGCTTAGCTGTCATCCATTATGTAACTACCCTATAAATAGAGACCCAATATGTTCAGTAAAGGAGGATGTACTTTTTAGAGTTGAGTAAGTCTTGAGGAGAGAGAAAATCTAGAAAGAAAGTTGTACTTCTGAGTTCTTACATTTTTTGTAAAGATTTATGAAAGTTAAAATAGAAAAAGTGTTGTTGTTCATCTTCAAAAATGACTTAATTTTTATAGATTCTTATCAAGGGTGTAGTGTAGGATTTCATGCAACTACATTTTGGCGCCCGAAACAGGGATCGAATTAACGAAAATCATAGAAAATGTGAAGACAGAGATAAGAATCGTACAAGATTGAGAGAATCATTAAGTAAATCAGTGAGATAATTGAAGGAAGAATGATTAGAATTAAAAAAGATTACAGAAAACTGGAGTGTGGTATGGTAACAAGAACAATGATCGATAGATTTCATGAAAATATTAAGGGGACGATACATAAACGAGATTATAAAGGAAGGAAGATCATGACGGTGGAGAAAATATCATCATTGAAAGATTGGGAAAAGCAAGAGATCACATTTACAGCAGCAGAAATACCAGAAGAAGAATTAAGCCATACGTTTCCTTTGGTAATCACGGTATCTGCTATGCCAATAAGAAAGAGAGAATCAATAAAATCTGTAGAAGAGTGGACTATGAATAGAACTTTGGTAGATGTAGGAAGTTCTGTGGATATAATATTTTATCATACTTTCAAGCAAATGGGATATAAGGATGAAGAAATGTCTTGTTCAATGTATCATATTCATGGCTTTGGAAAATCTTTAACAAAACCTAAAGGCGAAATGGTGGTACGAATTCCGTTAGGAGAGATTGAAACACAGGTGACATTATGTGTGGTAGATGTGGAATCGCCGTCTAATATGATATTGGGAAGACCGTGGATACATGCAATCAAGGCTGTAGCATCAACATTGCATCAATGCGTCAAGTTTCCTCTGCCCAGTGGAATTGGAAAAATTAGAGGAGATACAGATTTTGCAAAGCTATGTTACCAAATTGAAGTGAGAAATTGTGAAGAACGACCAAAGATGCGAAAATCTCACAGAAAACTAGCGAGAGAAGCAAAGAAGGAAGAAGAGTTTAAAGTTTACATGATAAGAGCGAAAGAGGGAAAAGGAATACCCAGTGAAAGCTCACGAGAAGGAGAAGAACTCGCGAGAGTTATGAAAACACCAACACCAATGGGAGAACTTGAAGCTAGTTACGTTGCAGCCGAACCAACAAAGGAAATAAACATTGGGAGTAAAGAAGAGCCAAAAATGCTGAAAATTGGGACTAGGATGGAGGCAGACGAGGAAGAAAGAACTATAAATCTCTTGCGAGAATATAAAGATATCTTCGCGTGGAACATGGATGAGATGCCAGGGATATATCCATCAATAGCATGTCATAAATTAGAAATCAACAAAAATATAAGACCATTTAAGCAAAGAATAAGAAAAATCGCAACAACATATCATTCTCAAATTGAAGAAGAATTACAGATAATGCTCGACGCAGGAATTATAAGGCAAGAAAAATATCCAGAATGGATTGCGAATATGGTGGTGGTCCCAAAGAAGAACAAAGGGATAAGAATTTGCATTGATTTTACTGATTTAAACAAGGCTTGTCCAAAAGATAGTTTTCCATTACCAGATATCCCACAAATGGTTGAATCAGCAGCGGGAAATGCAAGAATATCTTCGCTGGATGGATATAAAGGATATAATCAAATCCCTCTCGCTGAAGAAGATCAAGAGCATACCGCAATTTTTGCTCCAAGAGGATTGTACTGTTATACAAAAATGCCATTTGGCTTGCGAAATGCTGGAACAACATATCAAAGAATGGTGGAGAAGGTGTTTGCAAAATGGATCCATAAAACATTAGAGGTGTATGTAGATGATATGCTAATCAAAAGTAAAGAAGCTGAGAATCATGTGCAAGATTTGAAGGAAATTTTTGATCAAATGCGACAATTCAATATCAAAGTGAATCCCGACAAGTGTACTTTTGGAGTAACCTCAGGAAAAATTTTGGGGTATATTGTATCAAAAGAAGGAATACAAGTTGATCCACAAAAAGTGCAAGAAATTCGTGATATGCCAACGCCCACGACGGTAAAAGATGTGCAAAAATTAAATGGACTCTTAGCCTCGCTAGGGAGATTCATCTCGCGATCTTCAGACAAATGCAAACATTTTTTCGACATACTAAAGTAGGGAACAAAATTCAAATGGACAGATGAATGTGAAAAGGCTTTTCAAGGAATAAAAAAACATTTAATGAACATATCTATTTTACAAAAAGCTGAACCAGGAGAAGAGTTATTGATTTATCTCGCGACAACCACATACGCGCTAAGTGTAGTATTGCTGCGAGTAGATGCGGGGGTAGAGAAACCGATTTATTATATTAGCAAAACATTCAATTATGTAGAAAGAAATTATTCAAATATTGAGAAATTAATTCTAGCATTGGTGCATGAAACTTTCAAACTCCGTATCTATTTTCAAGCACATAAGGTCAAAGTGTTAAAAAAAGTGCCAATTGAGTCAGTAATGAAAAATTCAAAAAGATCAGGCAGAGTTGAGAGATGGAATGCACAAGTAGGACACTTTGATATCCAATATGAAATTCTATCCTCACCAAAGTCACAAGTCATCGCAGATTTCTTAGCTAAATTTCCTTTAGAAGATGATGAGGCAGTGGAAGAGATGATGGATGTAGAAGAGGAACATGGAAATCCAAAAGAGCTATTAACAAAACCCAATAGATAGGAGATATTAGTGGATGGATCGTCCAATGGAGAAGGAAATGGAATTGGAGTTGTTTTTATTTCGCCAGAAGGAGAAAAAATAGCTTTTTCATTTAGATTAGAATTTGCATCCACTAATAATGAGACAGAATATGAGGATGTGATTCATGCTTTAAAGTTTGCGATACAAATGAAGTTGGAAAATGCCAGAATCACTAGCGATTCACAATTGGTTATTCGCCAGATAAAAGGAGAATACACAATAAATGAACCATCCTTGAGAAAATATAAAAGACTTGTTGAGGAATTATCTGCGAGAATTCCAAAAATAAAATGGAGACACATATCAAGGAAAGATAATAGGCTCGCAGATGCATTTGCTTTCATATCTAGTATGATGACAAATCCATTGGCGATATGCATAAAAATTCAAACACTTTTATTTCCATCGATAAACAAAGAAGAAGAAGAGACAGATGTAATGATGGTGGAAGTTGGCGAGGGAGAACCCAAGGAGCTACATTACAGATTGGCGAGCAGATCTTTATGCATATTTGGCGAGAGGAGAAATTCTAAGAAATCGATTAGAAACACATAAGTTAAAAAGTAGGGAAACCAATTATGAGCTAAGAGATGGAGTGTTATATCACAGATATTTTAGTGGACCATCACTAAGATGTTTGACGAGGGAAGAAGGACAAAAAGTATTAAAGATGTTACATAGTGGTGATGCTGGTAATCATAGTGGAGGGAGATCTTTGGCATGTAGAACAAAAATGCAAGGTTATTAATGGCCGTACATGCATGAGGATGCAAAGAAACTCTCAAGGCGTTGCGAGGATTGCCAGCGATATGGAAAAAATATACATGCACCAGGAGCGCCATTATCATCTTCAACAAGTGTATGGCCTTTTGGGAAATGGGGATTAGATATTGTGGGACCATTTGTGACTGGTTCTGGGCAAAGAAGATACCTAATTGTCGTAACAGATTATTTCACAAATGGGGAGAGGTAAAAGCAGTGCAACATATCCGCGATAAAGATATTTTTATATTCATATTTGAAAATATAATTTGCAGATTTGGGATTCCATCATAATTGGTATCTGATAATGGAAAGCAATTTGAAGGGCAAAATATTGAATTGCTACTCAATGCATTTAAGATAAAATGTGGAAAATCTACTCCTTTATACCCACAAGCAAATGGTCAGGCTGAGGCAACTAATAAAATAATTGCAGACATCTTAAAAAAGAAGTTAGAAGGATACCACGAAGCATGGTACGAGCAAGTGCATAATGCAATATGGGCTTACAACACAACTAGACGAGAAGCTACTGGAATGTCACCATTTTGTTTGACATATGGGGTTGAAGCTGTACTACCAACAAAAGTTTTTATTCCTACAACAAAAAGAGAAGCATGGGAAAGAAATTTAAGTGCTGGTATGATCCTAAATAAGTTATATAAATTAGAAGAACAAAGAGAACAAACTATACAACATATGGAGAATTACCAGCGCAGATTAGCTCGCGAGTACAATAAACGTGTTAAGAAACGCGAATTTCAACCTGGTGATTTAGTGCTACGAGAAACACCGAGTTATCAGCGAGAAAACGGCGGAAAATAGGCGAGAAAATTGGATGGACCATACATCATTAAAGAGATAGTTGGAACTGGGGCATACAAACTTATGGATCCTGAAGGAAGAGACATTGGAAAAAGACTCAATAGACCATGGAATAGATTATTTCTGAAGAAGTATTATCAATGACAACTCCTACAAGGTAAAAAATACTGATGTATTGTATGATGAAACATGTAATGAATTCTTCTTTCTCTATTACACCTGAGAGGTTCTTCTGAAAACAAAGCGAAACAAGAACAGCGAGCATAATCGCAAAAAATGCGAATAAAATTTCGCAGAGATTAATAGAATGGGACGGACCTTTATGGCGTTCACCTTAGTTCGCGAATAAAATTTCGCAAGAGGCAAATGTAAGACCTAATAGCACGTCATATAAGGGGGTATCTCTTTACATGACTCAGTGATAAGGTTATACCGCTGCTGGAACCTGAGTTATGCAGATGTTGGGGTTAAAGAAAACCTATCCAGGAGAGGGATCTTGGATTTCCAACTATATAAGGTTATACCCTGGTTGGACGACTAAGGACCTCTTCTAAGGAGTGCAAAGTATGACCAAGGCGTCGAGGTACACGGTTGAGTCAAGGGTGCCCGGGGCGTACGAAACTACCCTGGCCATCCTTGGAAAGTCTTGGCTATGATGCACTCGGCCCAAAGAAAACCCCACTTAGGGTGCAGTCTTGTAACTATAAGCCATATAGGCATAAATGACAAGAGGATGCGAAAAACAACTGGTTGTTGGAAAATCTGGATGGGAGGATCTAGTCTTGTATGGCCGATGTGCCCTCCTTGAAGGGGAAACCAGGGGGAAGATAAGGGCGGCACCCTCCATTAGGGAGCTGATAAGTGTCTAAAAACGGCAATGTCATGGGGCTTTATGATCGCAAGAACATTTAGGCCTGTCATATTGTCGCGTGACGAAAATTATACAGAGGCAACGGGCCAAAAGAAAAAAGTTAAGATGATATCAATGGGTTTTTACATGAAAATGTAAAGGCGTCCTGCGATTTCATCGCAAGACGAGACGACAATATCTAAGGTATAATTCTTGCAAGAGAGTTTAAAACTTATCATATTGTCGCAGAGATGTTGAAAAAATGTTGATAAGACAAAATCAATGGGTCAATACATGCAAATGTAAAGACGTCCTGCGATTTTGTCGCAGAAAGAAAATATTTGGTAAAATAAGACCTTTAACTAGGAAGGAAAAATAAGACTAACAGAATAATCTTAAAAATTAACCATTCTATGTTAAGATGCAGAAAAGATTTGTTCATCGCAGGAGAATATACAAGAAAGCAGATTCATAACACAGTAAACTTCTTCAGAATTTTTCGGACTATCGCAACAATATTCATTACATCGCAGATATATTCATACTTTCACGAATAATATAGCCACACAGTTCACAAAAAGAAGACACAGGAAATGATTGTCCATTTCAAGAAAGATAATGAAGGGAAAGTAGGGGAGTGGAGAAATAAGATTTCATTATCTTCCTTGAGGATATTTAAAGTAAACAAAGTCAAAAGTTGAATTCTAAAAGTTTCAAAAGTTACATTATTCGCAAGAAAGAAGAAGAAAAAGAACGCAAAATTGAAATTTAAGTTTTAGCGATGGTCTCGCCAGATTCACTATTCTTGCTCGCCAGATTCGTTATTCTTGCCAGAATTGTCAGCTTCATCAGTATTCTTCTCACCACTTGTAGTTGCTTTTATGGGAGGAATTCTTTCTTCTTCTTCATCTTCTTGAGTGTTATTTTCTTTATCATTAGTAAATTATAATTCCTTATCCATGGGAAGAGGAATTTCATCATCATCAACTTCTAAAGGAGGAACAGATATAGGAGGGAGAGAATGGGAGATCATAATATCGTTCACGAGAACTTCAGCACTGAGGTGAACCTTGCGAAGGAAACCTATGTCACGATTTCTAATCTCTATATTTTTGAAGTACTCGAGATAATCAAGTCTTCTTTCTGCTTTGTCGCGAGCTTCAATATAATCGGAAGTAAGAATCTTGTTTTCTTTGCGAACTTTATCCAATTTATCAGTAAGATTAGCGATGGTAGAATGAAGATTTCTTTCAGATTCTGCGAGTAAAAAAAATGATAAAAGATCATTTAGTCAAATATTTTGCAAGAAATATAACACAAAATTTGACAGAAAGGTCAACAAAAGAGGCAGTCAATTGACTACCTTCTTTCTACGAGGTTAAGTTTTGAATTAATGTAATGAAACAGTTCTCCCATTGATTCATAGCGTCATCAAATTTATCGCCAACCACACCCTTCAGACGAGATTTCATGTTTTCTTATTTGGCGCGTAGATACTAGTTTTCCTTTGCTAATAAAGAATGAGATTTCTTTAATTGATAGTATTGGTCTTGAAGCTTGCTGGCCTTTAAACTAAGATTTAACCTACCCTTGATAAGTTTATCCTTCTCAGCGGCAGATGATTCAATTATTTCCTTGAGCTCATCCTTAAGAGAACGAAGAGATTGCTCTTGATTATCACATGTTATTTGAAGGTTACTTAATTGCTACGAAGAAATCGCCATCAAGCTTGAAAATCTATGTTTTTCATGGGATAAAGTTTTATTCTCATCTGATAAAGATTTCATCGCCAAATTAGCCTTGAAAAACAAATATGAGAGGCGATCAACCTCGCCACTTAAAAAATTCTGGCTTTGTAATAATTGATTATTCTCATTAGCAAGATTATTTATGTGATCAATTGAGTAAGTATAAATATTGTCTAATCTACTATGTTGATCCATCCAATAATTTCTTTCAACGCGATCTTCTTCAGCGATAGATTCAAATTTGAGTCTTTCCATGAAACGAGTCTGATTTAAAACTAATATATGAACCAAGAATTTAAGAAGGAGGCTTGAGTATAGAGAATATAAAAATAAGACATAAAAACAAGAGGATAGAGGCTAGAAAATTGTACCTTTCAGCTCGTTATTTTTTTTGCGAAGGTTCTCGCAATCAAGAGAGGAATTACGAAGCTTATGGTTCAAAGTATCACATTCAGAAATTTTGACTTGAAGGTTTCTCCTTAGAGATTCTATCTCATTTTCCAAGGATGCCCGCGAAGCAGAACAATCAGAGCCAAAATAATTAAGAAAAGTCTCGCAGACTTCATATTGGAGAGGGTCAGTAGAAGAATTTCTAGCATCGTCTAAAATGTTAGATAAAATTTTAAAAGCAACATTAACTCCTGCTAAGGTTTCATTTGATGAAGGAAGAGGTGTAGAAGGTGAAGTAGTAATAAGGGCAAGTTGACGGTTTGAATAGCTTGCGGTGGTTTTATTATCAGAAGGAGGAGTATTTGGAAAAACAATAGTTGAAGGCAATAAATGACTAGAAGGAGTTTCAGTCACAGTGATTTTAGGAGCTTGATTCGTTAAAAAGTCAGAAGAAGTAGAGGTATTGGCAGCGATATTTTCGCAGATAAAAGAAGAAGGATCAGATTTCGAGAGTGTGGGAGTAATCCTCGCAGATGTTAACGTAGGAATGATGATATCAGCCTCAAGAGTTTTAAATTTGCGAGATTTTTTGGAAGGATTAGCGATGTTCTCGTCATTCTGCGAATAATAACTTAGATAAGAAACAGAGGCAACAATATTGTTATTAAGAAATAAAATGTGTTTCTTACTACCTTATCACTTGTAGAACTCCTCTTCTTCTTTTTAGTTGGCCTTTTGCGAATATTAGGGTTTTGAACTGTGGACTGGGTGTTAGAGATAGTTCCACTGAAGAGAAAACATAATATGGGAGCTATGAAGAATCAAATAGAAAAGACTGGAGAATATAAGTAAAAAATTGGCTCAAATAAATATCATAGTCAAAAAGCATACCTTGATGACTCCATTAGAACAGTAGCAGGAGAGTATGAGGAAGAAGAAAAGTTGCAGACGGAATACAAAGTAAACAGATGAAAGAGATAGGGAAATAAAAGAAGAAAATTAATTCTGAAATCTAACTCTACCTTTTATAGGCAAAAAGGGGATGACCTGTTGAACAGACGCATGTCAGTAAAAAGAATAATTTACAACACGTGTAGGTGGTTAAGCTAAATTAACGGAGCCTTGTCGAGAAGAAAATATGGAAAGAAAAGAAGTTGCGAGCGCTATGAAGAGTTTGGGATTCTCACGATCTTCTCTTCTTCGCAGAAAAGACATGAGAAGAGGCAAGATGTAGGACCAAAATATCGCTACAACGTAATTCTTGTGATATTAACGACACTTCTGCAAGCGTCACCGCAAACTCTTTAATAACACTTCTTGCGATATTAACGACATTCTTACATTTAGGGGGTATTCCGCTTAGCTGTACTTCCTGGGTGAAAGGAGTTCTCGCAGCTTCTTCAATTGCTTCATCAAGTTTCCTTCTGCCTCCTTCTCTTCTATTGTTAATCATTCCTCGCATTTCTGCTAATTCTCTCAATATTTGCTCATTTTCAGATGAGTTTTGCTCCATTGGTCTCTTTAATGCAGTTTCCCTTCTTCTGCGTTCTTGTATTTCTTGTCTTGCGAGATTTTGTGCGCCTTCTTCTTCATCATCATCCTGTCTTTCTCTGCGATTTTCTCTTTCACCTTCCTCTTAGAATCACATATGATTATACTTTCTATCTTCTTCTCTGCGAATTTCTTCATTTCTCTTCGCTGTCTTTCTATTCTCCTATGTATCCTATCATACTCCTCCTGAATATTATCATTGTAGCGATTTTGTGTATGTCTCCTTTCTCGATTTTCATGGTTATTCTATCGTACTGCCTCTTGAAATTCTTGTTCTTCTACTTCTGCCCTTAATCTTTCTCTCTCGCAAGCTAGACGTGCTTGTTCAGCGTAATGTCTCTCAATTTCTTCTTAAATTATTCTCGATTTCTTTGAATCTCTCACCCATGTAATATCCTCCTACCTTCTTCTAGATTTTCTTCATCATTTTGGTTGTTTCTTCCCTCTTGATTTCTATCGTTACGTCTATCATCCAAAGATTCGCCATGCGGATTATAGTGATCATCAATTATCTCTTCTTCTCTATGACGTTGTTCTCTATTTGGATTTTGCACTTCTTCTCGAATATTTTCTCTAACATTTCTCATGTGGAAATTTTGCCTTGGTTATTCTCTAAATGTCCTTGAATTTGATCTAACAGTACTTCTTGATCTCCTTCTTTGCAATCTCAAATTCTCCATTCTTAACTCATGATTTTGTCTTGTTAAGTTCGCATGTTCTTCCGCCTCTAATCTCCTTTCTTCCTGCACTCTTTATCTCAAATCATTTGTTATTTCATTTTCACCTCCTTCAAGAATTAATCCTTCAATTATTTCTTGATTTTTTTCTTCTCCTTCTTCATTTCTTAATTGTCGATCTTCTTCTTCTTCTATCGAATCCGACCTCCAAGTATGTATACTCACTCTATCATAATCCACATTTCTATTTTGTGTTTGTGTTTGTTGATTCGGCTGTTGAATTGGATTTTCTGCTTCATTTCTTGTTCTATTTCTTCTTGTTCTTACTCCTGAAGATTCTCCCATTTCATTTGTTTTTTCTCCTGCAAGTCTTTTACTCCTCCTTACGGTTGTTGGTGGTTCTGATGTATTTCTTCTTCTTCTGGCCATCAATTCCTATCAAGCTATTAGATAAAAATCTTTCACTATTTGTTTCAAATTTGTCTTCAATGTCAATTTCTATCTTTTTCTTCAAATAATCCTCAATTCCTCCCTGTTTCGGGCGCCAAAATGTAGTTGCAGGAAATCCTACACTACACCCTTGATAAGAATTTATAGAAATTAAGTCATATTTGAAGATGAACAACAACACTTTTATTATTTTTGCTTTCAGAAATCTTTACAAGAAATGTAAGAACTCAGAAATACAACTTTCTTTCTAGAGTTTCTCTCTCCTCAAGACTTTCTCAACTCTAAAAAGTACATCATCATTTTCTGGTCATATTGGGTCTCTATCTATGACGATGGTAGTTACATAATGGATGACAGCTAAGTTTTCCTCTTATTTCGTATTTAACCTGCGATTGTACAGTGATAGTTACGATGATCATTCTCGCAAGCTTTATAACCATCGCGGGACAAACATGCTTTTCCCATATTTTCTTCCATCGTCAGCTTTTACGTCCTTCTTTAAAATACTTTGTGACGCTCGCGAAATGTTATTAAAGAGTTTGCGGCGACGCTCGCAGAAGTGTCGTTAATATCGCAAAAATACCGTTGTAGAGATATTCTGGTCCTACATGTATATTGGTCTGTGGTACCATCCAAGTTTATATATCTTATATTTAATTGGGCTCGCAGATATCTATTTGGTGATTGCAGATTGAATTAGAGATTGAGATATTCAACTCCTTGATATATCTTTCTTAATATTGAGTCTAACTGTCTAGTTGATTCTCTTGAAAATATATTGGAGTTAGTCCATACAAATTGCTAAGAGAAATATTGGGTATGGTTGTTAGACCCCCACTTTTCAATGGTTTTATGTATTGCAATTTGTTATGGGATATGTATGTTTGCATCCGTGAACTAAGATTGTCCCATACATTGTCAAAAGTTAAGTCTTTCGTATGTCGATATGCATGTATTGATAAAAGATTGAATGAACTTTTGACAAACAAAAGTTAATCCTTTATGTCATTATGCAAATATTGATGGAAGCAAGGATGAGCTTTTGTTTCCAAAGATTAAGTCTATTATATGTCATTGTGCTGATAGTGATGAAAGATAGAATGAATCTTTGTCTATTTTGCAGTATTGATATTCCCTGATCTATATTTTTTATGTATATACTGTGTGGCTCCGTAAGTTCTCTTTTGTTGAACGTTTCTAATTGAATTAGTCATGGGTTCTCTTGTGGTTAATTTAATTGAGTATTTTAGATACAAATTCATATTCTTATATGATTCGTTGTTGTCCAAAGAAATCCTTATTTACTTGTGAAAGGTCGCTCTTGTTGTTCTTTCGGGAATGACATTTTATGGGGGAGAGTTCTTAATTGAACTTGTGCTTAATTTCCAAATCTTTGTGAGGAGTGCGGCAATGGAATATTATAGGGGTTATCTTGTATCTTTATAAACTCCTTGATGAATTCATTTAACATCGGCTATATGATTGCATCTAAAAAGTTGATATGTGCTTTGTTTTGGTCATGAAATTTCTCTATGGAAATTTCATTAGGATCCAACTAGTTTTCGTGCCTTTGCCAATTTTATTGACAAAAAGGGGGAGAATTAATGTGTAGTTCACACTACAAATACATATAGTCTTAGGATCGTTATGTAAGGGGGAGTGGTTTCCATGTGAGATGGAGTATTGACTAGGGGGGGGGGGGGGTGATACATATCACCATAGTATTGTTGTAGAAGTTGTGATATAATTGAACTTTGATAATGTGTAATAATACTATGAAACTGTGTAACAATTATTGAGAGATTTTGTTTTCTCAGTGTTATGGATACGGAACTTCAACAACGATGATGCTGAACTTACAACCTTTGTAATCATTGGAGTACTTGGAAGTGACGAAGATTTCGAGGAATGTTGAAGAACCAAGGAGATCATGCATGTGGGAGATAAGCAACAAAGTTTATTTAATTTGTATTCCATATGTATTGATAGTTTTGTCACTAAAATTGACAAGGGGGAGATTTTTAGAGCATTGCTCTGTCGAACTCGCAAGCGTTTCTATCTCAAACTTGTTGTCAAGTTTAGTTGCCAAAAATATAAGTCATGATTTCTAGTCTACTTATAGCTAAGTCTCGGACTAGGATAGAAAAGTGTAGTTGGTCTCTAGATTCCACGGCGTTCATCATACAAAGACAAAAAAATACTCAAGGAACTGGTGGAACTTCATCGACTAAAAAGGTATGTGGAGACTTGAACTTATCTATCACTCAAAAAGTCTATCTACTCTATCTCCTATCTTGAGACAAAAGTATTATTGCTATATATACTTCGATTATACATATTTTCTATTTCGAGCCGAGTTTATCTCACTTATATTTTTCTCGAAATATGTAAGCTTTCACTTTGGCCAAGTTCATCTTTACAAGTGACGAAAGTTATGTTGATTATTTCAATATCTTGAAAATTGCTTTGATGAAAAATAGTATGTGAATAACCTCTATTTAACATCCTTTAAGAATGTTTCAATGGTTGAAATAAAGAGTTTAGAACATGTAACCATCTTTGGATATAAGCATATAGTGTGTTCGCGCATTAGTGTATAAGTCCAAAATCGGAAACCAAATGTATGCATACTTGTATGTGTACTAAATGGTTGATGGAGACTGGGTAAGTATGTGTACTCGTACGCATACTGGCGGAAGTTCATGTCCGTGAATTTCTGTTGAGTTTGGAAATCAAAACCAACTCAATTAGGTTACCTAAGTATGCGTACCCGTACGCGTACTGGCGAAAAGTTCACGTCCGTGAATTTCTGCTGAGTTTGGAAACCAAAACAAACTCTAATACGGTTACTTAAGTACGCATACTTAATGTTACTTTCTAAAATTGGTTTGTTCATGAGCTGAAACATTTATAAATTAAGGAATGCAATTTGCAAACCGTGGCTATAAAGTTCATGAAATGATTCGAGTGAATCAAAACCGATTTTGCTTCAATTGTGTCTTGTATACTTCTATGAGATCTACGCAATTGAAAAACTCTCTAACTAGTTCTTTTGAGTCATTTGAACTAGTTATAGTGAAGATGAATATGGTTGATATGAAAGTTCTCATATGTCTAACCATTTGGTTAACTACTGTTGAACCAACTAGGTGTACATGTTTAGGTATGGTTACACAAACCTAAATGAACGTGCATTTCATTTATGTATAACAAGCTAAGTTCGATCTAACGGTTGAAAGATATTAGCTTGAATCTAATTATGTTTTCATCTAATGGTGAATATTGAATGCTTTGTTACCAAGGTAACTTAGATTGCAAACCCTGATTTGGAGACTATGTAAAGGAGAACTATAGCAACTGGGAAACCTAATCCACACAACTCCTGTGTGATACAAGTTATATAAGCTAGAGTCGATTCTCCTTTAGCCTTAGGTTTCTATCGAGACCCTATAGGTTAACGACTTGAAGCCTTCATTAGGATTGTGAAGCCAGACCCAACTATTTTCTGTAGTTGTGTGATCTGATCTTGATGTTTCTATCGTGATTTAGTACAATCACAAGATTGGCTTGAGATTAATTCGCCGATAGGAAAGATAGAAAAGTATTCACAAACATCTTCGTCTCATCGTTTGTGATTCCATAATATTTTTTTTCGTTAGTCGATTAATATTATTGTGAGGTGATTGATATTTCTAGGTTGTTCTTCGGGAATATAAGTCTGGTATATCAATTAGTTCATGTTCACCTTGATTTATCAAAAGACGGAACAAAACTCGTACGTATTTCTGTGGGAGACAGATTTATCTATTCGTGTAGACTTTTCTGTGTGATACATATTTTTTTATTAAAGTCTTCGACTTTGGGTCGTAGCAACTCTTAGTTGTAGGTCAAATAAACTAAGGGAATCAAGTGTGTAGTATCCTTCTAGGATCAGAGATGTAAGGAGCGCAATTATACCTTGGATCAGTGTGAGATTGATTGGGGTTAAACTACAGTCCAGACCGAAGTTAGTTTGTAGTAGGCTATTGTCTGTAGCGGCTTAATACAGTGCGTGTTCAATCTGGACTAGTTCCTGGGGTTTTTCTGCATTTGCGGTTTCCTCGTTAACAAAACTTCTGGTATATGTGTTATTTCTTATCCGCATTATATTTTGTTATATAATTGAAATATCACAGGTTGTGCGTTGAATCAATCAATTAGTAAATCTGACCTTTGGTTGTTGATTGAAATTGATCGATACTTGAACAATGTTCTTTGGTACCGTTCAAGTTAATTTCTCTTGTATTCAATTAGACTCGTAGATTTCTGTGACAGTCCTATCTTTCGGACTTTCAGCGGACACGGATTCGACCTTGTGGGTCGGGTCCGATCCAGCTATCAAGTCCAAATTTCCGGACCGCCACTAGTGTAGGACCAGATTTCCTGTTTAAAACTACTTTAAATAAATAAAATATGAAATCCGACCTCAAATAAATTTTATTGAATATTACTTTCGGAATTACAAAATTAAAAGTACAAAATTGGAACAAACCAACACCTCGATAAAATCCAAAACGCAGTACCCAAATCCCCGTGCTACAAAATAATTTCTTTTACGGCTAGTGTATCTTCATTCTCTGTGGAAAGGGAGGAAAAAGGGGTGAGCAAACCACAACCAGTAGGAAGTTTTAAAAAAATAATAGAGTGCATCGAAAAACAAAAAAATGCAGTAGATACAATAATAGAATGCATGCACAAAAATCTGCAACAATACTTACGACATTCTCAACCACGAATACTTAACATTTCTAACTCAAAATCTTTAACCCCAAATTCTAGATCATTAATCTCGTTATCGTAGTTATTCCGGTAAACAAACCACAATTATTCCTCGAATAGTCTTATTTTTCTTCCTTCAAATGATTCTTAATATAGTTGTCAGAGTTATTCCGGTAACAAACCGTATTGTTCCCCAAATAGTCTTTCCAGGGTAGACACCTGCGGTGGGATGCCATAAAGGCCTGACATTTCAGCAGCAGCAGAGATATGTATATCAAAATTGATTTCTCACTAGTACACTCAACTCCGTATAAATCTCAAACACGCCCATATTCCGATAAAATTTAATCAGTGCATTTATATAATATTTATAAAGAAACAGAAAAAAATGAATTTACTCCGTAACAGTGATCTTAGAATAGCTCATTGGGTGTACTATGTAGCCTAGTTAGTAATTCGTCGAACTATTCCCTAATCCTAATGAACTGTCCGAATCCGTTGCATTCGTCCGAACTATTGAAAGCCCAATTCGTCAAATTATTCCCTAATACGAACGAACTGTCCCAATCTGTTGCATTCGTCCGAACTATTGAAAGCCCGAACATGGTACGCGTAAATTATGGAGTCCCCGAATTAACCGCGAATAATTCAGATATACGAACTATTCGGCGAACTAAGTCGTCTAGCTATCGACTAGAATTTGAGTAAGCATCCAAACTCGGCTGGCTCTGTCCAATCTGTTGCATTCGTACTAACTATTAACTTAGAACATGGTACGCGTAAATTATGGAGTCGAATTAAAGCGAATAAGATAAGAACTATTCGAACAAGTCGTCTAGCTAGCTAACCATTTCGATCTAAGTAAGCATCCAACTCGGCGGGCTAATCAAATGAATTTGTCAAAAATGAAAGTATAGGCGTGGAGATTTGATCCCACGACCTCATGGTTGCTTACTAACCCCTAAACCATCAAACCAACCATGCATTGGTGATACCACTACAAGCTATTTAATATATATATACATATTTAAACTACAAATCATGAACTACCACTTAAAATACTTCATTTTTATTATTTAATGCATGCGAATTTTTAAACCGAACTCATATCTGGAAAACGAATTATACACGAACGTATGCGTTCCGAACTACTGCCCGAACACGAATCTTTGACCGGATTTTTGACCGAACCCAATATATTTGAATCTGTATAATTCTCATACATATGCCGTCCCGAACTCCCCTTTGTATCCCAAATTACTAACTAGGCTATGTAGCACTCTCGAACAGGAAACGGTATTTACCAAAGTTATCACCATGAGAAAGACAAGTTAAAAACAAACAAACATTGTGACCTTTGAACTTCTTTCCCTTTGTTTTATTCTCTGAAAAATGAATGGTAATTCTCTAGTAATTAAATACTGACAAGGAGAACGAAAATGCTATGTAGCCTCCGGTTTTATACCCCAATATTTTATACCGCTTATGTGTCAAAATTATATTGGCTCATTTCTTAAAACAGACCCCCCTATTTCTCCTAGTGGGGTAAAGTGAGAAGGAATTAATGGTGGATCCGATTGCCACATAGTGGTGTATATAAATGGGGTATAAAACCGGGGTCCCTGTAGCAGCTTCAGAGAGAAAGTGGTGGGACATCTAGTTTACTGGCAATTAAATACCATAGGAGTGTATAGAGAAGAGAATAGGCTAGAGGGCAGGGAGTAAAGAAACATTTTTTTTTTTTTTTTGAAATTAAGAAGGTTATATTAAGAAGAAAAAGAATGATAACAGTACAATTCCTTGGAACTGGTTAATACAACCTTATAAGTGCAACACATTTTCCCAATTGAAAAGAATTTGACTTACAGAAAACCCTCTAAACACATCTTTCTCAAAGCACCAAAGAATAATAGATTGCTTGATATTTAAACAAACTTCTTCAAAAAGCTTTTTCCTTCCACCAAAAGTCCTATAATTCCTAGTCTTGCATAAATGCCATAAGATTTCATAAATAAGCTTCTCCCAAACTTCCTTCCTTCTACCAGATAAAATAACTCCTTTCCAATACTGAAACAGATCAAGAACTGTTACAGGCAGACTCCGGTTCAAATGACAGGCTTTAACAAAATACTCCCAAACCTGTTTTGCAAGATCACAGCGCAGAAAAATATTCTCTGCTGTCTCCTCTTCTCTATTGCACATACTACATATAGTATTTTGAACATTAACCCCTCTATGCTGCAACATACACAAAGTAGGTAAAGAGTCATGGAAGTTAGCCCATAGCATAAAACTGACCTTGTATGGAATATCTGATTTCCATAAGAACTTGTCAAAGTTACAAGATGTATCTTCTTGAATCCGTATCTCATAACCTTTCTTCACTGTGTACTCATCTTCTAACCAGGATATCATATCCTCATCATCCACCAACACAGGTACAGGACCCAGCTCATTACACAGTAAGTTCCATTCTAGTTCTTCTTTAGCAGATAAATTTCTTCTAGACTGCATACTTAACACACCCTCATGAATCATTTCTGCAACAGAACCATCTTTGTTACTGCATGCCCTGTAATCAGCAGGATACCTATTCTTCAATAGTCCATTAGTTGTCCACTTGTCCAACCAAAACCTTATTCCCCTTCCATTCTTCACCTGAAAAATAAAGTGCTCATGTAGAAACACAGTTGACTTCACTATGTTCTTCCATATTCCCCTTCCATAAGGTTTACCATCATCTATTGGAACCAAAGCTTCCTCTTGATTTTTAGATTTTTGTTGAACCACTTTTCTCCAAAGCATCTTCTTTTCCCTAGTATACCTCCAGATCCATTTCCCCTACAAAGCCTTGATTGTGTATCTTAGATTTTTCACTCCTAAACCACCCATTCTTTTTGGCATACACACTTTAATCCATGACACCCAACACATCATCATGTTTGACACATCAGATCCCCACAAGAAATTTCTTGTAAGCCTTGTAAGTTTTAGTTCCACAGTAGCAGACAAATGAATCAAAGACAAAAAAATATAATGGCAAACTAGCCAAATAACTCTTAATCAACACCAGTCTTCCTTCCTTATTCAAAAATCTTCTCTTCCACTTTGCAAGTCTCATTTCAATTCTTTGAATAACTTCATCCCAAACATTTGTGTTTATAAGAGTAGCCCCAAAAGGCATTCCTAGATATTTGATTGGCAATTGCTCTGTCCTACATCCCATCTCTATTGCCAAATCTTTAATAACATTGTCTGCACCCACACCGACCATTGAACTTTTTTCCAGATTAAGCTTTAAACCTGTGATCATTTCAAAAGTAGTTAGAATAATAAGAAGTCTTCTAACATCCTCCACATCTGCATTGATGAAAATCAATGTGTCATCTGCAAATTGCAAATGAGAAACCATTAATCCATCTTCCTCCACTTTAAAGCCATGAATTTGTCCTCTCATCTCAGCATCCTTCATCAATTTAGAAAGAATCTCCACCACCAACAAAAACAAGAATGGAGACAAAGAATCTCCCTGTTCAATCCCTTAGAAGGCTTAAACTTCTCTGTAGAACTTCCATTAACTAGCACAGAATTATGAGAAGAAGAAATACACTATTTGATCCAAGAAATCCATTTTACACCAAAACCATGTTGTTCCAAGATACATAACAAAGTCTTCCATTTCACATTATCAAAATCCTTCTCCATATCAATCTTACACACCATACCTGGAACCTTCATCTTCAGCCTTCTATCAATCCAACATCTTGATAATTCTTTTCTTTTTGAAAGATGGAATAATGACTTGTCAAATCAGAAGGAGGTAAATGACTTAAGGTCTCTCTCCTTTTTTTTTTATAACAATGAAATAGTTAAATGGAATCAGTAGTCATATAAATTAGATTTAATTAAATAAAGGTTGGAGTTAGACACCGATTTTTCTTGCTTTAGTGGGAGAATGGACTAAATGCTCAAGTCATTTAAAATGGGTAATATAATTGGCTCCAGGTGAAAGTTAGTACTTGTACTGTACTACTTATTTCAATTGTCAAATCAATAAATGGATATACATAGATAAAAATAGGGTTGACCTAAACTTTCAAAATCAGTAGCTCTTGCACGAATTTAAATGGAAAAATAAAATATATACAAATTAATCGTTGGTACAAAATTAATGTTTTAGAAAATGAAAATGAGTGCCAAGGTTTCATTTATGAAAGCCAAAAATGATACTTTGCTTCACAAAAGGAAAATGGAGAAATAAAATTAGTTACTGGTCGATTAGTTTCCAAGAAGACGATAATGACCGACATCAAAAATACTTTCACATGATTCGGCATTCACAATCAACTCAGAGATCCAAGAATAGGATGCAGAAACCTTCAACGATGTACATAAGTAATTGAATCGAAATTTATATCACCAAATCATATGTCAAAAGTGTCGACAATCACATATACATTAAACACATCAAAACTAGATTAACGATAAATACATATTAATGCTAAAATAGGTTTTAGTCAATATTATGTAGAAACCCCTACCTCAAAATAGCAATCCATAAATTTGATGCACCAACACGCTTTCCAAGAAATTAATGGAGTAATATTCCTTTTTGTTTTGTAAAAGAATGGAGATGGAGTAGACGAATCAGAGAGAGAAACTTTTTCTTTTATGGTTTTGGAAAATGAAAAAAATATATATTTTAATAACCCTAATTATAAATGCAAAAGAGAGAGAATTGATTAGGTCTTTCTCTACCGCAGTAACCGCACGTGATTTAAGAAAATGGATTTGCAACTACTAGACAACATCCCACAAAATTCATAAGGGGCAATCAAAATGAGAATCCTTATTCCCAACCACCACAGAGATAAGAGATAGCCTTTTTTTACCTATTACTTAAATTTAGTTATGAACACCCAAATTCAGAAATATGCACCCAACACTACACGGGTTGGATTTTACCGGTTTTAGGTTCAAAAACTACTATCCGAAAACACGGTCTCACAATTTCTATTTTCTTGAGTAAGTATTGAATCGAGAAATTGAGATATAACTCTTTGATATAGTTTTTATTAATATTGAGTCTGACTGTCTAGTTGATTCTCTTAAAAGTATATTGGAGTTAGTCCATACAGATTGCTAAGCGAATTATTGGGTGAGGTTGTTGTACCCCCACTTTTCCAAGGTCAATGAACTTTTACTCATTGTTAATCATATTAAAGATGCTGGAATTGAACTTGCTTCTGCCTTTGTTGTTGGGGTTATTATTTATCGTCTTCCTCCTTCTTGGAATAGTTACAAAAAAAAAGCTTAAGCATGCTGAGACGGACGTTGAATTAGAAGAGAACTTCGTAAACAAGAAATTAAGGATAATCAACAAACTGGAAACCATTATAGGGTTAATACCATGGAAGAATATAAGACACGGAATTCTTTGAAACCGAAGAAAGATACTCAATTTAAGAAGCAACATTCCAACAAGAAGACGAAGTGTGACTGCTACTTATGCAAAAAACCCGACTATTATGCTCGTGACTGTCATCAACGAAATAAACAAAAGAAAAATGAGGCGAATATGGTTGAAGAAAAAATTATAATTGCAGTGCAAACCTCCAATGAAGTTGCTGATAATAGTATCGGATGGTAGTACAGTGCTTCAACCATTCATATTTGTAAGGATAAAAATCTTTACAAGGCATACAAACCGGTTATTGAAAATAGAAACGAAGTTACTTCAGCGAACAACCTACGTAGCAAAGTAATTGGCAAAAGCACTGTTGATCTCTCATTTACTTCAGGAAAGACTATTAATCTTACTAATGTTTTGCAAGTCCCTGACATTGTTAAAAACTTTTTTTTTTCTGAAGACCTTGTTATGAAGGCTGGATTCAAGACGACCCATGAGTCTAGTAACTTTGTGTTGTCCAAATATGATTTTTTTTATTGTACAAGGATGTGGTTGTAATGGGATGATTAAGCTTAACTTAATAAATAATAGTTCTGCTTATAATGTTGACTCTGTTGATATATGGCATGGTAGATTAGGACATGTGAATTATGGTTCCCTTAGAAACATGAAAATATTAGGATCAATTTCTGATTGCAACTTTGACAATGTTTCTAAATGTGAAATCCGTGTGCAAGAAAAAAATACATTGAATATAAATTTGTAGTAAGAAATTCTACCTTGTTTGAATCAGTACATAGTGATGTTGGTGATCTTAAAAATCACATGACTGGTGGTGGAGACTAATACTATGTCACTTTTATTGATGATTGTACTAGGTATGCTTATACTTACTTGATGACATCTAAGGATGATGTCTTTGACATGTTTAAATTATACAAAGCAGAAGTAGAGGCACAATTAGGACAGAAAATTAAGATTTTACATTCTGACCGTGGTGGTGAGTATTTTCCTAACAAATTTAATTTTTATGGTCAAAAGCATGGTTTAGTTCATCAATTTACCGCACCTTCTACACTTCAACAAAATGGTACTGCTGAAAGAAAAACTAGAACTTTTCGTGTATTGTGAGAAATAGGCGATGAAGGTATTGTGTCTTGGACGTAATTAGGCAGGTTGTTTCTTGTTTTCTAATATTACATTTCTTTTAGACACTAAAATTACTATTCAAAACCTAATAATAAATAATTAAATATCGTTATATGTGGTCCACGAAATAGTACACTACAAGATAAGAGCAAAATGTGATGTAATTGTCTTTCATTTTTCTTCTATTACTAGATTTAGTGTCCGTGCTACGCTCGGGTGGACCCCAAAAACATTTATCATAAAAAAAAAGTTTTAACCATATTTTTGGTTTGGTGTGATGTGGCTTCGCCACGCACGTCGTGCATTTTTATTTGGTGTTAACGGAGCTTCGCCACGCCCCGTGGCTTAGGATTCTTGATTTGGTGTGGCTCGGCTTCGTCTTGCCCGATCCCAATGCAAGCTTGGCTCGGCTTCTCCTCGCCCCGTTCCAATGCATGCTTGGCTCGACTTCGCCTCGCCCGTCCCGATGCATACTTAGAATTGAATTTTTGATTTGGTAAGTGGCATGTTGCTTTCTACCACATCGTTTTAAACGAATCGCTTAGGATTTTTGATTTGGTGTGGCTCGGCTTCTCCTCGCCCCGTCCCGATGCATGCTTAGAATTTTTGATTTGGGGTAACTCTTTCTTTTAGAACTGTACTCTTTATTTTTTATTTGGTGTGGCTCGGCTACGAGTCTCCCCGTCCCAGTGCATGCTTGGGATTTTTTATTTGGTTTGGCTCGGCTAAGCCTCGCCTCGCCCCGTCACAGTCTTTTAGAACGGTACTCTTTCTTTTTTATTTGGTGTGGCTCGGCTACGCATCGCCCCGTCCCAGTGCATGCTTGAGATTTTTTATTTGGTGTGTGAACAATTGTATAAGCTCTCATACCCTAATAAGGTGGTAGAGGCATATATTTATATTGAGCTTAATGGATATATTACATTGGACTCTTTACAAGAAACCGACTTAAGTATATGGACTTATACATGGACAATACATATTCATTGGACTATATTCTTCACCCTCCCTCAAGCTGTACACGGTGGAAGACAACGGGAAATCTTGCTACAGAGAAAACGAAATCTGGCAGTAGACAACCCCTTCGTAAACAGATCATCAAGTTGATGCGTAGTAGCAATATAACATAAATGAAGATGCCCTGAAGAAATGCGTTCACGGACAAAATGATAATGAATGTGAATATGTTTGGATCTTGAATGTTGAATTGGATTGATGACAAGATAAGTTGCACTGATATTATCACAATATAGAATCGGTGGTTGCTTTAAAGATAAACCAAGATCAGATAATAAGTATTGAATCCATGTAATCTCAGCAGAGGTAGAAGATAAAGCACAATATTCAGCTTCCGTACTGCTGGTAGAGACCGTGGGATGCTTTTTAGAGCCCCATGAAATTAGATTCTTACCCAGAAAAATACACTGACCTGTAGTATAACGACAAGTATCCGGATCACCACCCCAGTCCGCATCAGAAAATGCAGTGAGTTGCAAAGGATTGTTACGCCAAAAAGAGATTCCATGACCAAGAGTACTTTTAAGATACCTCAGAATACGCTTCACATCTAGGAAATGAGATTGAGTTGGACGATGCATATATTGACTTACCTGATTAACAACATATGTAATGTCAGGACGAGTCATATTGAGGTATTGCAATCCCCCAACCAAACTACGATAGAGTGTGATATCCGAAAATAGTGCAGCATCATTAGAAGACAGCTTAGAACGAGGAGCAACTGGTGTGGAAACAGGCTTTGAATATGTCAGGTCAACTCGTTGTAGTAGATCCAACGTATACCTATTCTGAGTTAGAACTAAACCATCCTTTGTGTGTGTAGCCTCTAAACCAAGAAAATAGTGCAAATCCCCCAAGTATGTCATGGAAAATTCTTTTTGAAGCATAGGTAAAAGATTTTGAAGACCCACTGTATCACTTCCAGTGATAATTATATCATCAACATAAAGTAATAAGATAAGAATACCAGCACTAGAGTGTTTAATAAACATAGAGTGATCAGAATGAGATGCGGTGAACCCAATATGCATGAAAAAGCTGCAAATCGATGATACCAGGCACGAGGAGCCTGTTTAAAGCCATAAAGAGCTTTGTGTAATAAACACACGTGATCAGGATAACGAGGATCAACAAAACCCTGGGGTTGTTCCATATACACCTCTTGATCAAGCGAACCATGAAGAAACGCATTCTTAACGTCAAGCTGTTTAATGGTCCAAGAAGAGGATACTGCAATGCTGAGAACCAAACGTACCGTAACCGGCTTTACCAAAGGACTAAACGTCTCATCGAAATCAATACCATACTGTTGTGAGTAACCCTTAGCAACAAGACGAGCTTTTCTGCGATCAAGAGAACCATCCGGTTTTTGTTTCACACGATATACCCACTTTGAACCAATAACATTCATCCAATCTTGACGTTTGACAAGGGACCAAGTGCGATTGTGCAAAAGAGCATTAAATTCTTCTATCATGGCCAACCACCATTCTTTGAACTTGGATGCAGAAGTAAAACATATAGGACCAGAAGGCAGCGAGTTAAATTGTGCTGCAAAACAGTGTAAGATAGGATACCGAGTAGAGAAACAGCCTTTAAAACTGCGAGGTTGAATGGTGTGATCTTTAAGTCGAGTAACCATGTGGTGAGTATTACCTGTCGATTTAGGGAGCTCCTGTATAGTGGGCAAGTCGGCTGGTAGTATTGGAGTGGAAGAACTAGAGGACGGAGAGGACGTAGCCTGAGATGATGTAACTAAGGGTGATGCCGCAGGAGTAGTAGGTGATGGAGCAGTATGCGATGGAGAGGTATGATCGTCAGAGAAAGATAATCTGGTAGGAGACAGTGATGAAGAAGAGGAAATATGAGTAGAATTTGTAGAAGAGAAAGGAGATAAGTGCACATGATGTAAAGAGAGTGGAGTAACTGGGTCCGTAGAAGGTGCACGAGAAGGAGATGATAGATGAGTAGCACTAATAGGATTAGGCCAAGATAAAAGAGTATTGGTAGAAGGATTAGACTTCAAGAGGGGAACGACAGTGCCAGTATCATTAGGAAATGGAAAAAGAGACTCGTCAAAGATAACATGACGAGAGATATAGACTTTGTTACTTTTTGCTTCAAGACACTTATAACCTTTATGTCTATTACTATATCCAATAAAAACACAAGGTAGTGTTTTCGGTTGTAACTTATTTTGACGAAAGTGATTTAGAAGAGGATAACAACGACAACCAAATGCTTTCAAAAAAGAGTAATCAGGAGAGCGATTATGAATGATAGAATAGGGAGAATTATTGGATAAAGTAGGAGTAGGGAGACGATTTATCAAGTACACAGCCGTGGCATAAAACTCAGCCCAAAATCTTTCAGGAAAGCCACTTTGTAGCATTAAAGCTCGACCAGTCTCAGTAATGTGGTGAATCTTTCTTTCAGCAAGACCATTTTGTTGTGGTGTGCTGGGACAAGAAGATCGACTGAGAATACCATGCTTAGTTAAAAAAGACTTTAATGGTTCAGCATATTCAGTACCACCATCAGTCTGGAACACTTGTATTGTGGTCGAAAATTGGGTTTCAATCATAGATTTAAAGTTAAGAAAGCAACTAAACACTTGTTTTTTGTCTGCCAATAAATATATCCAAGAGAAACGAGAACATTCATCAACAAATAAGAGAAAGTAGCGAAAACCACAATTGGATAAAAAAGGTGCAGGACCCCATAAATCAGAATGTATAACAGAACCAATTGTACTGGAGTAAGTATTTCGAGATGAAAAAGGTAGACGGTGATGTTTAGCACCAACACAATTAGAACAAATAGAACTAGATAAAGAGGAACGAGTAGAATCTAAAGATAGGCTAGACTTAAGAGACTGAAAAACGGCATTGTTGGGATGACCCAAACGCAGATGCCAGATATTTGGAGTAGCACGAATACCAATGGTAGTTGCGGAAAAAGCTGAGAACGGTGATGATAGGGTACATGCCAGCTTCATTCTTGCCCTGTTACAGAAGAGTTCCCGTTAACTGATCTTGTATACAAAAACCATGACGATCAAAATGAAACACACAGTCAGAATCTCGTGTAAGTTGACCAACAGATACTAAACTTTTAGCAAGAGAGGGAACATGAAGAGTGTTCTTCAGAGTCAACTGGGAGGATGGTGAAGTAAGGGTTACATCACCAATACCGGTGATAGGTAGTAGTTTACCATCACCAACGAGAACTGTATCATTACCATTGTAATCAAGGCGATTAGTCATCTGTGAAGAGTCAGACGTCATATGGGTAGAAGCAGCAGTATCAGCAAACCAATGATTCTCATACGGCATAGGTTGAATTTGCATTGCCGAGAAAGCTTGTGGAAGATCATAGTTGGAAGCATGAGTAATACGGTTACAAGTCTGGGCTGTGTTTCCTCGAGTATTGCACCATTGACAAGTAACAGGTTGAGTTTGAGGAGGAGGTCCAAGAACAGAGCCAACCTGATTATTACGACCATACGAGCGTCCATACGAGGGGTTATGATATCCAATAGAGGGTTGAAAACCATTATTATTACCACGACCATTACCACCATTCCAGTGGTGACCGTTGTTGTTGTTCCAACCAGTATTCCAGTGATGACCGTTGTTGTTGTTATGACCACCACGATTGGAATTGTTATAAGGACCACGACCAGGACCTCCACCACGACCACGATGCGAAGTAATGTTCAAGCCACGACCACGACCAGGATGATTATATGAAGTCGAACCAGGATTTTGACTACCACGACCAGCAGAGGCACCAGCAAAGAAGGACACGGGACTTTGAATGTCAGCAGCTTGGGTGTGTAAGTTTTGCAAGTATTGAAGGTGAGATTCATGATGTAACAGCAAGGCATGAAGCTCGGTAAAGGTAGGAAGAGTGGTACGGGCAATGACTGCTGTGTATATGTTCGACCAATCAGCACCCAATCCTCATAGTGTTGTAGATACAAGATCAAGGTAAGACACAGGTTGAAGGACAACAGCTAAGGAATCAGAGATTTCCTTTATCTTCAAAATATATTCAGATATGGTTGAGCTACCTTTTTGAATAGTTGTCAGATTTTCTTTGAGTTGGAGAATACGTGCAGGATTAATTGTTGCATATGTTGAACGAAGATAGTTCCATACATCACGAGAGTTACCACGACGTGCACATTCAGCTTTCATAGTTTCAGTAAGAGATCAGTTAATCCAAGACATGATTGTTTGATCAATAACTTCCCATTCCTCATAGGCCGGGTTAAGAGTTCTAACTTGAGTTTCTTCATCAACAAGTTCTTTTGCTGGTACTTCATGAGAGTCATCAATATATTTGTAAAGTCTTTGCGATTTAAGAATAGGAAGAATTTGTGATTCCCAGAGAAGATAGTTGGTTCGATCTAAGAGAACTATTTTGGTAGAAGAAGGCATGAAAGGTTATTTTTCCAAAAAAGAAGAACAAGAGTTGGACATGAGAGAACCGATACTTTGTGAAACAGAAGCAGGGACAGTTGGAGAGCCAAAGCTTGGATGAGAATCCATAGTACCAGAGGTAGAGGAAGCCATAGTGCTTGAGGTAAAAGAAGCGGATGAAGATGAATCCATAGTACTAGAGACCGAAGAAGCAGATGAAGTCATGATGATAGATATCAGAGAGGCAGGCTAGGGTTTAGAAAAAAAAAATTGAGGCTAGGGTTTTGGAGAGATCGTTCTGGCTCTTGGTACCATGAACAATTGTATAAGCTCTCATACCCTAATAAGGTGGTAGAGGCATATATTTATATTGAGCTTAATGGATATATTACATTGGACTCTTTACAAGAAACCGACTTAAGTATATGGACTTATACATGGACAATACATATTCATTGGACTATATTCTTCAGTGTGGCTTGGCTCCGCCTCGCCCCGTCACAGTGCATGCATAGGAATTTTTATTTGGGGTCACAATGAGTTTTTGATTTGATTTGTTGTCACGATGCAATTTTGATTTGGTGCAACTCCGACCCAAAATTATCCACTTTAGAATCAAATTTTTCTTCGTAACCAAATTTTACTTCATGAACAAATGGAACAACCCTCCGGGAGGAAGGGTGCAAATTTCCAAGCCAGGTTCTTATGAACAATCCGTTCAAATATTATTAGTCGTAGTGTCCAATAGTCATCTATGGGAAAATTAAACGGTACATAATAGTCATTCATGGGCAAATTAAATGGGACATCGTATAAGGATGGGTTTGGTAATGCTTTTATTTTTGCAAAAGCACTTTCAAAACCTATATATGTCAATAATTTTTTAAATTGGTGTTTGGTAAAAAAAAATCAAAATGCTTTTTACCCAAAGAACTTCTCAAATTCCTCAATTTTCAAAAGCTGGGGAGGAGGAGCTTTTAAAAGCTAGAAAAGCATAAGCTTTGGTCCCACCAAAATTTAATGCTTGATTTTTTTATTTTGTCCCTATTTTATTTCGTAAATGACAAAAATTACCTTTAAGTATATATACAATCAATTTTTTATTCTTTAAATATTATTATATTTTATGTTCAAACTATTTTACGACACAATTTCATTTAATTTGTCAAAAATAAAAATAAAAATTAAATAATTACATAATTTTAGTTTGACTTTTTGTTTGAAAATTACATATATTAAAAGTGGTTAAGTAAAATAATTTTTTTAACAATTATAATTAATAATAGTAACAATTAGTAAATTTAATATTTAGTTTATTTATATTTAATGGTGAAAAAATTAATTATTTTTAAATTCGATAAAATTGAATAAATATATTTTTAGAGATATGTCTGTTTTTGTCATTTGCCACAATAACAATGGTTTAATCTGATATTTTACCAAATGCACTTTGATTTCTTTTTTTGATCAGCTTTAACTTTAATTAATATTTTACCAAACGTTTAACTGTATTTTTCTCACAGCACGGCGCTGCAATGCACATAAAAAAAGTGCTTTTAGAAAAGCCGCAACAATACCAAACTAAGCCTAAGTTGCCCGAGGGATATCCATGTTTCAAGTTGGCACTCTTTTAGTGCAAAGATGTTTTCGCAAATAATTTTCGAACCAATCAATAAAACCACGCCATGAATGATGTGGGCTACAGAACATCTAACTATAATCTTCAGTCTTTGGTGCTTAGAGTCCATGACATACCAGGTTGTCAATAATCTTTATCAGGGATGCAAACAATAGATAGAAGTTTACTCCCGTCCAGTCTTTGGTGCTCAAGGAACTTGCATTGACAGGTTGTCAAAATAGATAGAAGTTTACTCTCGATTTTTTTGAGAATGATGAGCTCCTCCCTTTCTCCTCCATCCTTCTCCCTTTCTTCCGCCTGAGCTCTCTCAACAACTCTTTTTTTTCTCCCGTCCTCTTCCCTCAACGGTCATATTTCTCCTGAAAGTGGCAGGTTGCTCTCATCGGAAAATCAATATGAAGAACAAATCACAAATTCTAACGTGTCAATGCAACT
The DNA here is from genome assembly GCA_023529315.1 of Papaver bracteatum. Classification (NCBI taxonomy): domain Eukaryota; kingdom Viridiplantae; phylum Streptophyta; class Magnoliopsida; order Ranunculales; family Papaveraceae; genus Papaver; species Papaver bracteatum. The sequence goes on from JAJJWX010002863.1 coordinate 204,074, forward strand.
GCCTTGAGCACAATCACAATCTAATCAAACCAATTTCTGGAAATGGTAGTAAATCACCCCAATCTCACAAAACTCACAAATCTCACCATTATCACAACTCTCTCAACTCACCTTTTTTTTTTTACCCAAACTACTCAAATCACTCAAATCAGTGAAACTGATAGCAGCATTGGTACTGTTGGAATTCAAAGACAACCAACAAGAACTTACTACCCAACCAACAACCCAAACCACAAATCTCTTAACCTCCCTGATACTGGTTCTTTGATTCATAATTATCAATTTCTGAAAACTCTCCTCTCAAGTTCTGAATCTCCCAAACTTCATCCATTCTGTAATTTCTGGAAATGGGTTTGCTTAGAATGCTTAAAGACCCTCTCTGCTGCTTTGGAAAAGTCTTACATCCCTTGGAACTTGTTCACTATCAAACCTGTTATTCTCCCACCTCTCTTGGGCTATGGTAAGTGTTTGTACCGTGTATAAAATACACGGGAGGTCCGCAAATCAATACAGGGAGGCATGCATGGTAGATTAATGCTAGGAGGCATGCAAGGAAAATCAATAGGCATGCAGGGAGTTATATGCAGAATTAATGCATGCAGTATTAATTCTGGGAGGTTTCATGCAACATTAATTCCATGACGAAATAAATACAAATTTATGTTTACCTCATAATGAGGGTAAGAGCTATGGTTCAGAATTGTATAAATATAGAGAAATGTAATTCTGAAGGGGAGAGGAAAAAATGGAGAGGATAGATAACACAAAAAAAATCGATTGTGATTCTACATATCAATAAAAACATCACTCCCCAATGATAGGTGTAGAATACACCTAATTTACTATCTAGTAGTTTATGCTTTCTTTGCTATTTTTCTTGTAAATTATGTATTTTACGTGTGTTTTTGAGCTATTAGGTACTCTGGAGTCGCACGGACGAAAAGAGGGAGAAATCACCCAATTTGAGCAAAAAGGGCAGAATTGTCACTGGCGAACACTATCTGGAGCCCAGTCACATGTTAAGGGGCAACTTGCTTTTGGAAGAATTATAAAAGGCAGCCAGCTACGGTTAAGGGGTTGCCATCTGGGTGTCCCTTATCAATTATCAGAGGGTGTAACTAACAGTGGGTGCAAATAGCCGTCCCACCTTCAACAAAATTAGGTCGAGAGAAATTTGTGAATCAATTCCCATTTTCTTTCTCTCGTTCTTCCCTTTTGCAGCCGAATTCATCTGAAATTTCTTGAGAGATCGAAGTCGCTACTGTTGTATCGAGAGAGGAGCAAATGGGTTTGTTGGTGCTGTTTTCTGCTGAGATTTGCTGGATTTTGTTCAATCAAGAGATGGCCATGAATTGAGACGATCTCATGGAAGATTAGGGTTTGTATGGAATTACAGATCGAAGATGGGTTCTGTCTGAATGTTGTTCTTGATTCAAAGATGAAATCAATGGCGCTGTTAACATGGGTTAGTAACGCTGAATTGAATGATAAGATATGAATAAAGACTGTGAAATGAATTTCAGAGAAAAGTTAATGGTGAATTCACTAGTGGTGGATGGGATGGCAGAGATATTGAACACGACGGATCGAAATCGCAGAGAAGAGGGTGTGCAATGGTTGGGTCAGAATCAATTGAAGAAAATCATAGATCGGTATGGCTGGTGGTGCTGTGTGGGAGAAATAGAGGCAACTCAATTCAAGAAGAAGAAGAATGGGTACGATTCTGTAGAAGGTTGAGGCTGAATGATTGAAAAATGTGTTTGAAATGCTAGATGAATGTTAGGATTGTAACAGGTGAAGAAAGATCGGCCTGAGAAGTCCTGTAATCAGCCGAAATTCTGCCGAAATCGTTTCTCAGGCGAGTCGACTCGGTACCGGCGATGACGATCCCGATGAGCCGATCTGACCAAGCGAATCAGCCAACTCAGCCTGACTAAAAAGCTAACTCGCCATCTGACTCTGAACTTTGACTAATGTTTGACTTTTTTGACCGTTAGTCCTAACGGTGTACTGACGGAATATTCTGTCGACTGAGAGAATTTTCAGGTTGCCGGCGGTGAAGAATTCCGGCGGATTTCCGGACAAAAACCCAATTTTCCGGTGAGCAAAAATACAAAATTTTGTATGGACTTCTCTCATGTGTGTGACGACTTAGAATTGGGCATTGGATGAAAACTTTGAAAGTTTTGGAGAATTGGACAAGAAATTGGAATATGGTTCAAATTGGGAAAGTGGTGTTCTTATGGAATGTGGATTCTTTTCCTACAAAGATATGGAGAGTATTGAAGCCTATAAATAAAGGAGTTCTCTACAACTTTTTACACACATCTACTTTGGAGAAGGAGTTAAAGTGCACAAGGATTGGAGGAAGGAGCAACCATCATCTTTTCAATAAGTTTTTCTTTCTTCCTTAATTATTAATATTATTGTGTGAACTCCAAACTATGAGTAGCTAATTTTTTTATTGATTGGGGATGAATTCCTAGTTCTTAATATATGGTTTGAGTTTTGTTTCAATTCTACTTTGAAGTTTTTCATATGATTATCGTTTGTTTTTGCTAATATTAGTGTTTATGCTTGATTGATAGGTCGTTTGGGTGGCCAACTAAATTGATTTGTTAATTGATCTAAAGCTAGTGAAAGTTAGGGGATAAGTAATCGTTTCTTGACTATTTACACAAGTAGAGAACACAAGACCTTGCGGAGGGATTCCGTGGAGCAATTGTGTGTGAAAACAACGTTAGCAAGTGGACCTTTATCTAAGAGCATAACTACTAATATCAACCTAATAAATTCATAAATCTTAATGCGTTTAACTAATTACATCTTGGGTGATCTACTACTAGGTGGTTTGGTGAATAGAATCCGGTAGTCGAGAACTTCCGTGTCCGGTGATACAAGGGATTTAGGGGTTAGCACTGATCTAGATGCTATACCTGCGGTTGGTGATAATCTATGACTAATAAAAAGTGGAAAAGCACATAACTTTAATCATTGTTTTGCAGCGAAGAAGGATTCCTTGATCTATTTTCTCTTATTGATTTCAACTTACACTTTTGATTGCTTTATTTTACTTTCTTTTGCTTTTAATATCTTGAACCAATACCCCCCCCCCCCCTTTTATGACAATTTTACAACTAATAATCTCTTGCTCCTCGTGGGATCGATCTTGACTGCCCTATATTGTTAATTAGGTAGTAAAATATTAATTAATTTGTTGTGGTTACGAAAACGCATACACCCAAGGGGATTCATTCGTGGACATAGGCATATCTTTTCGAACCACGCAAAAACCTGTGTCACTTTTATTTGTTATTCAATTCGCCTCCAACCCTAAATTCACACCAAATCATCTATTCATCTTGTTTCGTGCCTAGAATTTATTTTGGGTACAAACATTAGCGTCGGCTAAGGGGATTCGAGTGAAAGAATCTTGTTTTATCATTGAGAGAGGTGCGAAACAAATTTGCACGAAATTCCACGCAAAAATCAGCGAAGAACATGAAAGCAAAAATTTATGTGTTCGAGAAACTTTTATGTGCACTTGGAGCCGCAACATGATCGTGTTAGAGGTCCGTAGATAACAACATGATCGAGTTCGAGGTTCATGGAGATGAGGATTGCTTAGACCCTTCAATATTTAGCCTTGCATCACTTCGCAAGCACCTAAATCCTCACCTTGCACGTGAGCACATAAGTCTTGCTTTTATCGCAAGCATAAAATCTCGTCTTGCATGCGAGTATGAAAGACTTGCACCTTGGAAAGCATAAAGTCTCGTCTCAACCACGATCCCAATGCCCGATATTGGTCCAAAGACTCGTACTCAACACAAGCAACATCCATCCTGCCCGAGAAGCAAGCGCTAGCCTTGTTACGTTGCGAGCAAAAATCCTTTCCCCAGCCGCAAGAACACACTACATTCTACTCAAGACTCGACTAGCTATCGAGCATCACAAGTCCACTACGTGGCAAAAAAGTCTCGCCTAACACGTGAGCAAATTTTATTGCAGGTTATCACAATGGGGGCGTCTTTGTAATGTCTCTACTCACACTTGGGGGCGACTGGCGAGTTACATCATCGACGAACGACACGAAGGAAAAACAAAATTCTTAACCCCCAACATGTTGGAGTTTAAGAGGGGGCGATGTTTGTACCATGTATAAAATACACGGGAGGTCCGCAAATCAATACAAGGAGGCATGCAGGGTAGATTAATGCCAGGAGGCATGCAAGGCAAATCAATAGGCATGCCGGGAGTTATATGCAGAATTAATGCATGCAGTATTAATTCTGGGAGGTTTCATGCAACATTAATTTCATGAAGAAATAAATACAAATTTATGTTTACCTCATAATGAGGGTAAGAGCTATGGTTCAGAATTGTATAAATATAGAGAAATGTAATTCTGAAGGGGAGAGGAAAAAATAGAGAAATATAAATATAGAGCTATGGTTTACCTAACACATAAAAAATCGATTGTGATTCTACATATCAATAAAAACATCACTCCCCAAGGGGATTTATCCGTGGACGTAGGCATATCTTGCCGAACCACGCAAAAACCTGTGTCACTTTTATTTGTTCTTCAATTCGCCTCCAACCCTAAATTCACACCAAATCACCAAAATCATCGTGTTTAGTGCCCAAAAGTAATTTTTGGTACAAACATTGGCGCCGACTAAGGGGAAAAATATTGCTGGGTACAAACAGTAAGATTTCCTTATACACTCTATTTCATCCTAGTAAATCGTTGTTGCTATATTGCATTATCTTAGTTCATAAATATACTATCAGAAGGAAAATCTCATATGTTTACCCTGAGAAGCCTATATATCACATGATTTTCACATACCCTTTGGTACCTTACCACAGCAAAATCTTTTCAGAGTTCTATCCTATATGGATTACTCATTGCAGATTCAAATTTAAACAAACAGACCACATACTCATACAAAACAAAGCAAGACATCATATCATCAGCTACATTAACCACAACAACAACAAGATTATATATCTTACATCCATTAGTCTACTAACCAAAACCAACAATACCACCACATTCATAAATTCCCCAAACAAACAAAAAAGTGTTACTGTTACTTGGTTTTCAAAACACCTTAAATACCTTAACCCAAAAATCATTGTCCATAAGTGTGCTTACCTAATCTGGCATTATAAGATTAGCTCCAGACTTCACATCTACTGCATTCTACTTGCCATCCCTGCTCTTCTTTGGTGCAGCTATGTCTAGCCACAATTGGCACATGAAGAATTACATCATCTGGCACATCACTAGAAGAAGTCATTTCTCAAGGGCCGAATATGGAGAGATCGTATGCATCCTATGCCAATATTTGCATCTCTGGAGCCAACATGAGGCAATTAGGGAGAGATATAATATCACTGGGATGGCTAAGACGCCCGTTCTCTCGGATTTTGATCTTTGCAGCAGTAGGAACTGGTGCAGAATAGAATCCCTGCATGACACCCCCACTCACAATTTTCTCCTCTCCTACAAGCACGACACCCTCATTGATGATGAACTGTCCTTTGTCAGGATGTACATCATACACCACCCAACCCTCCTTTGCAGCCTGGAGTTGAGGCATCTGAGAACTGAACACCTTTGCACTAGATCGGTCATGCATTACTGGTTCTTATGGCTTGAATTCTTTAACCCTCTCAGAATCTACTTGGAAGCCAGGCAATGTCTCCTCACCACTATCTATATCTATCACCTATTAATTCCGAAAATTGAAACAATTCAAATCACTAACACCACAAATTCTAATAAATTACCCTATGCTAGATACAAGCTCTACCATCAACACCCAAAAGCAAATATCTATCACAAGATTACCAAAAATCATTACCTGCTTCCCATGCATATTATGCTTGGACCTCTTGATCTTTGGATCATCATTGGAACTCTGATTGGTAGACAAGGCTGGCTGATTAACTTGATTCAAGTACTCCATGTACTCTTTTTCTTGCTTCGACATAGATGCAGTTATTGGAAAGTGAAATGGAAGTTGCGGAAATGGGAGGAGGAAGTTACAGAGTTGAAGATTGGAGAAACAGAACTGCTCAACTCCTTTAAACTCTTTCAAAGAGAAGGACAACAGTTGACATATCATACCCGTCTATCTCTAATCTTAGAGATCAGTTTTTGGAAATCTCTGGGAAATTCATACCTTCGATTGGCATGCAAAGAACTATTGAACGCAACCCAAGCCTATTGGACATGCAACGGCGACATTAGACATTTGGCAGAAAGTTGGGAAATGGTCTTCTAACTCGGGTTACCCGCAACTCAGATTTGAACCCATTTACCGACCCACCGAATTTCACTAACCACACTTCAAAAAATAGGTTCATAATGGAAGTCAATATCCCAAATCAACACACTCAAATTCATCTCTGGGATTATGAGGACACACTCAAAGGAAGGACACACCGTATGCTGGAGAAACATGTTTGTAAGTGCACATGCTACAAGGTTTCTAACCTCTTTGTCCCTCACCAGGTAACTTACATCACCACTACATTCTTTGTCACTATCACACTGCAGTCCAATTATAATAGAATCTTAAAGTACAATTTTCTTCCAAATTTGTTCATTATGAATGTTAGGTTGACCTTCCTTAAGATAACTATCTCTCACATCACAAACAACAACCACCCACCCTCAAGACAAATCAAAAGGGATACTATGCTGAACACAACTACACTACAAAGCTTAGGTCACTATACCTGCCTAGAGTACAAACTGCCCATACTTAAGACCTGTAAAGATAACATTTTAACCAAAGATAAAGCCATACTTAAATTAGAACTGCTTTTTGAACATACTGCTCTCTACCTCTTTCTGTATTACTTGTATCTTGGACTTGGTCCTTGTATTATAACCTTTTGCAGGATATGCACTTCCAGATTACTAGTTATACAAAGCAACATCAACCTCAGCTCTGAAAAAGAATCTCTTAGCTGGAACTATTGGGTTTATGCTTGGTCTCATGTGTGGTCTCATACCCCAAACCTTGCCAAACCTCAACGAAAAACAAAGAGTAGTATCTGCAAAATGACAAATCTCAAATCAAAATTCAAATTAAAGAGAACCAAACCAGTCCAAATCCAACCCCCAAACTTCAAACCTTGTTCTGTATATATCACCTACACTACCAGTACAATACCAAAACCTTCATTCACAATTTCATGGCATCTACTTCAGGAACCAAAAATTATGAAAACATAGAAAACCTTGTGCAAAAAATAAACACCTCTCTAAACATTCCTGAGGATCTCTTTCCAAAAGTTTCCATCAATCAAGCCAATATTTTACCTAAGAAAAAGATAGAATGGAAGTGGGCTTTCATTGGAAGATACTGCAGTAAAATCTCTCATGAAATTAGAAAAATAGCTCGATTCGTCAACAACAACTGGGAATTGCATAGGAATGTTGAAGTTGCCTTATGGAAGAAAATAAGAAACTACTATCAAATCAGACTGACTAGCATTGAAGATTACAAGGTTTTCAGGAAAGGGGGAACAAGAGGAATCTTTGACAAACTTATTGTTCTAATGGAAGTTCCATCCTCAGGGCCAGATTTCATTGATGAAGCAAATTTATACAAGGTTCGCATCTGGGCTTTAGTCAAGCGTATCCCAACTCACATCATACCTGACATAAGCAATATAATTAGACCTGCCGGAATTTATCAAGGCTCAAAAAAAGTTTATGGCAGAGATGATGTGGAGAAAAACCTTGAAGTTCTGATCACTGCTGATGTCACTAAAGCTCTAAAGTATGACATTGATGCTTATGAAGATGAATTCACCTCACACTGGCTTGACCTTGCTTATGCTCTACATGGCATTGCCTTTTGTAAGATATGCATAATTCTTGATCATCCGGGACCTCTGTGCACAGCTAATGAAGAGAGAACTCATAAGTCTCCAGTAAACCAATACACCTCCACCTCCATGAAAAAATTTCCATCATCAACACCCTCTACCCATTCTACCTCCATCAAAAGTGTCACACCCCCATTCAGTCCCACAAAACCACCCAGAATCCACTTTTACTCTGATAAAGATGGAGCTGAAGAATATGCTATCAAACTAAGACTATCTCAACAACAATCTCTTCTGAGAAATTATTGTGAGGAATTGGATGGACCACCACATCTTATGATCTTTCAAGCTGGTCTCGATAAACCAATCACTGGTGCCATCCCTACTACTAACTATGATGCTCTTGCCTGTCAGAAAAAACATAAAATGTTTGTGGAGAGTCACAAACCAAAAGAGTTCCAGAAGACTAAAAAGACTAACATCAAAGCCGCTGCTAGAAAAAGTTTCTCTACCACTCTAATCTCCCCTGGGCTTGAAACTATTATAGATCCCTCATCAATCTTCCCTATAATCTCTAATAAGCCTCAAAACCCCAATTTCAAGCCTGCCTCTCTCAATGAAAATGAAATCAACACCTTCCCTACTTTGGAGGACATTCAGAAAAAGATGATGGAGGATTATAATACTCATAAAAAGATCTTATGGGAAAAGCGTAAAACTGAGTGGAAACTGAAGAATGTTGATGGAGAGCAACACCCTCAGTTGGTTGACCCTAAGCGCAAAATGTTTAACCTCTCAAGCCAACCTGATTATCTGACTATGAAGTGGACTGAGCACCAATCAACTAAGAGAAGCAACAACCAACACTGCCCAATGGAAGAGGATCAACTGTTGAACAACTCTACTAGTAATATGGAAGGAGCCAACTCATCCAACTTCAATAAGGTAACCCCTAATAAACATATAACCTACATTACTCTTTTTATTAAGCTATGTATATTTTTTGACATTTGGATTAAAGAGGATTGCAACACTAGGAGTTTATACCTATTTCTAGGCTATAGAGTCACTATTTTTACATATCCTATCATTTCTTATTTTTGGAAATTCTACTCAATCATTGCTTGGAACTGTCAGGTCTTAGGACAGGATAATACCATCAGACATCTTTATAACATGTTAAATAAACATAATCCTGAACTTATATTCCTCTCTGAGACTAAACAGCAATCTAGAAACCTAAAAAAAATCATGGGAAATATAGGAGTCACTAACTTCTAGTTTGTTGAACCAAAAGGCTAAACCAAAACTGCTGGAGGTCTAGTTCTGGCCTGGAAAACTCACTTAGATATTACCATTGTTGATTTATCTGACCATCACATTAATGCCATCATTAAACCTCTTCATGGAGAACCTTGGCTATTCATTGGCTACTATGGCATCTCTTTCACTATTAAGGATAAAATACACTCCTGGAATATGATTGAAAAAACTTATGCTACTAATTCTCTTCCTTGGTTGGTTATGGGTGATTGTAATTTTGTCCTGTTTGACCATGAGAAGTTTAGTCAGCATCTACACCAAATTGAAGCTGATATTTTCTTAATCAAGATTGAAGAGGCAAACCTCTCATATTTGAGCTACACAGAATATCCTTTTACCTGGAAAAACAGAAGAACTGGTCCTCAACTCACTGAACAAAGACTAGACAGAGATCTAGCTAATGAAGCTTGTCTAGATAGTCAACCAAATGCCACCATTTCAAATCTCACTGCTATTGGCTCTGATCACAATACCAATCCTAGTTGGAAACTTGGACATATCCCCTTCAGATTCTTTGTTCCTTGGCTCAATCATGAAGACTGCAAAAACATCATAGCTGACTGCTGGAAAACTGACCACAAAGGATCACTTGCTATAAGAATAGCCAGAAAACTTAGAGACATCAAAATCAGATTGAATAAATGGAACAAGGAGCTCTATGGAAATATAAAAACTAACTTGGAAGAAAGTATACAACATCTAGAATGGATTACCAAGAATCAGTTTAACTCTACTAGAGGTAAAGACCTTAAAGCAGCAAAAGCACAAGTGGAGCACTGGCAACATGTTCAAGAATCTTTCTGGAAGACTAAAAGCAGATACCAAAACATCAAGCTTGGGGACAGAAACACTGGATATTTCCACATTGCTGCCAAGAAAAGATACAGAAAAAACAAGATTGATTCTATACAACATGAGGATGGCACTTGGGTTCATGATAATGCTGAAATCACTAAGATTTTCACCAATCATTTCTCTAATATGGATACTGCTGAAAACATCACCATCAACCCCCTCATTATAAAACTCATACCTACCACCATTACCCCCCAAGAAAATCTTCATCTTCTCAGAACCCCTGATCCATTAGAAATCAAGAACATTCTTTTTAGTATGGAAGGAGATAAAGCCCCAGGTCCCAATGGTTTCCCACCTAATTTCTTCCAAGCTAATTGGGACATTGTGGGAGAAGACATCACACACATGGTCCAATTTTTTTTCACATCTGGACATATTCTCAAAGAAATAAATTTAACCTTCATATCCCTCATCCCAAAAACTGACAAACCCACAACCCCAACTCATTACAGGCCTATCTCCTTATGTAATACCACCTAAAAAATCATATTTAAACTCATTTCTCGGATACTAAAACCTCTGCTACCCAAAATCATTTCACTATTTCAATCTGCATTCATTCATGGAAGGAAAATATCTGACAACATAGCCATAGCTCATGAAATTATACACCATATGAATACCAGAAGAGGGAGAAAATGATGTAATGGCTACATGGGAATAAAAATTGATACGAAAAAAGACTTTGACAGAGTCAATTGGCAATTTCTACTCTAAGTTCTTTCCAAGATGGGCTTCAATCCTCAATGGTGCAACCTAATTCATCAATGCATCTCCACCACAATCATGGTTGTTCTTGTCAATGGATCTCCAGGAAACTTCTTCAAACCATCTAGAGGCCTTAGACAAGGAGATCCCTTATCTCCCTATGTATTTCTCTTCTGCATGGAAGCCCTCTCCAGGTACCTGACTTATGCTGAAAACTAACAACACATACATGGAATCAAACTTGGTAAGGATGCACCAGCAATAAACCATCTCATATTTGCTGATGACTGCATGATTTTCTGGAAAGCTAATATGCAAGAATGCCACAACCTTATGCAAATATTTCAAGAATTTGGGTAATCTTCGGGTCAGCTGATAAACTTCTCCAAATCTGGCATTTTATTCAGCAAGAACACTGCTCCTGACTTAGCTGACAGTATCCGTAATAATATGAAGGTTCAAATAATTAACCCAGCTGAAAAATATCTGGGATTTTCACTATTCACCACAAAAAGCAAGATACAATCCTTCAAACCTTGTGTTGATAAACTCAAATTCAAGTTTGCTGGATGGAAAACCAACCTCTCTACTGCTGGGAAAATGACTTTGATACAGTCTGTAACCTCTACATCCAGTATCTACCAGATGAACTGTTTCAAAATCCCAAAAGCTACTTGCAAGGAAATCAATGCCATACAAAGAGACTTCTTCTGGAAAAAGGAACAAGACAAATCCAAAGGAGTTTACTACTTTGCTTGGGAAGAAGTAAACAAACCCAAGGTTTTGGGAGGTCCGGGGTTCAAAAATATGGATCTCTTCAACTTAGCTATGCTAACCAGGATTGATTGGATACTAATCTCAGAACCAGAATCTTTATGGAGCAAAACTATGAAGGCCTCTTATTATCCCAATACTGAAGTCATAAGATTAGATACTAAACCAAAAACCACTGATTCTTGGATATGGAAAGGAATACTGGAATGTATATCTCTTCTACAACAACATTACACATATGGGAAGACAGATGGATCTCAAATCACTCTGGAAGAAAAATACACATATGGGAAGACAGATGGATCTCAAATCACTCTGGAAGAATCATAAAACCTACCCTCTACCCAGAAAATCTCATAACTGTTAATCAGCTCATCAACACCTATGGGGATTGGGACACCACTATTCTAAATAAATGGTTCCACTAGACATTCAAAACCTTATTCTTCAAACACCTCACTCCACAAATGACCAAGATGAAGTCAGTTGGACTCTCACCCCTACCAACAAATTCTCTGTCAAATCTCTATATGACAAGCAGATACAAGACAAATATGCTAATGATATTCAAATTTCCCCTTGGAATCAAATATGGGGTCTAGATACTAATCTTTCTATTCATGTTTTCATCTGGAAATGTGCCCATGGAATTCTCCCAACTAATGCTAAGACTGCTAGCATCCTGAGCTACATTAATCCCATTTGTACCTACTGCAAGAATGGTGTTGAAGATATAACACATGTTCTTCTTTCTTTCCCTGCTGCTGCTGATGTTTGGAGGAAGATTTTTGGAGAACAACATAATTTCTTCACCACTTTCAACTTCTTCCATGATTGGCTCAACAGCTGGTTTCAGCAGAACAAACCCAAGGCTAGCTGGAATGCAATATATGACACCATATGCTGGTTCATTTGGAAAGCAAGATGTGAGGAAAATTACTCCAACATCTACCATCACCGCTAAGGAAATAACTCAACACATGTGCAGATACGAAAGAGTTCACCATCAACCAGGACATATAATAAACAATCTCTACTATCATCCCAACATACTGAACTATAATACTGAGAACTACAATAAATTAAGATACCCTTATGATAAATTTGGAATCACTATTAGCATGCACATTGATCCAGCTGATATCGACCAGGCTACTAGTGATACTCATTCTTATACTAACTACTCTCTGGTTACTATGGACTTTGCAGGACAATGTGTGGGTACAAGAAACTTCAAAGACTTTACTACAAGAATAAAAAGAGAAGATCGAGCCAGCAGAGGAGCTCAAATTGCACTGACCTGGGGAAAAACTATGCAGAAAGCTAACATCACCTTTGCTGCTGAAGAAGAACACACTCTGCAAGCCATCAAAGAATGCTACCAATGGGAAGTTCAACAAAGATTCAAAGGAAACTGTAAACATCATCAGGGCAGCAATAATGACAACCATAAAATTGTTTTTGTTCTAGGAAACCTCACCAAAGTGACAGTTCAACAAAACTATGAGGCAAGAAATTTATCCAGAATAGCTAGACAATATCAAACCTTCTCTGATTCTACTTGGAGAGGGAAGAACTTAACTACTCTCTTAGATGCTTTACAAATCCCTATAACTACTTATGAATTAGATCATTCTAATGATGTTAACTATATTTTGAGGGATATGCCGATTGCTATGGCTAGCACATGCACTCCTAAAGTTGTATCCTTGAGTAGGCTGTCTTGCTAGACGCTCTACTCCTTTTCGTATAAAAAAAAGGGATGCAAACAATGACATTTAATAATCCGTACAGAATAGTAATTATGAAGCAAAATAAACAGGACACTATATAGGCTGCTTATATTTTTGAGAGCCTAGCTAATCCGATACATAATAATTTGTGAGCTACTTATAATTCTTCAACCATGCGCTCACCAGCATAAACTTGAAAATGTGAGCCACAAAACATCCATAAATAAGATGGTTAATACGGTGAACATGAATTAAAGAAACACAAAACCAACCTTCGAATCAGAAAAATGATATACATGCCGACACCCATAGAATGGGAAAATTAACTAACACCACTAAGGCAAGGCCCGACATCAAAAAATTCAATAGAACAACTATCAGATTAGATATAACATGTATGATGAATTTAAATTTCTTGTGATCACTAAGTATGCAAATTTGCAGAGAGGACATGCTCGAAATAAAGCAGAATCTCGACCTCTAGAATCAAAATAAATAAAAATCGTGGTGTAAATGAATGATGGAGATAAAAAAGGTAAATTGTTATAATTCCAAGTGAACAGAAATCATAACCAATTTTTCATTGGACTATATTTTCAGGAGACACCTCATAGAAGTGGGTAAGCTATGTCATCCATGCCATTACCCTGGCAGCAACAATGCTACGTTGACCGGGAGAGTGTACCGCACATTCTCTCGTCCCGGGGGCCCTACCTGGAGTTAACACGGGACCCAGGCATTAGGTGTGAGATACGGGAGAATGTGCGGTACATTCTCCTGGTCAATGTATCATTACTTCCTTGGCAATGGTTTGATATCAGTACACTGTACTCAAATGTAAGGTTGTCTAATATATAATTAATCATCTAAAAAGTAGAAGATAAACATCAGATTAAAATCTACACAGCCTATCTTCATATTATAAACCATACAAGTTAAACAAAAACTAATAGAGCTCTTAGTGATGCTACTAAAGTGGACTACCAATACTCGTTAATCAATTTTCTTAGTGATGCAAGTCAGCCTATCTTAGAATGTAATATGAGGATCAGTCATCCTAAAGACATTTAATAGGCCTAGAAAAAAACTAAGGGATGTTTTGACAGAGGTATGATTTGCACCTACAAAGGCATCTTTCTCTTCAGGGATCACGCAAAGTCAGTGATAAGAAATTATTCTGGTGGCAAACAAACAACTTCCAAGGGCTAACTCTGATGAGACACTCTGAGAAAAAATCATTGACTAATATTTAAGGGTGTGAACTATCAAATATAATAACCAACAACTCAACAACTATATGAGTATTATGCAAGTGAATCGTTAAGAAATGTTTAAACCAAGATTTATGATGCAAAGTTCATACCTTCTTACTGACTTCCTTCTCTTTCTTTGCTAAATACTCTTTATGCTTTCAACTCCATTATCATTATCTAAAGCATTCTCATGCAACTTGGAATGAAATGTTGTTGCAAAATTTTCCCTACACGTCACCCAAATGCTAGCTAGTAATGAGGATGTGTGTGGTTCAGAATATAGATTTCTGCATGCCCAAGTGAGGTAGCATGGTCAAAAGAGCCACCAAAATATAAAAAAAACCTTTAGTATTCCAACATTAATGGTAAATCTTCCAGGGAACCAAACTCTAGTACCTCTGTTGAGTATAGCTGGTCAACAATCAAACTCTAGTACATTCGGGTAACTTCATTTGGAGTTTAATTCCTGCTGCAATTGTTTCAACTTTATGGAGTGAGAGGAATCGTAGAATTTTTTAGAAGAAACACTCCTTCAAAACTGATCAAGACTTAGGCATTGAGGTTAAAACACAAATATTATCTTGGGCTAGTGCTGCTGGCAGAAGAGTGCATTTGAACTTCTCAAGTTCAACTCTTAATAACTGGGATGCACTGTTTATGTAATTTTATTCTTTTTTTTCTTCTCTACCTCTGGTAGATTGTAATTCTTCTGTACATTCTTTTATCTAATAACATCTTCTCTTCTGATTAAAAAAAAAGTATAGATGGTCAGCTACTGTTAAACTTTCAACTGCAACTTAAGACTAACACCACCATATTTCTTCTTTCCCAGGCTTATCTGAAACTGTAATTACGGCGAGTCCGTAATTTGTTTCTGAAGAACACAAAGTACAAACCAAGAGAAAACAGTTAATGGGTTCTTCTAATTTTAAGAATCTAGAATGTTTCCATTAAATACCTTACGGAAAGAAAAAAAATGTAAAGAAGATACAGGTACCCAGAGTGAGGAAACAAATTGTTTGTATATCTTTATTGACTAAGAAAAGCCCCTCCGCTGGAAACTTTGCATAATCTGCTTCATAATGCTAGTATTTGTCATGGATTTCACAATTGCTCGTAGATAATTTTCACCTCCGCATCTACATTGTCCACATTCTTCCCCAGGTTGAACATTTATTCGAAACCCTAATTTCAGATCATAGTTGATAAATCGCTGAAAATAGGTCATGCGTGATAGAGGGACCGACCACATAGGATGATGGGCGTCCATGTGGTGCCCAGTGCTTGAGTGAGCATACACCAGGGTTCTCAGTTGGAAGGTTGGTGAAATAATGATGATTAAGTGCCGGTTTCATCATTTATTGAAATATTACTGGGTTCAGCATTAGGAAATAAAACCTAAGTATGAAAGATGGGACCGACCAAGAGAGCATGTGACCGGTCCTTGGTGATCACGGGACCAGTTGTTGGTCGTTTCCCAGTATAAGAAATTGAGAAAATTAGGTAAGAATTATAAAACGTGTGGGACCGGCTTTGTGCAAGCCCTGGGAATGACTCTGGTCGGTCATGAAGGCATGCACGTGTGGCCGTGGTGTCCATGTCTCCGTACTGAGAGTTTCAGTATTTTCTGATGTGCGTTCGAGCGATATTGTGAATTTTCAAAAGAGTTTCGTCTTGACTGAAATTCTTGATTTTTGTCAGAATGAGCATGTATGCTCAATTGATCAATATTTTGTAAATATTAAAATAATAATATTTTAACATTTAAAATTGTCGTGAGAGGTTATCCGGTCATGTGACCCGTTGGCTTTTGGTTTTTCATGATTCGAGCAAAATTTGAGAAGTTATGACGAAATCATGATTTTTGCTCAAACCAAGGAGTTTCATGAATTTAGGAAAATAATAATTATAAAAGACTTGGGATTGCAAGGTGTGGGACCGGCCACGGCTAGGGCATGGCTGGCCGACTATGTTTCCCGGTCCCACAATATTTTCCTAATTTTATATTATTTTATTTATTCATGAAATCATGATGTTATGGAGAATCTATGAGTTTTTTTTGAAACGGAGGAGTTTCATGAGTTTAGGGAATAATAATAATTATAAAAAGCTAGGGATTGTGAGGTGTGGGACAAGCCACGTCTAGGGAATGGCCGGTCGGCTAGGTTGCCCGGTCCCGCACACCTTTCCCTATTTTCTAATATTATTTTTCATGAATCCATGAAGTTATGGAGAATTCATGAGTTTTGCCCAAAAAAGGAAAGTTGCTAAATTGAAGGAGTTTTTTATGAGTTTATGAAAATAATAAAATAGGGCAAAAAAAAAAGGAAGAGGCATGGGATCGGCCACGGCTAGGGCATGGCCGGCCGGCCGGTGGGCTCGGCCCCTGGGCGCCTCTTATTATTTGTTGCTTTCTCCTATTTTGCATAAGATTCCTCATCTTTCCATATTATTATATGCTCATTTGTGCATCCGGGTGCTCAATCATGCATCATTGTCGATTACACTTACACCATTTTTGTGGGGCTTACTCAGTGATAATCCAGATGCTCGATGGTTGAGTATTTATTGATAATTCATGAAATTCAGTGTACAATAATTCATGAGACATGAAAAAAAAATGAGTAGTTATTTATTATCAATTCATAGGATCAGTTGTGGATTCGGCCATGAACTCGGAATAATAAAACAGGCATTACCATTCCATGGGATCGTGGATTCGACCATAGAATCGGAGTAATAACATTATCTGTTACCATTCCATGAGATTAGCAGTGAATTCGATCATGAAATTGGAATAATGAGATAATATAGTAGTTTATTGCCATTCCGTGAGATCAAGTTGTAGATTCGATCATGGAATCGTGAATCATCTGACGGTTTACAATTCATTCACCAGGTATAAATCTTAATCCTAACAGTTAAGATTATATCTTTCAATACAAATCTCGAAGAGTGTTGTGGGAACATATTTGCTACAACATGACCTTCTATTGGAAAAAAATCTAACGGTTAAGTAATTGTAGTACCAGAATATCGCTACAACGCTATTCTCGAGATATTCACAACATTTCTGCGAGAGGCCCAAACGTTTCTACAAGTATTAACAACACTTTGACGAGATTGTCGTAAGATTATTCAATAACATTTGGCGAGTGTCACAAAAGAGTGATGTAACAGTTAATGATTAAATATATATGAAGAATAAGTCTGCTTCACGATGGTTATAAAGTTTGCGATGGTGAAGACTGAAGTTATGGCGATGATGTAGTTGCAGGATTTACCACACTACACCCTTGTCAAGAATCTATGAAAACTAAGTCATAACTGTGGATGAATAACAACACTTTTATGAATTCACTTTCAGGAAAATTTACAAGAGATATTAAAACTCAGAAGTACAACTTTCTTTCTGGAGTTTCTCTCTCCTCAAAATTCTCTCAGCTCTCAAAAGTACATCATCCTTTTCTGGATCTATCGTGCCCTTTATATAGGAAAATATATAGTGGAAGACATTTAAGATTTCCCCTTAATTCGGATCTACTCTGCGATCTTATCGCGATCGTCACAATATTTCTCTATCGCAAGCATGATGGCCATCGCAGGATCAGTCTTATTCTTCTTTTACTTCTTCCATCGTCAGTTTCTTTTAGTTGTTCTGTAACGCTCGTGAAATGTCGTTGAAGAATCGTCAGTGACGCTCGTATAAATGTTGTTAATATCGCAAAAATAGTGTTGTAGCGATATTCTGGTATTATATCTTGCCTCTTCTCATGTCTTTTCTGCGAATAAGAGAAGATCATGAGAATTAATATTCATTTATTATTCTTCACAACTTCTTCTACTTTTATACTTTCTCCTCGACAAGATCCCATTAATCCAGCCTTTCTTACACGTGTTGTGAATCCCTTCATTTACTGACACATTCCTACTCCATAGGTCCACTCCCCTTTGCCTATAAAAGGTTGAACTAATCTTCAAAATCAATTTTACTTTTCTGTTTCTTCATCTTCTTCATCTTTCGTCTGCAACTTTACCTCTTCTTCATATTAATATGCTACTGTTCTAAGGGAGTCCTCAAGGTTTGTTTCTTGATTTATGTTGTTTATTTTAAGTCATTTTTACCTTCATTCTCAATCTTTCTTATCTCCTTGTTATGTCTCCTTTTTAGCGGAAAGATTTCTAACACACAATCTACTACACACAACCCTAATCCTCGCAAAAGACCGACTGAGAAGAGAAGAAAAGTTCTGTGAATGATAAGGTAGTAAGAAACATCCTTTATTTTTTAATAACAATATTGTTGCCTCTGTTTCTTATCTGGGTTATTATTCGCAGAATGACGTGAATCCTGATAAACTTCCCAAAAGGTCTCGCCATTTTAAGACACTCGGGGAAAATCTCATTATACCCCCGTTAACATCTGTGAAGACTACTCCCACACCATCGCAACCAAATATTTCCTCTCCTATCCGCGAGAATATTTTTGTTCATACCTCTACCCCTTCTGACACTTTGACAAGCCAAGCTTCTAAAGCTGTTGCGACTGAAGTTCCTTATAGTCCTTTACGGCCTTCAACCGTTGTTTTTCCACATACTTCTCCTGATAACTCAACCACCACAAATGATCGCCAACTTACTCTCACTACTATTTCACCTTCTAAATCCTTTCCTTCATCAAGCGAAAATTTCGCAGGTGTTGATATTGCTTTTAAAGTCTTGTCTAATATTTTAGACAATGCTAGAAAGTACTCTACTGACCCTCTCCAACAGGAAGCTTGCGAGACTTTGTTTAAGTATTTGGGCTCTAATCGTAATGATTCACGAGCGGCTTTAGAGAATGAGATTGAAGTTCTGAGGAAAACTCTTCAAGCTAAAACTGCTGAGTGTGATACCTTGAAACACATGATCCGTAACTCTTCTCTAGATTACGAGAATCTTCGCAGAAAGAATGACGAAATGAAAGGTATATTTTTCTTGCCTCTGCTTCTTTTGCTTTTTCTGTTTCATATACACACTTTCGTACTTAGACCTCCTTCTTAAATTCTTGATTCATATATTAGTTTCAAATCGGGCTCGTTTCATAGAAAGACTGAAATCTGAATCTATTCTTGAGAAGTTAAGCGTTGAAAGAGATTCTTGGATAGATCAACATACTAGACTAGACAATCTGTACACTTATTCAATTGATTGCATAAATAATCTTACTAATGAGAACAATCAATTATTGCAAAGGCAGAATTTTCTGAGTGGCGAGCTTGATCGCCTCTCATATTTTTTTTTTAAGGCTAATTTAGCGATGGAATCTTTATCAGATGAGAATAAAACCCTGTCCCAAGAAAACATAGATTTTCAAGCTTGATGACGATTTCCTCGCAGCAAATAAGCAATCTTCAAAGTACATGTAATAGTCAAGAGCAATCTATTCATTCTCTTAAGAAAGAGCTCAAGGAGTTAACTGAATCATCTGCTGCTGAAAAGGATAAGCTTATCAAGGGTAGATTAACTCTTAGTTTAAGATCTAGTGAACTTCAAGACCAATACTCTCAGTTAAAGGAATCTCATTCTTCATTAGCAAAGGAAAATTCATATCTTCTCAACAAAGAAGAAAACATGAAATCTCGTCTGAAGGGTATGGTTGGCGATAAATTCGATGATGCCATGAATCAATGGGAGAACTGTTTATTTGCTTTAATCCAAAACTTAACCTCGCAAAAAGAAGGTAGTCAGTTGAATGCCTCTCTTATTGATCTTCTCATAAAATCTTATATTATGTTCCTTGTGAGATTCTTGTCTAACTGATTTTTTATTTTGTTGCTCGCAGAATCCGAAAGAAATCTTCATTCTACCATCACTGATCTGACCGCTACATTGGATAAAGTTCGCAAAGAAAATACATCTCTTGCTTCTAATTGCTTTAGTGCTCAAGACAAAGCAGAAAGAAGACTTGATTATCTTGAATACTTTAAGAATATAGAAATTAGGAATCGTGAAAGAGCTCTTCTTCGCCAAGTCCATTTTAGGGCTGAAGTTCTCGTGAATAATATTCTGCTTCCCCATTCTCTTTCTCCTGTTTCTGTCCCTCCTCTAGAGGTTGACGACGATGAAATTCCTCTTCCCATGGATGAAGAGTTAGAGTTTACTAATGATGAAGAAAATACCCCTCAAGAAGATCAAGAAGGTAGTGAAGAAGAAGAAAAAAGTCCTCCAAAAGAAGTAATCGTTGATGAAGAATCCAGAGAAGAAGAAGCTCGTGGTGATAAGGATGCTGATGATGTTGATGAATCTGACAAGAACAATAAATCTGGCGAGGCTTGAATTTTTCTTTTGTTTTCTTTTCCTTCTTCTTTCTCAAGTAATGTAATTTTTGAAACCTTTTTGGAATATTAACTTTTAACTTAGTCCTCTTGGAAGTTTTCAAGGAAGATAATGAAATGTCACTTCTCCATTCCCTTATCTGCCCCTTTATTATCTTTCTTGAAATGGTGAATGATCTTCTGCCCCTTTATATAAATATCCGTGATATAATAAATATAGATGCAATGTTCTGAAAGATCATAAAGGAATCTTCAATATTAAGAATTGGCTACTTGTATATAATTCTGCGATGGATGAATTTTTCCTGCAATCTTAAAGTAAAATAGTTAATTTGTAAGATTATTCTTTTGGTTTTATTTTGCCTTCCTAGTTAAAGGTCTTATTTTTCCAAACTTTTTCTGTCTGCGACAAAATCGCAGGATTTCTTATCATTTGCATGTAAAAATCCTTTGATCTTGTCTTATCCATGTTTCTTTCAAAATATTTGCGACAATAAGATAAGCATACATTCTCTCGCAAGAATTTACCCTTATGACATTGTCGTCTTGCGATGAAATCGCAGGACGTCTTTACAATTTCATGTAAAAACCCATTGATTTCATATTAACATTGCTCTCGTGGCTTGTTGCCTCTGCATTATTTACGTTACGCGACAATATGACAGTCCTAAATGTTCTTGCGATCATAAATCCCTATGACATTGCCGTCTTATGACACTTATCAGCTCCCTAATGGAGGGTGCCGCCCTTATCTTCCCCCTGGTTGCCCCTTCAAGGAGGTCACATCGGCCATACAAGACTAGCTCCTCCCATCCATATTTGCCAACAACCAGTTGTTTTTCTCCGCCTCTTGTCCTTTATGCCTATATGGCTTATAGTTACAAGACTGCACCCTAAGTAGGGTTTTCTTCAGGCCAAGTGCATTGTAGCCAAGACTTACCAAGGATGGCAAGAGAGTTTAAATACGCTCCGGCACCCTTGGCTCAACCGTGTACCTCGGCGCCTTGGTCATACTTTGCACTTCTTGGAAGAGACTCTCAGTCGTCCAACCAGGGTATAACCATATACAGTTGGAAATTCAAGATCTCTCTCCCGGATAGGTTTTCTCTAACCCCATAAATGCATGACTCGGGTTCCAAGAACGGTATAACCTTATCGCTGAGTCATGTCAAGAGATACCCCCTCATATGACGCGCTATTAGGTCTTACATTTGCCTCTTACGAAATTTTATTCTCGAACTAAGGTGCACGCCATAAAGGTTCGTCCCATTCTTTTAATCTCTGCGAAATTTTATTCGCTATTCTTGCGATGATCCTCGCATAAATTTTGATATTGAAAGAATAATTTTTTAATTGTTTCATCTTACATTTGTATTTCTTACCTCGCAGAAACTGCTACTGATAATACCTTTTCAGAAACAATCTATCCCATGGTCTATCAAGTCTTTGCCCAACATCTCTTCCCCCTGGTTCCATTAATTTGTATGCTCCATTTCCAATTATCTCTTTAATGATGTATGGTCCATCCCATTTTCTCGCTAATTTTCCACCACTTTCTTGTTGATATTTTGGTGTTTCTCGCAAAACTAGATCACCAGGATGGAATTGACGTTTCTTGACTCGTTTGTTGTACTCGCGAGCTAATCTTCGCTGGTAATTTTCCATATGTTGTAGAGTTTTTTATCTCTTTTCTTCTAGTTCGTCTAACTCATGTAAAATCATGCCAGCACTTAGATTTTTCTCCCATGCCTCTCTTTTTGTTGTTGGGATAGCAACCTCTGTTGGTAAGACAGCTTTAACTCCATATGTTAAACATAAAGGTGACATCCCAGTTGCCTCTCGTCTAGTTGTATTATATGCCCATATTGCATTATGTACTTTCTCACACCATGATTTGTGATAACCTTCTAACTTCTTTTTCAAGATGTCTGCGATTGTCTTATTAGTTTCCTCATCTTGACCATTTGCTTGTGGATATAAAGGAGTTGACTTTCCACATTTTATCTTAAATGCATTAAGAAGCAATTCGATATTCTGACCTTCAAATTATTTTCCATTATCAGACATCAACTGTGCTTGGATCCCAAATCTGCAAATTATATTTTCAAATATGAACGTAAAAATGTCCTTATCGCGGATGTGTTGTACTGCCTTAACTTCTCCCCATTTTGTGAAATAATCTGTAGCAACGATTAAATATCTTCTTTGTCCAGAACCAGGCACAAATGGTCCCACAATATCCAATCCCCATTTTCCAAAAGGCCATACACTTGACGAAGATGATAATGGTGCTCCTGGTGCATGTATCTTCTTCCCAAATCGCTGACAATCTTCACAACGCCTTGAAATTTGCTTTGCATACTCATGCTTATATGGCCAATAATAACCCTGCATCTTTGTTTTATATGCCAAAGATCTACCCCCGCTGTGATTACCAGCATCACCACTATGCAACATTTTTAACACCTTTTTTCCTTCTTCTCTCGTCAAACATCTTAGCGATGGTCCATTAAATGATCTGCGATATAATACCCCATCTCTTAGTTCATAATTGGTTGCTCTAATTTTTAATTTATGTGCTTCTAATCGATTTCTTGGGATTTCTCCTCTCGCCAAATAAGCATGAAGACCTGCTCACCAATATGTAGCATTACTCCCTATTTCTTCCTCGCCAGATTCTACCATCATTACATCTACCTCTTCTTCTTCTTTTTTTATCGCCGGTTGCAAAAGTGTTTGAATTTTTATGCATCTCGCAAGTGGGTTCGTCATCATACTTGATATGAAAGCAAAAGCATCTGCAAGCCTATTATGTTTCCTTGATATGTGTCTCCATTTTATTTTTGGAATTCATGAGACAATTATTCAACAAGTTTTTTGTACTTCTTCAAAGATGGTTCATTTGTGGTATACTCTCCCTTTATCTGGCGAATAACCAATTGTGAATCGCTGGTGATTCTAGCATTTTCCAACTTCATTTCTATCACAAACTTCAATGCATGGATTACAGATTCATATTCTGTCTCACTATTAGTGGATGCAAATTCCAATCTAAATGAAAAAGATGTTTTTTCTCCTTCTGGTGAAATGAAAACAACTCCAATCCCATTTCCTTCTCCATTTGACGATCCATCCACTAATATTTCCCATCTATCAGGTTCTGTTAATAGCTCTTTTGGGTCTCCATGTTCTTCTTCTATATCCATCATCTCTTCTACAGCTTCGTCATCTTCTAAAGGAAATTCAGCTAAGAAATCTGCGATAACTTGTGATTTTGGCGAGGATAAAATTTCATATTGAATATTAAAGTGCCCTACTTGCGCATTCCATCTCTCAACTCTTCCTGATCTTTTTGAATTCTTTATCACCGATTCGATTGGCACTCTCGTTAACACTTTGACCTTATGCGCTTGGAAGTAAATTTGAAGCTTAAAAGTTGCGTGTACTAATGCTAGAATTAGTTTCTCAATCTTTGAATAATTTCTCTCTGCTAAATTAAATGTTTTGCTGATATAATAAATTGGTTTTTCTACCCCTGTGTCTACTCGCAATAACACAGCACTTAACGCATATGGAGTTGTTGTGAGATAAATCAATTATTCTTCTCTCGGTTCAGCTTTCTGTAATATATATATACTTGCCAAATTTTCTTTTATTCCTTGAAAAGCTTTTTCGCATTCATCTGTCCACTTGAATTTTGTTCCCTTCTTGAGTATATCGAAAAAATGTTTACACTTGTCTGAAGATTGCGAAATGAACCTTCCTAGAGAGGCTAAGAGTCCATTTAGTTTTTGCACATCTTTTACCGTTGCAGGAGTTGGCATATCGCGAATTGCTTGTACCTTTTCTGGATCAACTTTTATTCCCTCTTTTGACACAATATACCCCAAAAATTTCCCTGAAGTTACTCCAAAGGTACACTTATCAGGATTCACTTTAATATTGAATTGCCGCATTTGATCAAAAATCTCTCTCAAATCTTGCACATGATTCTCAGCTTCTTTGCTTTTGATCAGCATATCATCTAGATACACTTCTAATGTTTTGTGGATCCACTTTGCAAACACCTTCTCCACCATTCTTTGATACGTTGCCCCGGCATTTCGTAAGCCAAATGACATCTTTGTATAACAATATAATCCTCTTGGAGCAAAAAATGCAGTATGTTCTTGATCTTCTTCAGCGAGAGGGATTTGATTATATCCTTTATACCCATCCAATGATGATATTCTTGCATTTCCTACTGTTTATTCAACCATTTGTGGAATATCTGGCAACGGAAAACTATCTTTTGGACATGCCTTGTTTAGATCCGTAAAATCTATGCAAATTCTTATTCCTTTGTTCTTCTTTACGACCACCACCATGTTTGCAATCCATTCTGGATATTTTGCTTGTCTTATAATTCCTGCGTCGAGCATCTTCTGTAATTCTTCTTCTATTTGAGAATGATATGTTGTTGCGATCTTTCTTATTCTCTGCTTAAATGGTCTTATATTTTTGTTGATTTCTAATTTATGACATGCTATTGACGGGTCTATCCCTGGAATCTCATCCATGTTCCACGCGAAGATATCTGCATATTCTCGTAAAAGATATATAGTTCTTTCTTCCTCCTCTGCCTCCATTCTAGTCCCAATTTTCAGCATTTTAGGTTCTTCTTTACTTCTAATATTTATTTATTTTGTTGGTTCAGCATGGTGTAGCTTGGCTGGCTTCGGGTTCTCCCATTGGTGTTGGCGTTTTTCATAACTCTCGCGAACTCATCTCCTTCTCGTGAAACTTCACTTGGTATCCCTTTTCCTTCTTTTGCCCTTATCATGTAAATTTTAAATTCCTCTTCTTTCTTTGCTTCTCTGTTCAATTTTTGCGAGATTTTCGCAACATTTGGACGTTCTTCACAATTTCTTACTTCAATTTGGTAGCACAATCTCGCGAAATTCACATCTCCTCTAATTTCTCCAATTCCACTAGGCATAGGAAATTTAACACATTGATATAATGTTGACGCCACAGCCTTGATTGCGTGTATCCACGGTCTTCCCAGTATCATATTGTACGGCGATTCCACATCTACCACACATAATGATATTTGTGTTTCAATTTCTCCTAGTGGAATTCGTACCATTATCTCGCCTTTAGGTTTTGTTATAGACTTTCCAAAGCCATGAACATAATACGTTGAATGAGACATTTCTTCATCCTTATATCCCATCTTCTTGAAGGTATGATAAAATATCATGTCTCGTAACTTCCTGTATCTACTAAAGTTCTATTCATAACCCATTCTTCTTCAGATTTTATCGATTTCTCCTTTCTCATTGGTATAGTGGTTACTGTGACCACCAATGGAGATGTATGACTTGAATCTTCTTCTGGTATTTCTGCTGCTGTAAACGTGATTTCTTGTTTTTCCCAATATTTCAATGATGATATCTTCTCCACCGTCATAATCTTCCTTCCTTCAAAATCCCGTTTATGTATCCTTCCTTTAATATTTTCATGAAATTTATCAATCATTTCTTTTGTTATTACATCACCTTTCAATTTTCTACAATCCTTTTTGATTCTGATCATTCTTCCTTCAATTTTCTCACCGATTTACTTTATAATTTCCCTAATCTTGAACAATTTTTATCTTCTTCTTCACTTTTTCTTCTATTTTCGTTAATTCATTCCCTGTTTCGGGCGCCAAAATGTTGTTGCAGGATTTCCCACACTACACCCTTGTCAAGAATCTATGAAAACTAAGTCATAATTGTGGATGAATAACAACACTTTTATGAATTCACTTTCAGGAAAATTTACAAGAGATATTAAAACTCAGAAGTACAACTTTCTTTCTGGAGTTTCTCTCTCCTCAAAATTCTCTCAGCTCTCAAAAGTACATCATCCTTTTATGGATCTATCGTGCCCTTTATATAGGAAAATATATAGTGGAAGACAGCTAAGATTTCCCCTTAATTCGAATCTACTCTGCGATCTTATCGCGATCGTCACAATATTTCTCTATCGCAAGCATGATGGCCATCGTAGGATCAGTCTTATTATTCTTTTACTTCTTCAATCGTCAGTTTCTTTTAGTTGTTCTGTAACGCTCGTGCAATGTCGTTGAAGAATCGTCAGTGACGCTCGTAGAAATGCTGTTAATATCGCAGGAATAGTGTTGTAGCGATATTCTGGTACTATAGATGAGATCGCAGAGTAGATCCGAATTAAGGGGAAATCTTAGTTGTCTTCCACTATGTATTTTCCTATATAAAGGGTTCAACTAAATCCAGAAAAGGATGATGTATTTTTGAGAGCTGAGAGAATTTTGAGGAGAGAGAAACTCCAGAAAGAAATTTGTACTTCTGAGTTTTAATATCTTTTGTAAATCTTTCTGAAAGTGAATTAATAAAAGTGTTGTTGTTTATTCACAATTATGACTTAGTTTTCATAGATTCTTGACAAGGGTGTAGTGTAGGAAATCCTGCAACTACATTTTGGCGCTATAAACAGGGAGAATCAAGCTAAGAAATCTATAATTACAACGTGAAAATTTGAAGAAATTGTTAGAATTGAAGAAATGGTTAGAAGAAGAAGAAACATATCAGAACCGCCAACAACGGTGAGGAGGAGTAAAAGACTTGCAGGTGAAGGAACAGGTGAATTAGAAGAATCTTTAAGAATAAGATCATGAAGAAATAAAACAAGAAATGAAGCAGAAAATTCAAATCAACAGCCGAATCAACAAGCACAATCGCAAAATAGGGATGTGGATTATGATAGAGTGAGCGTAAACACTTGGAGGTCGGATTCAATGGAAGAAGCAGAAAATAGACAATTAAGAAATGGAGAAGAAGGAGAAAGAAATCAAAGAATGGCTGGAGAATTAGTTCACGTGGGACGTGAAAATGGAATAGTAGATGATCTGAGGCAAAGAACACAGGAAGAAAGGAGATTAGAGGCGGAGGAACGTGCAAATCTAACAAGACAAAATCATGAGCTAAGAATGGAGAATTTTAGGTTACAAAGAAGGAGGTAAAGAAGTACTGTAAGATCAAATTCAAGATCATTCAGGGAAGATCCAAGGCGAAATTCCCCAATGAGAAATGTTAGAGAAGAAGTGCAAAATTTAAATGGAGAGCAATGTCATAGAGAAGAAGAGATAATTGGCGATCGTTATAATATGCGTGACAATAGAAATCAAGAGGGAAGAAACAACCAAATTGAAGAAGAGAATCCAGAGGAAGGTAGGAGGATATTGCATGGGCGAGAGAATCAAAGGAATCAAAGAATAATTGAAGAAGAAATTGAAAGATACTATACTGAACAAGCGCGCCTGGCTTGCGAGAGAGGAACATTAAGAGCAGAAGTAGAAGAGCAAGAATTTCGAGAGGCAGTACGACAAAATAACCATGAAAATCGAGAAAGAAGACGTACACAAAATCACTATAATGATAATATTCAAGAGGAGTATGATAGGATACAAAGGAGAATAGAGAGACAGCGAAGATAAATGAGGAGAAATGAAGAAATTTGCAGAGAAGAAGATAGGCAACTGCGATTTCAAGAAGATGGTGAAAGAGAAAATCACAGAGAAAGACAGAATGATGATGAAGAAGAAGATACGCAAAATCTCGCAAGATAAGAAAGACAAGAACGCAGAAGAAGGGAAACTGCATTAAAATGGCCAATGGAACAAAACTCAGTTGAGAATGATCAAATTCTGAGAGATTTAGCAGAAATGCGAGGAATGATAATCAATAAAAGAGAAGGAGGTAGAAGGCAACTTGATGAAGCTATTGAAGAAGGTGCGAGGACTCCATTTACTCAAGAAGTACAATTAAGAGGAATACCTCCAAAATGCAATTTACCTGCATTAACCAGCATTTTTGATGGGACTACTTGTGCTGTTCAACACGTCAAAGCTTATGTTAGATGTATGCTACAGTGGGAGAATCGTGATGCTGTGTTATGCAAGTATTTTGCATCTAGATTAACTTGCGAGGCGTTGAAATGGTTTAAGGGGTTACCAAAAAATACTATAACTTCTTTTGATCATTTGCAAGCTACATTCTTAGGAGCGTACATCAGCAACAATTCATCGCGGCCGGGTATTGAAGATGTGTTTGGGCTAAAACAAAGAGTTGGTGAGAGTTTGAAGCACTTAACTATAAGATGGAAATCATTGTGCAACGAAATGGCTGGAAGAGTGGATGAAAGATATCTGATCTTATACTTCATTAATGCAATGTTCGCGACTAATTTAATGTACATTCAGATTTTCAGAATCAAAAATACAAACACCATGACAGAATTGCGAGAACTGCAGGAAGAATACATTGCTTTGGAGGAGAAACAAAATGATATGAAATCATACCCAATCGTGAACACCAGCTCGCTAGCGGCAAGTGGAAGTTTGCTCCCTAAAATGATAAATAATGTAGCGAGCACCTCGCAATCACAACAAGAGAAAGTAGTCATTGATAATCAACAAAAATTAGTAGCGATGAGCAGTCGAGATCCGGAAGAATATGAAAGGGAGAAGAATTATTATAATCGCGGTGGTAATAATAAGATTCAAAGACTCGATCAACCTCAAGAAACTTATGGTGGACAAAGGCAGAATAATTTTAAAGGACAAGGTAATCAGAGGATAATTTGGGAAGAAATTAAGATGCCTGCTCTCAATACTAGCATAGAAAAGATTTGGGAAGCTATCATTTTAATGGAAGATATACCCTCTCCGTGGAACATGGGAAAAGAACCTCATCCGAACAATCGAAGTCAAGAATTCTGTCCTTATCATCATTTTCATGGTCACTCAGTAAACGATTGTAGGAATGTGAAGAGAATAATCTTGAGGATGATTGATCAGGTAAAGTTAAATCATTTTCTAGTAGGACATCCACCATCTCAGCAATTACCGCCAGCACCAGAAACTCGCAGAGTGAATCTTTGTAAAAAGGAGCGGAAACATTCGTAATAGAAGTTGGAGCCAAAGCAAAGAATTTGTTTTGTAATTCTATTGTACATTCACGCAGAACTATAAAGGATTTCCATGACAATATTTTAAGCAGGGTCTTCGCGAGAGACACAGATGGAAGAGATATTGAATATCGCGAGATCCTCGCCATTAGAGGAGTGGCAGAAGCAAACTCTATCTTTCACTGCGCAAGATGTACCTGAGGTTGGAGAGCAGCACGATAATCCACTGATCGTACGATTAGAGATTAATCCAAAACAAATGCAAGAAGAAGATGAAGAGAATGATAGTAAAGTTGAATATTCTTGGGCCATCAACAGAGTCTTAATAGATATAGGGAGTTCTGTTGATATCTTATTTTATCATACCTTTAAAACCATGGGAGGAAAATACGAAGATCTAATTCTATCAACATACAAAATCTATGGTTTTAATGGCACAGCTAACAAACCAAAGGGGGAAATTGAAATGCAGATACCATTAAAAGGAATATCTTCAAAAATCTTATTCTGTATTGTGGACATCGAATCACCTTACAATGCCTTGATAGGACGACCTTGGCTACACGTGATATTTGGTGTAGCATCTACTTATCACCAGTGTATCAAATTTTCTCATCCAAAAGGTGTTGGAGTTATTAAAGGAGACTGGGGAGAAAGCAAGAAATGTTATGAAATCGATATGAAGTCTTGCGAAGAAAGAGCTAAAAAGAATAGCAATTGGAAGTGCAAAATCAAGCAACGACAGAAATATGAAAGGTTAATGATTGATGCAATAGAACGAAAAGAGGATATAAAAGCTGATGGCGAGCGTCTCGCTGAAAAGGAAACAATAGAAAAACGCAGCAGAAAAGCAGAATCAGAAAATAGTAAGTAAGGAGGTAAAATGATGAACCTTAGAGAACTCTACGAATAATTTTTTTGAAAAATATGTAATTGAATAAAATATTCTGCTTGAAAGAATCGCAAAAACTTTACCAAAATGATCAAAGTTATGAAATCCTATCAGAGTTACAATACTCGCGAGAAACGCGAATAAAATTTCGCAAAGATTAAAAGAATTGGACGAACCTTTATGGCGTGCACCCTAGTTCGCGAATAAAATTTAGTAAGAGGCAAATGTAAGACCTAATAGAGCGTCATATGAGGGGGTATCTCTTGACATGACTCAATGATAAGGTTATATAAATTCTTTGGAACCTGAGTCATGCATACGATGGGGTTAAAGAAAACCTATCCGGGAGAGAGATCTTGTATTTCCAACTATATATGGTTATACCCTGGTTGGACGATTAAGAGTCTCTTCCAAGAAGTGCAAAGTATGACCAAGGCGCCGAGGTACACGGTTGAGCCAAGGGTGCCCGGAGCGTACGAAACTCTCTTGCCATCCTTGGTAAGTTTTGGCTACAATGCACTTGGCCTGAAGAAAACCCCACTTAGGGTGCAGTCTTGTAACTATAAGCCATATAGGCATAAAGGACAAGAGGCTGCGAACACAACTGGTTGTTGGCAAATCCGAATAGGGGGAGCTAGTCTTGTATGGCCGATGTGCACTCCTTGAAGGGGCAACCAGGGGGAAGATAAGGGCAGCACCCTCCATTAGGGAGCTGATAAGTGTCTTAAGACGACAATGTCATGGGGATTTATGATCGCTAGAACATTTAAGCCTGTCATATTGTCGCGTAACGTAAATGATGCAGAGGAAATAAGCCACAAGAGCAATGTTAAGATGAGATAAATGGTTTTTTACATGAAAATGTAAAACGTCCTGCGATTTCATCGCAAGACGACAATGTCACGAGGCTTTGATCTCGCGAGAGAACTTAGACTTGTCATATTGTCGCAATACCATCAAGATATAAAGATAAGACAAGATCAATGGGTCAATACATGCAAATGTAAAGACGTCCTGCGATTTTTTCGCAGAAAGAAAGAACGTGGCAAAGTAAGACCTTTAATTAGTAAGGCACAATAAGACCACAAGATTACTGTAATAATACTCTCAGATGTTACGAGAATTGCGATTTCACGCAATAATTATTGACGAAAAGATCGCCAATATTAAGACAAAATTTAAATTTTTATTTAATCTTTTAATCAATTTTTATATTGCAGATGAATAATAGAGGCAAGTATGGGAATGTATGAGAACGATGAAATTATTATTCATTTATCATATAAAAATTGCATAGAAACAGGCACGCAGATAATTAAAAGAATAATAATTATATTGATTGATTAACTTGCAGAAAAAGAGCTATTTTCTGATTCTTACAGGTAGAAGTAAAGAGGCAAAAGAAATTTACAAATTTAGAGAAACTAACGGCAATGTTACAGAAAAAAGAGAAGGAAAAGGGAGAACTAGTTAGATCCATCGCCATCTTCTTTATCAGACTCCTCTTCATCGTTAGATTCTTCACCTTCATCATCATTATTATTATTTTGTTCCTCGTCAGAATCCTCAGACTCACTATCAGAGATGTCGAGATTTGGAATCACTTTGGGTACTTCTTTTGCAAGATCAGGATATATAGAAGAATAAATCCCATGGTCATTGCAAACCAAATTAACAGAATCATTGCGAACAACAATGAGAGATCTATTGAAGTTCGCGGTGGTGATGCCCAATTGCTTCTTCAACTGTGAATATTTATTATTACGAGAAGCAATAGTATTCGCGAGTTTATCCTTCTCCTCTTCAAGTTCCTTGATTCTTTCAAGATAACCTTTCTCAGCTTCTACAAGAATATGGCAACAAGTTAGAAATTTTATAAAGAAGAATAATAAAAATAAGAAACTAGTGAAAAGAAGATTAGCTAATAACCTTCTTTGTTAGAAATCATATCTCTAATTAGAGCCGCATGTTCAACTTGAAGGCTAACATTTACACCTAAATCATTTCTGGCATTGTCAAGAACCTTCGCAGCCCAAGCAAACTCATCATCTCTATTAATGAGGAGACGAGATCGAATTTGAGTCTCCCTCGCAAGAATATCTTCATTCTGGCATATAAGTTTATCTCTGACCCTTTGAACGTCAAGGAGAGTTTTATGAAAATCTGCTAAGGTTTTAGATCCCCTTTTTATGGCAAGATCCTTCTCGTCAATAAGATTGCTATTCTTCTGCCTTAATTTATCCATTTCTTTCTTTGAATCAAAATAAAGGCGCCTATATTTGTCAGTATAGCCTAAATTGAATCTGTGTTCAAGTTTTAAGAGATTAAACTTGGATCTAAGTTCGTCTATGGGGAGGGAGTTAATCTTATCATCTGAGAAATTACTTAAGGAATTATTAATACTAGGGAGAAGAGTATGATCACTTACAAGTTCAGGGAAAGTTTGAAAGATTATAGCCTCGTCAGTAAGACCATAAATATCTGCAAGTTAAAAGTGATTGCTTGAATAAGCTGCGATAGAATAAAAGGAATCAAGAGAGAAGGGAAATCAGTCATACCATAAAGTTGTTGGTTAGCTTTATCGAGATTAGCGATCTTTTGCTTATCAACAGAAGCTTCCGTCTCCATCTGCTTATTCTTCTTGCGAAGTTCAATAACTTCAGACTCTAGTTTTTCCTTATCTTGGCGAACTTTAGCAGCTTTCTCTTTCGCATAGAAGCATCTTTTGTCTAAATCAGAAGCAACAGCAAAAGAAGCTCTACCAACCAGAGAAGAAGAGAAATAAATCAAACTCTAGTGATAGAGAAAGTATAAACAAACTGAAGAAGAGAAAACATACCAAGGCACCAAGAGAATTCAAGAGACTGGGAGTCAGTGATCTTGAGATTCCTTGGAGAGAATCATTATCTACTAAGATAGGGGCATCGCAAACTTTAGCGAGAGCTTGGGATTTCTTTTCAATAACTTCATCCTCACCATTGGAGGTCGTGCTATGGGAAATATCGCTAAAAATTCTGGATAGATGAGTCATTGAGGAATCAGAAGAAGAAGAATTTCTTATTGAAGGAAAACCGCCAGCATTAAAATCCTCGTCAATATCCTTATCAGGACCAACACTTGGATTTTCTGGAATCATTTGAGGAGTTGAAGAAGAAGAAGAAGGTTGAGTTTTTCTTCTCTTAAGTGGAGGATCGCTAGATTCTTCATTTCGAGGGGCAGAAGATCTTCCCTTAGAAGAAGTAGCAGGTTTCTCCTTTATAGGTTTCCCAGTTGATTCCTTTGAAGAATTATCCATGATTTTTGCAGGAGGCAATGGTTCTAACTCTTCGATTTCCTGCGAGCACAAATGAAGATAAGAAATAGGGGCAACAATATATTGTAAAAACTTATAAAGAAATATTTCTTACTTCATCTGTGAAAGACATCAAAGCCAGGCGAATCTTTGGGTTTCCTAAGAGCTTTATAACTGAGTTTCATCCTATCAATCTGCGAATAACCAAAATAGTTAGCGAGAATATAAAGAAGACATTGGCGAGAATATAAAGAAGATAATAAATGTTAATAATATGAACAATTGAGAGAATATACTTCTTTAGTTCTCTCAGGCCATTTGAAGACCCAGGGTTGATATTCAGCGAGATTCTCGGGAAGTTCGCGAGAACCAGATATATAAGGACCTTCAAGGCTTAATGGAAAGATAAACCACTTGTCATCGCTGGAATGTCGAGGACCGTGGTTGGTTTTCGTATGAAAGTTAATATCTAACATAAGAGCATTATCGACAACGAGTTTCTTCAGGCGAACACCCCAACAGGTGATATCCCTCTTCATAGGGAGTATCATGTAATTTTTGAAAAAGTTTTATACAGTATAATCTGCATAGTTAATTGGAATGTGTTTGTAACGAGGATTTTGAGCATCTTCAGAATAGCGCGATCCTTTACCAGCACCATGAGAAGCATATTCAAGTAATAATCTAATGCAATCCCCACCTAATTGGTATATTGCTCGCGAGAACCTCTCGTCAGATATTATTTGATAGAATAACGGGAGTTCTGGGTTATAAAGAGGGAGAGGAAGGCCAACTTCAAGTTGTCCTAGCGATACTAAGATTTTCTCGCGAGAACATTGATCATCAGTGAACAGTTTAAGGGAAAGTTCAGATTTAACATCTTGATATGGAATTAAAGACAAATTAAAACCTTTAGTTCTAAGTCTCTCGCGCATTTTATTGAAGGCCTTCAAATTTTTAGCACCAGAAGCAACCATTTTTGAGTATGGGAATGAAGGAAAAAGTTGAAAAGAAGAAATAAATCACAGTGGTTATAGAAGTGCAATTCGCGGAAGAACAATGAAAATTACAGAGAGAATGCAGAGAGAAAGAAGAAAAAAGTAAAAGAAAAAAAAAAGAGGAATGAGAAGAGTATTTATAGAAAGAGAAATTTCTCGAAGAAGATGAAGGCAATTAATGCAAAGAAAAGACGTGGTGGTCAGATCGCAGCGGTTACAGAAGACGTGTCAAAAATTTATTGGAAGAAAGAAATTCGTGAAAACAACTGGCAAAGGACATAGAAACGTGTCAGAATGGGAAAGAAGAAAAGATAAGCAATTATGGCATTTTAGATTCTCATATCTTCTCTTCTTCGCAGAAAATACATGAGAAGTGGCAAGATGTAGTACCAGAATATCGCTACAACGCTATTCCCGCGATATTCACAACATTTCTGCGAGAGTCCCAAACGTTTCTACAAGTATTAACAACACTTTGACGAGATTGTCGCAAGATTCTTTAACAACATTTGGCGAGTGTCACAAAATAGTGATGTAACGGTTAACGATTAAAAATATATGAAGAATAAGTCTGCTTCATGATGGTTATAAAGTTGGCGATGGTGAAGACTGAAGTTATGGCGATGAGATCGCAGAGTAGATACGAATTAAGGGGAAATATTAGCTGTCTTCCACTATGTATTTTCCTATATAAAGGGTCCAACTAAATCCAGAAAAGGATTTTGAGAGCTGAGAGAATTTTGAGGAGAGAGAAACTCCAGAAAGAAATTTGTACTTCTGAGTTTTAATATCTTTTGTAAATCTTTCTGAAAGTGAATTAATAAAAGTGTTGTTGTTTATTCACAATTATGACTTAGTTTTCATAGATTCTTGACAAGGGTGTAGTGTAGGAAATCCCGCAACTACAGTAATACTTGTGAACAATCCAAACCAAATCTTTGCAATATTTGTGAAGTAAAGAAACTTGTTTTCATGGATAATTTTCTTCGCAGGTTTGTAACTGGTTAGCAACAAAATAGTTTATAATATTAATAATGAGGGAAATTTCCCATCAGCTTGAAAAAAAAAATTATGAAGAGTTTTTCAAGAAAACTTACTTGTAATGAAGGAAACATCCCAGAGTTTACGCTTAGACCAGAAAGGTGCAACTTCACTGAATGAAATTCCCATTGAGGGACACATGTTTCTCAATAGCATAAAAATTCAAA
Source organism: Papaver bracteatum (assembly GCA_023529315.1). NCBI lineage: Eukaryota > Viridiplantae > Streptophyta > Magnoliopsida > Ranunculales > Papaveraceae > Papaver > Papaver bracteatum. Next base: position 240,260 of record JAJJWX010002863.1, read on the forward strand.
ATGCATCACATAGATCATATTGTTGTAATTATAAAAGAGTTTAAAGTAAGGGTCACTGAGAAATAAAGTTTCAAACTTATCTGGGTTAATAAGACTTACTCAAAAACTACTTGGTGTACAATTTTAGGAAGTGCACCATTCCCGATAGAAGCAATTTTCAAAAGGAATATCATTGTCGAGATCTAATGGGTGTTTCCTCAGCACATCACTATTTCCCTAAACAAAATGACCTGTCTTTATAATTTGCTACATGAAATATAGATTTCATAGAGTTGATAAATCTAAACATAACAACAACAAGTTTATGTTTAGCTTTCATAGAGTTGCTACATGAAATCTAGCTTTCCCTGGATTTGACTCTATTTATCAGTCAAAGCTTGTTACATTTTATCAAGATAATAGTATTGCCCTCTTCTGTGAGAATGGCAGAATGTCTCTTTTTACTAAAAGAGTCTCTCTGTGCAATACTGAATATTAGTTTCCAAGACTGTGTATTATAAGTCGGAAATGAAGAAATCAGGAACACAAGTTATCTTGCGTCTTTAAGTTCTTTGAAATACTTATGAAAATAGTTTTTTGGATTTCTCTCAATACTGGAAGTTATAAGAGTTACTACTCGAAAATCCTTATTTAGTGCCTTCCAAACGGGTCCTAATTCGCACACGTACGTTTCACACACTTTGAACTCGGTTCCATACGGATTTGAATATTTTTCCAGAACGTACCTGGACCGACTATGGTTCACCGTTTGACACAATAAAAGAGGGAAGAACCTCTTCGTTTTCTTCTCCCACTCCTTCATCTCTTCTATTCTTGTACGAAGAAGAAAACCAACAGTTCACGAACACTCCTTCTCCTTTAACTCATTTTATCACCATTTTGTGTTTAGTTTTACCCATTGAAATCAGGAGAAGCTCGTGTATGTTGGGTCAAGAACTTTTTACGGTTTTGTCAACTTTTTGGAATTCCCCCATTAGCAACTGTTCACGAACCAAGTAAGTTTCTCAACTATTCCTTGAGAATTCATTTTCAACAATGGCAAATAGGAGAACTAGTCATGTCGGGAGTTCAAGTGGTCAAGCTGGGGATAATTCCTTCTACGACCCTAGTATCCATGACAGGTTCTTTAATCCCGCTGCTCGTGTCCTCTACTTGGAGTATAAGAACAAACAACCAATTTTTAAAAGATTCTATAATGAGTCAGAAATTGAGGTAGATGGTTTAACTAATTTTTTTCAAAAATCACTCCTGGGGCATCATTAGGAACTGCTCGTATTTATGTGATTGCACAGTTTTATGCTAACATTCATGATACAGACCCTGCCAATTGCATGTTCAAGACTATGGTATGAGGTATTACTTTCATTGTGGATAGTCATATTATTGCTTTCCTGTTGAATTTAACTCATATTTGTAGTGCTCGATTTCCTCCTCCTGAGAATGAAAGATTGACACCACAAGTGATATCAAATGGTCTCTTTAATAGAAATATTTCTCGGAGAGATGGCAAGATTAATGTTTACGACGATGGTTTATTTCTCAAAGTTGCTTCAAAATTTATTATGGCCAACATGATGCCAAGCACTGTTGACAACAATCTATGGACCAAATCTCTTGCTGAATTGGTCTGTTATATTGTTGAAGGGAGAGACATTAATTTATGTGGACTTATTGTTAATTAGATGATAAGTGTGAAACATAATTCAAAGAAAACTTCAGGCTTTCTTTGCCTCATCACAAGGATTTGCAGTCACTTCAGCATCACTCCTTTTGGATCTGAGATTGGTGGTTCAAAGTTTCTGAGTAAGGAAAGCATCAAAAAGATGAAGCAATCTTCAACAAGTGCCCCAACAAGTTCTTCTGCAGCTGTAAATTCTGAACTTGTTCGCCTTCAAAATGAAGTTGATTGCATGAAAGAGAAGATGGAGTATGCTTAAGCAGAACATCCAGATTTAATCGAGAAATTTTATGAAATTGCTAGAGATTATTATGGGAGAAGTGATTGATCTCTGATCTAATGATTTCATTACTTGCTTTATCTGTTGAACTTCTTATGTTGACATTAATGGTTGTAATAAATTTTATGGTATTTTAGCCTTGAATGATCCTATCTTTCAATTAAAATTTCTAAATATGAAAAACATAAGAAGTACATATAAACGTGGTCAAAAGTTAAGTCTTTCATATGTCAATATTGATAAAAGATTGAATAAACTTTTGACAAACAAAAGTTAAGCATATTATGTCATTATGAAAATATTGATGAAAGATAGGATGACTTTTTTTTTACAAAGATTATGGCTATTATATGTCATTGTGAAAATAGTGATGAGAAATAGAATGAATCTTTGTTTATTCCGCAGTATTGACCTTCCCTGATCCATATTTTTATGTATATACTGTGCGTCTCGGTAAGTTCTCTTATATTGAGCATTTCCAATTAGTTTAATCATAAGTTCTCTTGTGGTTAATTTCGTTGAGTATTCCAATTGAATTAATCATGGGTTCTCTTGTGGTTAATTTGATTGAGTTTTTTGGATACAAATTCATATTCTTATGTAATTTGTTAATGCCCAAAGAAATCCTATTTTTCTTGTGAAAGTAAGGTTGTTCTTGTTTTTCTTTCGGGAATGACATTTTATGGGGGAGAGTTCTTAATTGAACTTGTGCTTAATTGTCAAATCTTTGTGGGGAGTGCGGCTGCAGAATATTATAGGGGTTATATTTCATCTTAGTAAACTCCTTGATGAATGCATTTAGTTTCGGCTATATAATTGCATATACAAAAGTTAATATGTGTTTTCCTTTGGTCATGAAGTGTCTCTATAGAAATTTCATTAGGATCCCACTAGTTTTCATACCTTTGCCAATTTTATTGACAAAAAGGGGGAGAATTAATGTGTAGTTCACACTACAAATACATATGGTTTTCGGATCATTATGTAAGGGGGAGTGGTTTTCATGTGAGATGAAGTATTGACTAAGGGGAGTGATACATATCAGCATAGCATTGTTGTCGAAGTTGTGATACAATTGAACTTTGATGATGTGTAATAATACTATGACACTGTATAACAATGATTGAGAGCTATTGTTTTCTTATTGTTATGGCTACGGATCTTCAACAATGATGATGATGATTTGAATATCTTTGGAATCATTGGAGTACTTGGAAGTGATGAATATTTCGAGTAATATTGAAGAACCAAGGAAATCAAGCATGTGGATGAGAAGTTGCAAAGTTTATTTATTTTGTATTCCATATGTATTTGTAGTGCAGGAAATCCCACAACTACACCCTCATGAGATTCTATTAATTTGATTTGATGATCTAATTTATTTGATATTAAAATGAAAATTAAAGTACTAAAATTGTAAAAGAGACACAAGAATTTTTACATGGTTCGATCATTGTGATCTACATCCATGGTTCTTCACTAGTGATTGTATGTAATTACATGATTTTACAATTGAGACTCCATTAAAGAATATTTGGAGCTCTAGATTTTTGGAGAATAAGATCATCAAGAAAATAAGTCTCTCTCTCTCTCTTTACCAAATTCTAACTTCAAATCTCTCTTTAAAATCTATTCTCCAAAAGAACCCCTCCTTTTCTCTTATGCCTAAATGGCTATTTATATGATTTTACATAAAGATGACAGTTGTGTTGTCCCGCAATTTCGGATCCAAAATATGTCATGCGAGTCTTCTCAACCTTGCTCGCAAAATATCTTTTCTATCCACAATTTCGCAAGCTATCATTTGTTGCGTTGTTAATTATTCGCAAGTGAAGGTTGCTGCGATATTTTGCTCCTACATCTTGCCTCTTTTTTCTTGAATATTGCTTGAAGAGAAATCTTTAAGAAAAAATTCGTTGTTGTAGTAGTCTCTGATCTTTGTTGACGAAGGAACAAGCGAAAGATTATCAAACTCAAAAAGTATATACTTTCCTCTATTCTTTTGCGAAGTTCTGAAGCTTTAAGAAGTAATTATGAAGTATGCAAAATATCCTTGAAGAAGTATAAGAAGCATGAAGTATCTCAGAAGAAGTAGAAGAAGTACTCAATCCTCGAAACATATATGAAGTATCCTTAAGAAGTATTTAATCCTCGGAATATATAAGAAGTATTCGTCCTTGAATGAGAGTGATAAATATTACCTCTGTTCATGTGAAATTAGTGATAAATATTGCCTCTGTTCATGTGAAATTATTACTCCATTTTTGGTTAGGATTATTGTTGAGAAGATAAAGAACATAAAATGTTTTCTTAGTACCCATAGTTGCCCCTGTTCTTTATCTATGAAGGAGAATCCTTGAGAAAATGTTGAATGATTAAATTGCGTATCTATTCTTTAATCACAATTCCTGTGAAATTCTGGATGAATCTGCGAGTTTATGAATGAGCATGCATGATTATGAATAACCCTGCTAATTTCTGAATATTTTTGCGAATCTATGAACATTTATGCGAATTATGAATAGTGCCACAAATAGTGCTGTGAATTATGAATAGTGATGAGAATAGTGTTGCGAATAATGTTGCAAATAGTGTATGGTCCTGCGAAATTTCGCGGTATTACTCTGTAAAATTTTGTAAAATACTTGTGCGAATATAATATTTATGTAATGATTATGTTATGAAATGTGTATGCGATGCTTATGCCATGAAATGCTTTTATGATGCGAGTATGATGCTTGTATGATGAGAATGCTTATCTATTGTAATGTATAGCTAATGTTTGTGTTACTTAGCTCATTTTTCCGTGGTAAAATTGATGTATCTTTGAATTGCCTCCATTCTCCATTTCTTTGGATTTTTCTCTGATGTAAGCATTCCTCTTTATTCTCGCAAGTTTATTCTCTTGTGCCTCATTTTTATGTCTCATTGTATCCCATTGTTATTTTCTCCACTGTTTATTCCTGCACTATTAGTCTCACATAATATAATATAATTAAAATATTAAAGATGTATAATCTCAATTTCATTTTAGTATATATGCTCGCAAGCTTGTTTGCCTTTGTTCGCAGATAAGAGATATTATCTCAGTTTTGTATATCCTGCCAGAATTCACAAAGAGAAAATAATATTTGGATAAAATGTTAGTTGCGTAATATTTTATTTTGTGTGGTCTTATTTTGCCTTCCTAATTAAAGGTCTTATTTTGCCATCTTTTGTTGCGACAAAATCGTAGGACGTTCTTACACTTTCATGCAAAAACCCATTGATCTTGCCTTAACTTTTTTGTATAGTATTTTAGCCTCTTCAGGAAGTGTTGCGACAATATGATAGGCCTAAATAATCTTGCGAAAATAAATCCATGTGACATTGCCGTCTTGCGATGAAATCGCAGGACGTCTCTACACTTTCATGTAGCGACCCATCGATTTCATCTTAACTTCTTTATTATGTTCTGCGAGTTCTTTTTTTTTTTTTTTTTTTTTAGTAGGCTCGCAGAAATACGATTGTTGCACAAATATGACAAGCCTTTATGTTCTTGCGAACAAAAAGCCTCGTGACATTTGCGTCTTATAGCACGTATCAGCTCCCTAATGGAGGGTGCTGCCCTTTATCTTCCCCCTGGTTGCCCCTTCAAGGAAGCGTACATCGACCATACAAGGTTAGCTCTTCCCATCCGGTTCTACAAACAACCAGCTTTTGTTCGCAACCTCTTATCCTTTTTGCCTATAGGGATTATAGTTACGAGGTTTCACCCTATGGGGTATCTTTGGGCCAAGTGCATCATTTGCCAAGACTTGTCAAGAATGGTAGATGTGCTTCAAACCCACCCGGCACTCTTGACTCAACCGTGTACCTCGGCGCCTTGATCGTTTTCTGCACTTCTTGGGAAAGATAGTATGCCTTAGTCTCCCAACCTAAATCATGTTACATCGCAAGATTAGGTTGAGAATCCAAGGTGTCTTACCCGGATAGGTACCCCGTTTTTGGGTTATGTACCCTGTAATGTCCATGTACTCAGGTTCCGTGGTGGTGTTCCGTTTTCCCTGAGCCATGCTTATAGGTACCCCCTTAAATGACATACTTTAGGACTTTACCTCTTGCGAAATGTTGCTTCGCGAACTAGGGTGTACGTCACAAAGGTTTGCCTGTGTAAAATTTCTGCGGATTTCTTTCTTTTTTGAAAGCTGATCACAGTTTGCGTCTTTCTTTTATGAAAGATGATCGCAAATAAATTTTTGCCTCTTTCTTTAATGAAAGCTGATCCAAATAAATCGTTTTTATTCGTAAAAACTCATCACAAATTTTTCATGTTGCGAAATGTCTCATTTCATTTTCTTGTTTTTCAAAATACGTTCTGTTATACGTTGCGAACAAATATGATGATTAACTTTTTGTTTCAATCCTTGAAGAAATATAAGAAGTATTCATATCGCGTCTTTGAATCAAAACTGTTCTATAGAAATATATAAATTTAGTTTTCTCTGTTTTTTGTAACTTTGAAGTTTTTGAAAAAATTTGAGATCTTTAAATTTTTGCGATGAATTCATTTTTGAATCTTGCGATTGTATCGCTTTTCACCAATCTAAAAAATCTTTGAAACGTTTTGAAATCTTAGAAATTTTAGAAATCTTGTGAGTATATCGCTTTTGGTAAATAAAATCAAAAATCTTTTGTCTTCTGTAAATAAAATATTCAAGGAAATGGTACTTACCTTTTGCGGCTTGTTGTTGTCTCTTACGAAGTAAATGACTTGCTTGCGAAATGAGAAGGAATAAAATATTTTTGATCTGCTTCTTGCATACTCTCGCACCATACCAACTGTGCTATCCCTCTCTTGCGAATTTAATTTGCGAAATAATCATCAATTTTTCTCTTTGCGAAATAATCAATGATCTTGCGAAGTAATAGAGAACAAATTCATGTTCATTTCTTCTTCTTTGCTTGTTTATAACTTTCCGTAAAATATCGCTAAGTAAATGTTTGCGAAGTAAATATACGTGAAGGAAATATCTCTGCCTCTTGCGAAGTGAATCTCGCATACACTTTGGCAAAGTTTGCTGCGAAGTTAACATACGTATCATATTATTTTTTGCAATAAATACATACGTATCTTCTCTTGTACTTCTTTATCTTTGTGTATCTCCTCCCTCCCTTTGTTCTTTCCCATGTGGCTCCCCATGCATTCTTCCACATTATTCTATTTTTCCACATTATTTAATGAAATGACTCATCATTTGCGAAGTGGACTTAGTTGTAGGAATTCACTTGCGAAGTTATCCTTCCTTAAAGCTAAGTGGACTTAGTATCCACTTACTTGCGAAGTTTTCATTGGATGTTTCTTTGTACTATAACATACAGCTCCAGAAATTAGCATGACCCCATTTGTAAACAGTAATAAGTTTGCGAAGTGGACTTCTCAAGGCTTCTTCTATATCTCCTCTGCGCAACGCATCAAATAGAATATCGCACAAATAAAGAATATGTATACATTTTCATTTCCTAGAAATCTTATATGACGTTACAAATCTCTTGCGAAGAAACTATTCTTATCAGAGGCTATTCTTCGCAGATTTTCTTTTTTTTTTTGTAAAAATAAGTAATTTGGACTATTGTCTCTTGGTTCTTCGCAGAAATAAATAAGTTAACCTCAACTCGTTGGACCTTCATATTTCTTTGCATAAATTATTTCGACCCAGTTCTTCGCATAAATTCATCTTCTTTGGTTCTTCGCAGTTCAATCATTTCCATAATCTGCCACTCTTTGGTTTGTTAAATATATCTCTTTTTCAATTCTTCTTTAAAAATTCTACAATTCACAAAGAATTTTCTCCCCAACATTTCACTGAGATTGCTTCTTCTTTGTTCTTTGCTTTGTTAAAAGTTTTTTTTTATTTTCTACGCGGAAAATTTCCTTCTTCCGGTAGTTTTACTCAAAATCACCCGGATCTAGACTATGGAACAAATAATTAAAGATAAAGAAGGGATTTTGTCCTGTTTGAACTATTTGTTTTTTTTTTTTGAAGCATGGAATTTATTGAGAAAAACTAGTTTACAATTTGTCGTGGGTATGTGATACCCACAGAGTCTGAGAATAAAATTTGAGAAATGAAAGATGGGATTGCCTGATCCCAGATTTTGGTTGATGATTTTCCTATTTGACTTTCATCTGCTGCGTGGTTGGCCAATCCGTCGGCTGCCTGGTTTCCTTCTCTGTAGTTGTGTTGGATAGCCGCCTGTGGGATCCGTTGGAATCTCATTTTTATTTCCTCAATCATTTCCGCTATGTGCCAGGGAGGCGGGGTCGATAAGGTTATGAAACGCAAAAGGTTTTCAGAGTCGGTTTCAAATATAACTTTTGGCCATCGCCTGTCTTCTGATGTTCTAGTAGCTAAGAGCATCGCCTAAGTTTCCGCCGTTAAAGCAGTCGTAATTCCCAGTGGTTGAGCTAGTGCTAAAAGTGATCGGGCATCTGAGTCCCTGTAGATGAATCCTTCTCCAGCAAAACCTGGATGCCCTCTGGCTGCTCCATCCGTATTAATTTTAATCCAGTTGATGTTCGGTATTGTCCATCCCACTAAAATTGTGGTTAGCTCCCTATCTTTTATTGGGTGATTATATTTTAGTGTATTTCCTAGAAAAACTGGTGGTGTGGAGTGAATTGCTCTGTATTATTCATGTTGTAGCTTTTGTGCCCAAGCTAGGATTTATTCCGAAGTTGTTTGTTTTTGTTGGTATATTAATTCATTCCTAGCTAGCCATAAGGTCCAGAAAAGAAATCAGTAAGTGGAGATTATCCGAGTTGAAGTAGGTTGTTGAAGTATTTGGGAGATGGTTGTGTGTTGTGTTAAGGTGAAAGCTTGGGGAAGATTGGAGTTTGAAGAATTTGTAGATTGATTAAAAAAGGTGGTCCAGGAGTTTGTTGCCGTAGGACAGTGAATTAGAATGTGATTTGTTAGTTCTGGATCTATGTTACATCTTGGGCATATGTCTGAGTTGGTCAAATGGATGTGGTGTAAGAGGGGGAAGGTTGGAAGACCTTTATTGATGACTTTCCACAAGAAAAGCCAAATTTTTGGTGGACATGGTAAGGTCCATATGAACTTTGTAGGAGGTAATGGGATGTGTGTTGGTTGAATTTTGGTTAGACATTTATATCCCGAAGAGGTGGTGTGTCTTCCAGATTTTGAGTGTGGCCAGATAATTTTATCTTGGGGCTCATTTTGGGGTAGATGGATGTTTATGATTTTTTGGATTACAGGATTGGGGAGGGTATTCAATTTTTCATGATTCCATGTGTGTGTTATTGGATCAATGATATCTTCTACCATTCGGATTGAGTAGCATTGTGTTGGGTCCAGGTTTGCCTAGTGTGGGATCCAATTGGCTTCTATTGGAGTTGATAATCCATTTCCAATATGGTGGAATATTAGATTTTGCATGGTTGGAACAATTGCTGCTAGTTGTCTCCATTGAGGACTTGCGTAGGAGGGTATGTAATCAATGCCTTCTAGAATTGGATTTTGTTTAAGATATTTTGCACTGAAGATACTTCCGCAGATAGAATTAGGTTGTTCCTGAAGATTCCATATTCTCTTCATGAGCAAAGCTTTATTATGGTCGCTGCTTTTCCTTATACCCAGTCCTCCTTCGGATATAGGTTTTGTCACTCTGTCGTATCCTATAGGGTGCAGTTTTTTTGTTTTTGAGTCGTGTCCCCAGAAAAAATCTCTTGTGATACGGTCTATTTGTTTATGAATATTGTTAGGTAGGTTTTGTGTTTGCATGATGTGATTTGTTGTGGGTATTAAAGAAGTTTTGATTAGTGTCAGTCTTAAAATTTGGTGTTAGGCATTTTGTCATCCATCCTTTAGCTTTTCGTTCTAATCTTTGTAAGAGTGGGGCGAAGGTTTGATTGGAAGTTCTTCCTTGTTTGAAATGGACTCCTAAATAGATCGGAGGTTTTGATGTGGTTGGCATGTTGAAGAATTGTTGAAGATGAGTTATCTTTATAGGGTCTAGATTTGGGTGATGGATGATAAGCGATTTCTTGGTGTTTATTAATTGACTGCCGACGTGCTATAAGAGTGGAGGAGGTTTTTTAGGTGTTGATTACTCTGATTTGAAGCTTTGTATGTGATCAGTAAATCATCTGCATACATTAAATGAAGAATTGGTGGTGCCTTATTTGAGATGTTAAGGCCCTGCACTAATTTTTGATTTTGAAGGTTTCCTAGGTTTGTAGATAAAATTTCAGCACATATGATGAATATATAGGATGAGAGAGGGTCTCCTTGTCTTATACCTCTATTTGGGCTTATGTATCCATGGGGGGGTACCATTTATTTTTATTGAATATGTAACTGTTGTGATACAAAGCATAATGTAGTTTATAAAAGTTTGTGGAAATCCTAGTTTTGTGAAGGAGATTTTGATGAATTCCCAATCTAGGCTATCATAAGCTTTTTGGATGTCTAGTTTGAGTGCTATTTTTGGATCTTTAGTTAGGTTTGATGTTTTGATATGATGGAAGAGTTCTCCGGCTATAGCTATATTGTCATGAATTGATCTTTGGGGAACAAAAGCACTTTGAAATGGGCTTATTATAAAGGGTAAAATGGGTCTAATTCGGTTGACTAAGATTTTTGATATGATTTTATATGTGACGTTACATAGTCTATGGGTTGAAACTGCGAAGGTTTTGAAGGATGTTCGATTTTTGGTATTAGAGTTATGTTTGTGTGGTTCATGAGAGGATGCATATTTAGGTCATTGAAAAAACTTCTAACCATTGCTATTAGTTGGGTGTGAGTTGTTTCCCAAAAAACTTTGAAGAACTTACTTGTATATCCGTATGGACCAGGGGCACTTTCAGACTTAATGGAGAATAAAGCTTGCTTGATTTCTGTTATAGATACTTCCTTTGTGAGTAGCTCTGATTGTCTGGGAGTTAATCTTGGTCTGATATTTGTGAATAGATCTTCATTTATTACTGTAGGTTGTGTTGTATATTGTTGAGAGAAGTGATCTAGAACGAGTTTCACTACATCTTCTTTTTTTGTCAATCCAATTGTTTTGAGGGTCTTGCAGTTGTTGTATGTTGTTATATGCTCTGTGTATTGTAGCTTTTGTGTGAAAAAAGGTAGTGTTGTGATCTCCTGATTGTAGCCATTGAATTCTATATATTTGTTGCCGGTATGTCGCATGACATTGTAGTAAATCCTCATGTGCTGTTCTTAGTTGTTTTTCTTGATTTAGCCAATATTCCAGGCTGGGCCCTTGTTGGGTGGCACATTGATGCTGAGCATGCTTTATTTTGGTTGTTGATGTTTTTATCATAGTTTGCAAGTGACCAAAAGTAATTTTGTTCCATTCCATGAAAGATTTTCCAGTTGTAATGAGTTTGAGTTGGAGGTCGATGGTTGGATCATTATCTTGTTGTTGTTCCCAAGCTGATACAATTACTTGATTGAGTTGGGTATGAGAGAGCCATAAGTGTTCGAATTTGTAGTTTTTTTCTCCTTGCCAGTCAATTATTTTTTCCTGTAATAATATTGGTGCGTGATCAGAAGCGATTCTTGGGAGATGAGTAACTTCTGCATGTGGATTTGCCGTTCTCCAGTGTTGGTTTACTAGATCTCTATCTAGTCTTTCTAAAATGTTGTCATCCCCCATTTGGTTGTTTGTCCAAGTGTAGGGGTCTCCTCGGAATCCTAGGTCCATAAGCCCCATCTGATCCATTAGATTTAGAAGTGGTTGAGATTGGGCATATGTTACTTGTCTTCCTCCTTTTTTTTTCCGATTGATCTAGAACGTCATTGAAGTCTCCTATTAATAGCCAAGGTATGGAGGGGTTGAAACTGCTGAATATTGTCGGGAATTCTTGCCAAAGGTTTTTTCTGGTATCTGGATGTGGTGGGACATATATGCTTGTACAATACCATGGTTGCTCCGGGGGTGGTGGGGTCACTTTTGCATGGATGTAATTCTGTGAATGTAGTAGAATTCGGATATTTAGTTTGTCTTCCCACATTAGGCACAATCCACCACGATTTCCAATTTTTGGCACGATGAAGTAGTTATTGAATTGAAGAGTTGAGGATAGGTTTTTCATGTGTTGCTCTTTAGCTAGGGTTTCAGAGAGGAAAACTACACTCGGTTTGTATTGGGTAACCAAACCTTTTAAATGTTGAATAGCAGGAGGAAGATTGATACCGCGACAATTTAGAGCTATAATGGTCATTGTGAGGTTTTGTGAATTTAAAAGGGGAAGGGAGGTTTGAGACTGAAAGGGGGTTAAAATTTGGTGTTCCTGGAAGTGTGTGAAATATGATTGAATGTTTGAGGGGTGGGGAAGGAAAGTGGGCTTAGGAAGGAGGATTAGGCTTGGAAAAAATAAGGACAGTGGGCTTAGAGAAATATGCCTGCACAGGAAGGGGTTAAAAAACAGTAGGGTTTATGCTAAAAAACAAGTAGTTGTCAAATGTGCAAAATTGGGAAAAAAAAAAAAGGAATTCAAAGTTTAGCAAACAGGAGCATGCAAAGAGGAGAAGAAGCAATGAAAAGAAATCTCAAATGGAAGAGTTGTTAAAACATAGCTTATTAGAACAAGCAAGGAGGCAAAAGAAGTCAAACCAACAAAAATGTGATATAGTAGTAGAATTATTGTCAGAGTTTGCAGATAAAGAGGAGATCAAATCTAAAAGAGTAAACGATGACTAAGGCTAATTCAAAGATTAAGAAGGATTAATAAAAACAGATGTAGTAGTTCCCCTAAACAGGCTTAAAACAGGTCACAGAACAAGTCACAGTTCCAATAAACAAGAATGTAGTAAACCAAAATAGTGCTAGAAATCAAAAGGAAACACTGAGCTTAACAATATTCACTAAACTGGAGCTACAAGGAAAAATGTAGAATAAGGACTTAGGTAAATATACTAGATTTAACAGGAGGTAAAAGAGAGCATAAAGATTAAGCAGTCTTAAAGATAAGCTATAAGGGAAAACATAATATATTAAACAGGCAGTAGAATCACAGCTTAGCAGAAAGAAACAAGCAACTTTCACAGGACACAAACATAATATACAGCTAGAGGATTATAAAGTAGTAGATCAAGGAACCTAAAGTGGTAGCGAAAGCTAGCACAAACTAGAAATCTAAGCAAAGACAAGCAAGCATTTAACAAACACAGAGAGGTTATATAAACAGTGACCCAAAAAATTGATAAAGAGGTATCCACCAGCCCTTAAATGTGCCTTTGTTGCATTTGGGTAGTCTGGGATATGGAATGTTGGTGCTATCAGAATATTATTCTGCTGGTGATGTAGTAGCTGATGGTGGTGAAGTAATGTCTGGGCAGGGAACCGAACTGTTTGCTTCTATAATAGTCAAGGTAGCAGGGGGATCCGGAGGAAGTTATGATGTTTCATGATTGAACCTTTTAGCTGGCTGGTAACTAAGTGTCCAAAGTGAAACCTCCTCATCAGTGACTGCTCTAGAATGATTAGTATCCGAGGAGGTGCCAATGCCTACAGATTGAAGGTAAGCTTGTTGTTCAGGGTTGAACCTTTTTACAACTGGACTTGGCAAGTCTACATCAGAAGTCAGCTCAACTTCCTCTATGTCTGATACTATAAAAATTGAGGGACTGAAGGGTGGTTGCAGCTCAACCGGATGAAATGGAGAGAAGGAGATAATCTCATTGCTTGAGTCCTCAAAATTGTCGTTTTCTTCTACTATCCATGCTTCTGAATTGTGAGTTGATTTGTCTGATGAAGAGTCAGAGTGAAACCCTTCTAAATGATACCCTTCACTGTCGAAAAAGGAGATGGTAGAATTATCTTGATCTGAGTTGGCTGAGGACACAGGTTGAATTGATTCCCAATCACTCCACTCTTGATTAGGGACTTCAACAATCATATTGTTAATCAGATCTTCATGGGATTCATTATCGAAGTCAGGTTCAATAAAAGGTTCCAAAGCTTGAAATGCAGGTTGATGAGGAGGTAATTCAGAAGAAGCTTGAAGTAGCAGATTTTGGAAGTTGAGAAGGTAAATTTCTATGCAGTCTTTGTATTCATGACCCAATCTATGACAATGAGTGCAAAAAAGTCTTGGGAGCTCTTGAAATATAAAGTCAATCCAATTGGTATCTCCTCGATCATTAGGAGCAAGAGTACCTGTTTGAAGTGGCTGAGAAATGTCTATTCTAAGCCTAATATTCATTGTGATGTAACCATTGAAGTAGTGAGTGGGGTTATCAAAGGCTACTAAGGTTCCAAAATTTTGAGTGAACTGAATAACATTGGGGATTCTAGTATGCTCAGGGAAAAGTTTGTGAAGAGAGATTTCAAATGTTTCATAAGTGATTTTAAATTGCTCAGGGAGAGCAGAAAAGTTACAAGGTTGTATTAGGAAAATGTCCCCATAAACTATCCTAGTTCCTTGCCTAAGTACAAAACACAATTCAGCACTTGATTCAAACTTAATCAGATAAAACCCTCTACCAAGCTTGCTAACAGAAATTTCATTAGCTAACTTCCATATAAACTTAAGAGCATTCCTTAAAAAGTAAGAGTTTTTGTTCATTTTTGTTAAAAAACAGCCAACCAGCTGGTGTTGCCAATAACTAACAGGAATAAGAACATTCCTAGCATTAACATTGAAATTAGAGTAAGAAACATCTCTATCAGCAAGGGAAGACATAGAGATAGCAGCATAAGGAAACAGGACACAAATAACAGACACCAGGCAAGGAACTAAAGAAGCTGGGGAAGTGGTAGGATAAAAGGGATTGGAATGGGGTTATTTATAGGAAATCACCTAGGTTTTGAGTTAAACATTTTGAGGCACAGTAAAAATGATTTAGCAAAACATGGAGTTGAGGGGAACAATGAACTACAGGGAGTGATTACAGCTAAAATTAGGTTTAGACATACCTGTTTAAATCTCATAATGCCACTTCATAGAAACTGAGAAGGTAATTATAAAAAAGTCTGAAATGGCTGCAAATCTCGCCGCCAGAACAGAGTGGATTAACAGTGGAGCTTTGGAATTTGCGGACAAGACCCATCAGACTGAAATCGCCGCTTGAGCACAGAGGTAAGGAGGTATATGATGTAATTCTTCAAGGAAGCAGACAGCATCATTGAGGCAGAAACGATCCTAATTAGTCGACCATCAAAGAAAAAACAATTCACCAGAAGATTAAGAGGATTTGAAGCAATTGAATCACCACGAATTAGGGTTAGGTTAACACCAACATCCCAACAGACCCATCCAAACTACATATAGGCTACATCGTGAAAGGCTGGTGGATAACGGAATTAGCTGAAGAAGATTAGAAGATTCATGGATGTAATTTTAGAGGTTAGGGTATTGAATTTGGGGGAATTCGACGACGAGTTGGTTGACTCGTTTTCGCCGAGTCGCAGAGCCCGAGTTACTGCTCGCTTGAAATTTGATTGTTGAACTATTTGCTGATGAAGATTCATTGGATTTCAATGTTTCTACTATTTCTTCGTCTCTTCTTTATTTCCTTTAACAATTTTCCTTCTTCTTCTGAACATAAAATTTTTCCATTGATACTCTAGTTTTCTTCCACAAATTTCACCGCAACAACTAATTTTTTTCTCTTCTTCTTTTCATGTCTTTGAATTGTTGATGATGTTTATTCCTTGAAAGTGTAATTTCTTCTATAAAATATCCATTTTTGAACCCAAATTTTATAGATCTAAATAAAAAGTGTGGATAATAACTAATCTTCATGAAAATTTCTTGAACCAACAAGTTACAGGAAGGATAAATCCATTACTCCTCCATGTTTCTAGCGCCAATTATGTAGTTGCAGGAAATCCTACAACTACACCCTCATGAGATTCTATTAATTTGATTTGATGATCTAATTTATTTGATATTAAAATGAAGATTAAAGTACTAAAATTGTAAAAGAGACACAAGAATTTTTACATGGTTCGATCATTGTGATCTACATCCATGGTTCTTCACTAGTGATTGTATGTAATTACATGATTTTACAATTGAGACTCCATTAAAGAATATTTGGAGCTCTAGATTTTTGGGGAATAAGATCATCAAGAAAATAAGTCCCTCTCTCTCTTTAACAAATTCTAACTTCAAATCTCTCTCTAAAATCTATTCTCCAAAAGAACCCCTCCTTTTCTCTTATGCCTAAATGGATATTTATATGATTTTACATAAAGATGACAGTTGTGTTGTCCCGCAATTTAGGATCCAAAATATGTCATGCGAGTCTTCGCAACCTTGCTCGCAAAATGTCTTTTCTCTCCACAATTTCGCAATCTATCATTTGTTGCGTTGTTAATTATTCGCAAGTGAAGGTTGCTGCGATATTTTTCTCCTACAATATTGATAGTTTTGTCACTAAAATTGACAAAGGGGAAGATTATTAGAGCACTTCTCAGTTGAACTCGCAAGTGTTGCTATCTCAAACTTGTTTGTCAAGTTTAGTTGCCAAAACTATAAGTCTTGATTTCTAGTATACGTATAGCTAAGTCTCGGACTAGGATAGTAAGTGTAGTTAAGCTCTAGACTCCATGGAGTTCATCATTCAAAGACGAAGAAGTACTCAAGGAACTGGTGGAACTTCATCGACAAAAAGGTATGTGGAGACTTGAACTTATCTATCACTCAAAAGTCTATCTACTATATCTCCTATCTTAAGACAAAAGTCGTATTACTATGTAGACTTCGATTATACACATTTTCTATTTCGATTTGAGTTTATCTCGCTTATCTATTTCTCGAAATATATGTTGGTAAGCTTTGGCCAAGTTCATTTTTACTCGTGATGAAAGTCATGTTGGTTATTTCAAATTCTTGAAAAATAGTTTGTGAATAATAACTATATAACATCCTCTAAGAATGTTACAATGATTAAAATGAGAGTATAGAACATGTAATCATCTATGGATATAAGCATAGTGTGTTTTCACATTTTTGTAAAGGTCCAAAACCGGGAACCCAAAGTATGCGTACTCGTACGCGTACTGGAGGTTGTTGGAAATATGGGATTATATGTGTACCCGTACGCGTACTGGCGGAAAGTTCACGTCCGTGAATTTCTGCTGGAGTTTGGAAGTGAAAAAAAACTCAATCCAGTTATTAAGTATGCGTACCCATTCGCATACTTAGGTAGGTTACTTTCTAAAATCGGTTTGTTCATGAACTAAAATAATTATATATTAAGGAATGTAATCTTTGCAAACCGTGGCTATGATGTTCATAAATCGATTCGAGTGAATCAAAACCGATTTTGCTTTGATTGTGTCTTATATACTTCTATGAGATCTAAGCAATTCAACAACTCTTTAACTAGTTCATTTGAGTCATTTGAACTAGTTATGGTGAAGATGAATAAGGTTGATATGAAAGTGCTCATATGGCTAACCATTATTGGACCAACTAGGTGTACACATTTAGGTACGGTTACTCAAACCTAAGTGAATTCACTTTTCATTTGTATATAACAAGCTGAGTTAGATCTAACAGATGAAAGATATTAGATTGAATCTAATCAGGTTTTCATCTAACGGTGAATATTGAATGCTTTGTTACCAAGGTAACTTAGATTGCAAACCCTGATTTGGAGACTATATAAAGGAAAACTCTAGCAACTGCGAAACCTAATCCCCACACCTCTTGTTTGATACAAGTTGTATAAGCTAGAGTCGATTCTCCTTTAACCTTAGGTTTCTCTCGAGACCCTGTAGGTTAACGACTTAAAGACTTCATTGGGATTGCGAAGCCAGGCCCAACTATTTTCTTTGTAGTTGCGTGATCTGATCTTGTTGTTTCTATCATGTTTGAGTACAATCGTAAGATTGGCTTGAGATTTATATCTCCGATAAGCAAGATAGAAAAGTAGTCACAAACACCTTCGTCGCATCATTTGTGATTCCACAATATCTTGTTTCGCTAGTCGATTAAGATTATTTTGAGGTGATTGATAATTCTAGGATGTTCTTCGGGAATATAAGTCTGGGTTATCGATTGGATCTTGTTTACCTTGATTTATCAAAAGATAGAACAAAACTCGTAGGTATTTTTGTGGGAGACAGATTTATATATTCCTATAGACTTTTCTGTGTGATACAGATTTGTTTAGCAAGTCTTTGACTTTGGGTCATAGCAACTCTTAGTTGTGGGTGAGATCGGCTAAGGGAATTAAGTGCATAGTATGCTGCTGGGATCAGAGACGTAAGAAGCGAAACGGTTCCTTGGATCAGTGTGAGATAGATTGGGGTTCAACTACAGTCTAGACCAAAGTTAGTTTGTAGTAGGCTAGTGTATGTAGCGGCTTAATACAGTGTGTGTTCAATCTGGACTAGGTCTTGGGGTTTTTCTGCATTTACGGTTTCCTATTTAACAAAACTTATGGTGTATGTGTTATTTCTTTTCCGCATTATATTTTGTTATATAATTGAAATATCATAGGTTGTGCCTTGAATCGATCAATTGGTAAATCCAACCTTTGGTTGTTGATTGAAATTGATTGATCATTGAACATTGGTCTTTGGTACCGTTCAAGTTATTTCTCTTGTATTCAATCAGGCTCACATATTTCTATTTTTTTGAGTGAGGATTAAATCAAGAAATTGAGATATAACTCTTTGATATACTTTTTATTAATATTGAGTCTGATTGTCTAGTTGATTCTCTTAAAAAGTATATTGGAGTTAGTCCATACAAATTTCTAAGCGAAATATTGGGTGAGGTGGTTAGACCCCATTTTTTTCAACATCACCTTACTATTCAGAGAACTTTTTGATTTTCAAGGTCCCTTTCAGGTCCGACAATAGCTAAAGGTGCACTATTTATTTTGGTGCCAAACACAGGTGGAACACACACTCCAATATGCAAGTAAACATCGGAAGCATGCAAGATTCTTTCATTATTTTCATTTTCTTCCCTAATTTTAACATTCCCACATACAAAAGCAGTGATAGCTAACTCCCCACACCCCGACCCATCCACATTCCTTTCTTCTAATGCCACTGGAAGAACATTCCTCGGCGAATATCCATAGGCCGAACTATAGAATATGAAGAAATCCCATCCTTTTCAAAACTAAACAAGTAATGTGGTTTTGTTTCAGCAAAAAAAATTGTTGATTCAACAAGTCTCTGTAAGTATCTTTCCCAAAATAAGATGATAGAAGTTTACCTGTGTATAAAAGAAGTTGTGTAATGCCTAGTTACATTCTTTTTCTTCGGTAAAAAAGGATGAATAGGAAACAAAATAGTATCTTGTGATTGCATTACCTGGATAATGCAAGGAATGAGGCAACATGAGGACATTAGATATTTTTGAAATTACGCCATTAGTAACTAGATACCTAAAATTCAACATCCCTATGGACCGTTCGTTATCCCCGAAGATATATAAATAGATTCCTATGAAAATACTGAGATTATGGAAAAGTTAAGAACGAAATACCAATCATTATTCAAATTGTTTTGCTCTCTTAGAAATTACAGTTAACATTTATATAAATCTACTAACCTTTTCGCTAAACTATAGAAAATGTGCTAAAAAAACATTTAATGCAATAATGAAAGCATTCATAATGCCAAAATAACAAACACTTAGAGAGAGCATAATAAAACAAATAAAAGTTTCATCTAATTTTAACGAAAATTAAAATATAAAATTAACAAGAATTACCACCCCTAGGTAATCCCCAACAGTAAAAGCAATGGCTTCCCTGGTGGGTATTCCTCTTCTTGGTATTTACCTCCAAGCTGCATCATAATTAAATACTATCTATAATATCTTCTCAGCTCGAAGAGGCTCCCATCGCACTTTTTAGTCCTCTGAGAGTCCTAGAGTTGTGGTCCAGAACTCTTTTTACATCAACCGACCACGCCCATTTCTTCCTAACATGTATAGATACTTGTTAGAAATAATTGGATATGGAAGTTTGGAAGGCTTTGTATTTGCCAGTATGTGTCTGGTTGGGCCTCCTTCATACAATGCCAGCTCGTATACGTCACGGGCTCTAAACTCTACTCTTGGATAATCAATCCCATTAAAGAGAGGAAACTAATCCATTCCCCGACTTTCAATTTGAGTACTGGTTGGAAATTGATTTAGTACATGAACCATTAGAATGTTCTCTTAATTAGATATATAACTTCTTGCTGAGTTTTGGTTTTAGCTGAGGGAAATAATTCAGAATAAGAACCAACCTAATTTCCAGAAACCCTAATTCTTCAATCCTTCACTGTGAATCGATAATTAGATCCTAAAGATTCTCCTTTGCTCTCAACACACAAAACCCTTCTCAATTACGTAATCAATTTTTCCAACTTCCTCGATACTAAAGAATTTGTAAAGAAAACAATCAAGTGAAAAAAAAAACTTTTAATCATGCAAAAAAAATCAATCTCAAAGAATTTATTTATTAAACTCCAACAATAATATAAAAAAATGATTATAATAATATTAATGTCTAACAAATTAAAGAATTGTGCATAAAAAACAATTATCTTTCTAAAAGATTCATCAAAAAGTCAAGTAAACCCAAAATAAAAATAAAAACAATATTATTACTCTCAAATTAGATATTGTGTTTACTCTCTTTCTTCGGGAAAATGTATTTGTGGGTGAAAAACATGAACATTCTTCGAATATAAAATGAGAAAATACCATATTTATCCAAGATACGTAGCTTTTATCGAAATTTTATGAGAATATCTTCCATTTGTATGCATAAAATTATGAATCTTTTGACAATTTAAAGTTTTATAGAAGTCGATAGTTATTCTAAAGATGAGTAACTTTGTACTTGAGGGATCCATATTACTAATTCATATGATAGTATATCTGAATGTGACTTTTTTTTTGTTCTCAATGATTCTCTGTTATGATCACAATACATTTATCTTTAAAAATCTATAGAAATCTCAATCCACTTATCCCGGTAAAGATTCCAATAAATTAATATCCGGTAAAGATTTTTCGTTGGGTTTTGATAATGAATAAAATGGAGTGGCAGAAATTATTGATTAGGTCAGGGGCTTATATGTTTAATTATAATTTTGAATTGATTGGAAGTATGACACAACTATTATTTCGTTGCCTATTGCAAATAGGAAATTTTTTCACGGTAATATGCGATATGTGTTTTTTCTTTCATAACTGTCTTTGGTTTAATTATCACAGGGTTTTTTTTTATGTATTTCTTTCTTTAACAATTTTTTTTACAAGTGTAGGTAAATTTCTCATATTTTTGACGCATTGTATTTTGTTCATAATCCATTTATCACAAGCTGTGTAACGATTTTTATTTTGGCTATGTTATGGAGGTAAGGTTTTGAAAAAAAATAAAAAAAAATTGCCTATTTGTGTTTAAGGCTAATGCAAGACTTTACCCTGATTAAGAAAGAAATCATTTTCATGTACCTTTTTTTTTCACATTGTATATTTTCCATTTATTTTGGCTAATTAAAGCTCTCTTAACTATTATAAGAACTTCAAAATGGAGGTTTTTCATTTTAATTCGTTAGTCTTTTTTTTATTTTTTTATTTTTTTTGAAGCATATTAGTATTATTGGTAGCTTCTCATGTAATCATTTTCTCTAATGCATTATTATTGAAAGTGTGTTCTTAATTAAAACGAAATAAGATTAACTTTTTTTTTGCTTTTCCCAATCGGTGATATCAAGATTTGATTTCATATGCTTTGAATATCACTGTCTACTATGTAGATCTTATACAGAGTAAAATAAATGAAGATACAAAGTTTTAGATAGTAATATCCTATCATTTTGAAAAATGAATTATGTGTGTTTTATTTCCATTAGTTTCTTTTAATTTTAGCATCCATCCTCCTTTGCTGAAAACTTAGATTATGCGTTGGTCTTTACCAACCAATAGGTTAAAAAAAATTAAATGTGATGAAAAGCATCCATTAGATTGCAAGTTTAGGATTTTGATAAGAAATATCGAAAGTTTTTCTCCTTTTGTGTCGTTATACGTCTCATGGTATGTAATAATTGCATTGTATTAACGATGTCTATTGTTTGTGGCATATATTGGGCTAATTATAATGGCTATGAAGATATTACGACTGCATTATACTTAACAGTTGTTGGTATTTTAAGTGAGTTCTCGGTTATTTTGGGAGTAATCCCATCATGAAAAAAAATTGTAACCCGATCATGAAAAGTCTTAGATAGTTTTTGGTGTTGTTGGGAATTTTTTACCTAAATCACTTTGGTCAATTGTAATTTGTATAAATTCATACAATCTTATGTATATGTTAAGGACCAGTTGCTGCTTTTCACTCATGTGGATGGTTGATTTTCTGCACGATACAAAATATAACTATCTCATAAATAGGTGGATGCACGACAAATATTTTCGTTAACACGAAGAAAACACGGTCAAACCAGTGTCGTTAATGCACAAGTTATTTCTAGTCTTAACATAAAATTATAAGAATCCAATCTCTTGTCGGACCACGAAATTTAAACTACTAAATTTTCTACCTTTACAATACTTCAAAAACCTAAGTCAAAAAAACTTACCATGGCCTTGTTGATGGTTAGATACACATTTTTCAAGCAATATTACTAACATCTTTCAGACACACTAACAAAATGTATGTGATATTCTAGAGACTACTTCCTAATCACCTTCCTCTTATCTGAAAAGTTGCAAACACACATTCTCATCCATGACTGCGTTCCTAATTTTGATGCATTCTCGCACACAAACACTCTCTACCCAACTTAGTGAGAATATTATACACAAATTCCTTACGACAATTGCACCTACAACTAAATACATGAATGAATAAATATGAATGTGGAGCTAGGAAAATTGCTTTCCCTTCCCTTGCTGCTAAAGTGTATACATGTGTTGCAGTGCATGGGAATTAAAATCATAATCTTGACACATGTTATTAAACAATGATCAACTTGAATAACAAAATTCCCATAATATTAAATCTTTGACCAAGTCCCCTTGTTAACCACATGATGAATCAACCACTGAATAAATTGGATGAGTCAATGATTGTTGTCGTATGAGTCAAAAATAAATTACTTTCTTACTACTCAAAATATAAAAATATAGCAAGGGAAAGAAAGGATCGTTTCAATATAGAGGTCTTGGTTTGCCAATATGTTTCAGTTTCCTATATAAAACAATTGGGGGATTTTCTGATTTTATGAAACTAAAAATAAAATAAAAGCAAATAAAGAAATAAACAAGCAAATCAAGTAGAAGAGATATTGGTGAGCGTCGTTTACTCAACAAAATAAAAAGATATTTCCCACTAATTAAATATAATATAGCGGTAGTAAGGATCGTTCCCACGAAGAGTAATGCAATTGATATGTTATCTAAATCAGCAAAAATATAAAAGAAGGATAAAAATAATAATAAGAAAAAGATATTGAAAAAATCCTTCGCCGTTACTAACCGTTAACTCAACATTGTACTCGTTTATCTCTAGTTAGAATCAATTGTCACCAACCGTAGGAAAGCAGGTACGCTTAGCTATCCCCAAAACTCCTTGTATCACCGGATACGAAAGCACTCGACTACCGGATTTTATTCAAAAGAACCACCTTGAGGTACGCTTACAAGATGTAATTCCCAGAACGCATTAATATTTTTGAATTTAGGTTTGATCCCAGCAGTTAAACTCGGTACGCTCGGTCCACTTACTGGTGTTGTCTTTACTCGCAATTTCTACACAGAATCCCTCCGCAAGGTCTTGAGATTTCTACTTGTGTAGGATATGAGAGACAATTACGGATCGACTCAACTCTCTACTAGCATTAGAATGATTAATAGACTAATCTAGTTACGCACCCAAACCAATCTAGAATCAATCATAAACCTTCGATATAGTAAAAACAATCCACAATGAATCAATTTAAAACTTGAAACAAACTTGTAAATAATTGAGCTTCACAATTAGAACTTTGAATTCATCCTTACAATAAAAAAGAACATAGAAAAGAGATAGTTCTCTCCCCTAAGGGGGAGAAAAATGGTGAAAAGAAGATATCTCAAATTATTCCTAGGATTCTCTATATATAGAGTTTTGTAACCTCCTCCTGAAGAAACTAGAAAACCTAGCAAAAAATAGGAAAGTGCACCTCCACTTGAAGAAACTAGAAAACCTAGAAAAAATTAGAAAGTGCACCTCCTTAAAAATTGTGTCCCGTGCATAACGCCCGATCAAAGTAGGTTGCAAACTCTGGCCAAAAACTCGCGTCCAAGGCTGTTTGTGTAAAATGTATTGGCTAAATAGCCTACTGGGCTCACGATGGACAAGTCCAGCCCATTTAGTCCTTGGCCTGTCAGTCCAAATGCACCATAGCAGCAAGTCAAGTCTGTTTCCATCATCGTTCAGCTGCCATCTCTCTGTTCACAGCATCGCCACTCCTCAACTCAAGTCCATCCAAAAGCATGCTAACTCAAACCCATCTTTATAACCCGTAACCATTTAGACTCGGACCCAACCACCATTACTGCCAAACTCTGTCCGTCATCACAGCAAAACCCATAGATGGAAGAAAAAACCCAAAACTCGAGCTCCTCCCCATTACAGACCATGTTGCCAGCATCCCGAGCTACTTCTTCAGACGCTACTGTTTCCTTCCCGTATAACTCTACTCATTCCATATTACAACTCCATAGCTTCACTCAACACTCGAGTCTCAACTGCCAATCACGTCCATGCATGCCATCATCTCCTGTCAGTCACTAATACTTCCATTATCTCCCATGTTAAACCCATTTTCATTATAAAAATAATCATCAACATTATTATCAGCTTCAAACCCGAGTTCTCTATCTCCAACATTCATCTTCTCCGTATCCACAGCTCAAACTTCGACTCATCGTGCATTAATAAACCCACAGCAAACTCCAGTCATAGCCAACGATGGTTGTTATGACAGCAACCATTCTTCTCGTCACTACCATCGCCAGTAATGCTGGCAACAACACTGCCAACGTACAAACCTGAGCTCAACTACGTCGGCCAACCATCTTTACTTCCAAACTCCAGCTGCAACTCCTCCCTGGTTTTTCTCGACACATATCAATCTCATCACATGCACCAACATATCGTCATTCTCTGTGGATCTCCATCATCGTGAACTACTATCTCCCATGTATCTCTCACTGATCACTCATTGCACATGGTTAATGCCCGCAACTAACGGACAGTCTCGTAACCCACTGTCAATTCTACTAAGCACACTTCCATGCTCGAAGTCCATCACTGCAGTAATATCATTTCAGCTTCCTCATTCGTTCACTCGTTATCACAGTTCAACTTCACAACAACCATTGTCTATTGTAGCCCCATCTCAGATCACGACAACTTCCATAACCAGCTAACTTCTCTATCTCGGTATTGCTTCCTGGACCCTTGATAAACACCGCACACATGAGCTCTTGATTCACCCCAAATACCTAACCGACTCCGTGTCTTCAACAACACATGTGGGTGACCCTTGAGGTGAAGTCCACCAGCTTACTTCTATGGTTGTGACTTACTGCGAGCCTATCCGTAAGCCCATAACTAAATCTTCATACAGTAAAGATCAAAAACCACCTAGCTTGTGGTTGTACTTCCCTGAACTCCGGTGCGTCTACAATGTGGTTTCCCATGCAATGATAATTTCACCTCTCTTCTAGTAAATTGGACGACTTTTTGTTCATTTCGGGAATAAGCTCCAAAATTCCCTTAAAATATAAAAAAGAGCTGATAATACAATTTCGCAAGAAAACTAGCTAAGAAAGCATAACCAATCGATACTTAGAGAGGTGTTTTTAAGCACCTATCAGATATAGTTAAGGATTCATCTTCATTCACAAACATACTTTTTAACAATAAGTAGAATTGGTATTTAATCTCAACTTAATCAAAATCCCTAGGATACCTTTATCGCAAGAATATCCCGCTAATTTCCTCTTGTCATCAACAAACACATTAAAAGATGCGAATATGAATTCTACCTAAGAGAACAACCTAACTAGAGTTGGAAAACAAGCTAAAACCCGCGGGTTTGCCCGGCCCGACCCGTGAAAAACCCGCACCGGATCGGATGGTTGTCTAACAAGCCGGGTTAGGGTTGGAGAAATGTCGGCCCGTGGGAAAACGGGTTAACCCGGCCCGGACTGCAAAAACCGCGGGTTCAAATCGTTACCCGCAATTCCCCACAAACTTCCGCATGTCCCTAGTTATTACACGTTTCTCTCGGTATAAAAAGAAAAAACCCTAGAAGTTCTACGTTTTTCTTTTCTTTCTTCTTTTCTCTCCGCCTCCCATAGCGGCAGTTCAGTTCTCTCATCTTTGACTCCTCATCTTCTTCTTCTTCTTGTTCGAGTTCGATAATTACAATTAACAACAACAACAATGGTTAGCGACTAGCAGCAAGTAAGTAAATTCGTTGATTTTGATGTCTGTTTGTCAATTTGTTGTTTTTTTGTTCATTTTAATCGTGTATCAGTTTTGGGGTTTGACCATTTGATGTTCAAATGTTTGTTATCTAGTGTTTTCAGAAGTGGGTTTTACTTATTTTGGTAGTTAATGTTGTAGATCTTTATGTATTTGCAGATTTGTGTGTTTGAACTTTGAATCTTTTATGATCACTGATTTAGTGTTTTAAATTTTAATTGGGGTTATCTGATTTTGCTGAGAATCATTAGATACAACTTGGGTTATTGTATGTTTGTTCAGAATCAAGATGATTCTGGTTTTGGTTCTTATTTGGATAACTTGATGTGAACTATTTAACCTTTAATTAGAATTATTAGGGGTTTATGACTTTATATGAAATCTCAGGCTATTGAATTCTTAGGGGTTTTTTAGTGATGGTCTTGATGGAGTTGAGAAGAAATTGAGATATTTGCATAGAATGAAGAAATTGAGATATTTACATAGAATGAAGAAATTAAGATTTTTGTGTTGATATTCTGTAATTGATTCAAGTCATTTGGTTACGATGCTGCTTTTCAGTTGTATAGTATTTTTCTATTCACTTTTTGTTATGAATTATAGGTGTTGTTACTGCTGTAAGTGAGCGCAAGTCGAATTATTCTCGGCTTATTGCAACCAGTGGAGGGCCGCTAAAGTCTAAACCAAGTTAACCAACAAAGAACAGGGATAAGTGAAGATTTTCCTTAATGTGAAAATGTTTCCATTCATTTGATAGGCAGCCATCTACTGTGTTTGGCTTCTATTGTGACTTGTTTTACTAAACTAGTGTTGTTAAGTTTTTCAATTTTCTTGATCATTACCTTTCATTAAGTTTTTAAATTTTGGTGCGAGTGCGATTGTTGAATGTGTTGATTGAAGTGAATGTAAATATCAAATGAATTAGATGAATGTTATGTTAGGTTGCAGAGAAGGATAAGATGGCCTGAATATAGCCGGAAATAGACCAGAAATCAGAGAAAACTCTGTAAAATACTTAGAGCTGGCAAACGGGCGGGCTAACCCGAGAACCCGCAAGTTTAACCCGTTACGGGCACGGGTTGAAGAAATGACCACTCGTGAAGCATTTCAACTAGCGGGTTTTGACCCGTTAACCCGAACCCGTGTAACCCGCAATGGGCCAGCCCCGGCCCGCCCGTTTTCCAGCTCTAAACCTAACGTGTAAAAGAATTAATCAAGTTTAATTCGCTAGATGCATTAAGTTCTATGAAATCAGACTAATCAAAGTAATTGAACGTGTAAAAGCACTAATACGATTTAACAAAGGTTATGACTCACTTGTGACTACTAGGATGTATTACTACAAGCAATAACCACAATTATGCTACTTTTAATGAGGAATCTATCACTTTTGCGTATAATAAAACCTAATCTAGCAATAAAGATGAAAACAAACTCAATCATGTTGTAAAACCCTAGAACCAAAAAGTAGAAGCAAAGATAAAGATGATAGAATTTAACCCTCTTTTATATATAACTTAACTTCCAACTCTCGGACAACTTTTTTATCCGGCTCACACTTGAGTTTCTGAAACAACCCATAAATCAATCCCAACGGGTACAAGTCCATCTGAGTCAGCCACCTGGATCGGTGTGTCAACTTTCCTGACTCCGATTCAGCCAGAGTTTTGTCTGTTCTGGCGTGTTTTCGGGCCATAATTTCAGCCATTTTATACTCCTTCTATGCATAGTCTAAGCATACATCTATAGCATTCACTTCATTCATTTCTGTACACTGCGTACTCTTCCATATAATATTTTCAGCTGCAATTTCATATCACCAGACACCATCTTAACAACACATTCTCAATCCCTGCAACACTACATCTCTTGTAATTCAAACTCAACACAACACCCTTGTACTGCAATCTCTCAATACCATTTTGAAATGACGAGGATACCCAAATATACCTCAATCTAAAAAAATTCCACCTATAATTCCTTTCTCCGAAAGTGATTTTCTATGGACTGAGTCGGGACAATACAACTAATCAGTTCACACTTCGTGTGATCGTCTATGGATACGAGATCGAGACAATACGACAACAAGATAACTTCCATGATTGATTATGGATACAAGATCGAGACAATACAACAACGAAGTATGTTTACTTGATAATAGGTTCGGACTTAACCAAACACAATAGGATTGCTATCAAGTAAATATGAATTAACGTTTGTCTATTTTACTTCTAATTATAATAAAACAATTATAATTGCGGAAACAGAAAAGTAAAAGACATATCAAGATTTTGTTAACGAGGACACCGCAAATGCAGAGAAACCCCGTGACCTAGTCTAGAATTGAATACTCTCATAATTCAGCCGATATTCAAAATCTAAACCAACTTTGTATAGTTGAGACCAAGCAACTAAACCTATAGTTCACTTAGTTCCCTCAGTATCCTGCGCCCCCAACTTATAATAATACATGCACTTGGAACAATTCCTTTGGTTCGTATTCCAAATAGTAAAGGAATA
Source organism: Papaver bracteatum (assembly GCA_023529315.1). Classification (NCBI taxonomy): domain Eukaryota; kingdom Viridiplantae; phylum Streptophyta; class Magnoliopsida; order Ranunculales; family Papaveraceae; genus Papaver; species Papaver bracteatum. The sequence continues at coordinate 269,211 of JAJJWX010002863.1, forward strand.
ACAAATCTGTTCGGTAAAAACTCTTTTCAAACAACGTGATATGAGTTTGAAAAAAGGCTCTTCTGTTTATCCCAATATAAACTCCTTTGTCAGGTTCTTAAATCTATCTCTTAAACAACTACCAAAGTAATTGTCTAGACTATGCAATCAATACTCTTAATCACAAAAAATTATATTGATGCCGATCTGCTCAACTAATCAATCAAGGTTATCACAAAGATAAACCGTTTATAGTTGGATCCCCAGCCAATCAAATTTTGTGCACACCAAAGATTATGAACTCAAATAAGAAATCTTCTTTGTCTTCAAATCTTCTTAGATCTTCAATAAACACCTGCACACAAACAACTTGAATCTCTTGTGATCAATCACACACAGAACAAAGTCTGTTAATAATGGATTATCACAAGACGTCTTTAGATCTACAAACAGTTCTAAAGATCCCCGTCGACATTTCGATCTAGTTTGAGTGAATCTTATATCAGAAGAGAAGATTCTTAAGCATAAACAAACTAGGTGCAATCAAAGTTCAACAACCTTTAGTCAATCAAATCAATCGAAAACTAATAATAAACTGCAATTACCTAGTTTCCCACCAACGATACTCGTAGAGCTTCCCAATCCCGAAGAAGTCTTTAAAACGAGCAGTCATAAGAGATTTCGCATAATTAGGGTACTTTTCTCTCCGAATACACGGCTCCACCAGTAACAACATAACTAGGTAGTTTTGCTGGCTTTGAGGATTAGTTTGCTAGAAATGAAAACTTCAATATTTATAGACCAAGGAAGTTTGGACACTAAGGAATTTCCAAAACCGAATATTCTCAAAGATATTCAATAAACGCCAAAATTGGTTTTCATAATTCTTGGAAATGCACTATCCAAATATTGACCAAAATCTCAGTAGAAAATATCCAATTAGTAAATGCACATTACTAATTTTTATATTCTAAAGATATGCATTTAATTGCTGGAAATTAAAAGCATATAAAACTAAAAACCTTAATTAAAAGATTCTAAATTTATTTTGATCCGGGATTCTCCTTTAGCTATTAAGGAATATCGTTGAACAATAAAAGATAAAAGTTACTGCACATGTTCAAAGTGTGTCGACACCTTTACTTTGTAAATCCTTTTTCATATTTACAATCTTGGAACCGATTTGCCACACTTCCAAACAAGTTTAGAATTGGTTCATTTGACTTCCAAGAACTATGTGATTGATTATCCTATCAAATCACTAATCATTGGTTTCACGGTTCTACCACCATGTGGGTACTAAGATTAGTCACGCTAGTTATCAGAAATTGGTTGACTATGCACTAGGATCGGTTACCACATATTTATGGTATTAACTTGTATTCGGTTGCACAAGTCATAAGATCGGTTCCCCAATTACTAAAAACTTGTTGTACCTCTTACAATGGTCGATTCCCTCTTGTAATTGGTTACACCTCTTACTAGGATCGGTTCCCCAATGTCTATATTTGGTCATACCAATTACAATAAATCGATCATACCATCTCAGGTGATTACTTGAGATCGGTTTCACTTATAAAAGTCATATTGATAGACACATTTTTGTGTGTGAATTGTCCTCAGTGTCTCTATTGTTAGTGCTTGATTTTGTACTTATTATGGTGTTTTTATGTTTGTATAGGCATTTTTGGAGAAATACACTTATGTGGAAAAAGTTGCTCAAAATTTGTTATTTGGATCTCTGGATAAAAATTACTAAAGGAACGTTCACGTTGGATAAGGGAACCTCAGCTATTAAAGGCGCCCTATTCTGGATAGGGGCACACCTTCTTCTCCATTTCAAATTCAAGTCTTTTTTGCGGGAAATTTTTGAAATCTCACAGCAGATTTTTGTTCTAAATTTTGGTTGTGTTTGGATGAGACTCAACGTCTGAAATCATGTGGGAAGGTTTTATTGGGCCTAACAGGCGTGGTAGTGGTGTTGAATTCAGTCCAGTTGGACCAGATAATCGGTGAGAAGAAAACAGGGCTACGTGGTTAAGAGAAGAAGATTTTCACGATATTGTACGTGTTTTTATGTGCATGGCGTGAGATAGAAGTGTGATTGACTACATCTGAGGCATGTACATGACATTTTGAACATGCTGGAAGAATATTAACGCGTGTAGAGTTAAATCAGGGAATAAAATATACCGAGAATATTTTCTCTCAATGCCGAGTAATGAGGATTACACCGGAGTTATTGCAGTGATTTTCTTGCTGCAAAGAGGTATAAATAGTGAAGGGAGATTCCAGGAAGAGTTAGAAGGAGAGTTTGGGAGAGAGACAGAGAACCACAGAGTCGAAAAATCAAGTTGCAGGAAAATTCTTTTCTGCTGCTGCATATCTGAAGAACACGAAGAACAGACCATCCAAGACAGTCGTTTTTCAACAGTGAGAACGACACAGAGGCATGGGTTTCAGAGTTATAGTAACAACAACAGTTCATCTTTATCGTTTCCTGTAACTGTGTTTGCAACAATTATAAATGTTGCAAACACCCGATTTTCATCATTTTCTCCCTTTTAATCATTTGTAAACCATTTTTGAGCAATAATAATGATTTTTGAGAGTGTTTCCAACATGATGATGAGCTAATTCTCTCACAACCAAGGCAATGAGAAAGTTATTTACACATGAATAATTGGTAATTATTTTATTTTCTCTAATTTATAATTTATAATTCATAATTTATAATTCACTTAATCACTGTTTTTGCAGAGTTTTTAATTGTTTGCATAATTTTCTTCATTAGTTGTGATTCAATTAGATAGGTTATACTTTGTTTAGATAATCTATGCTTAGGGGATACAATTAATTTTTGAGAATTTGCCTGATTATTTGTGAGTTAAAAAAAAAGGGACTTAAAGATAATTAGAGTTTCGGGTTATTTACCATCATTCATTCATGTGTAATAGTGGAATCAGTGTCTTGGTTATTTTCTCATATCTGGAAATCAATTTTTATCTAAGTATTCTTTACTTTTAAATTTTATTAAATCTAAAATTCATTGCTTTCACAAGCCTCAACGAACCTATTTACTACAACATTATTGAGATCACATCAATTTTTGGCGCCGCCGACGCGGGCTTGTCTTTAGGCTAGAGGTTTTTAGATTTTTTTTGTTTTCTTTTTTAGGTTTTTTTTTTTTCTTCTTTAGGTGCATAAAACTACTCTCTTTATATATAAAATCATTTTAAAAATCATACAGAGCTGGTGGTTGGTAACCTAGCTACAAGCTGGGCTCCAACACCTCTTTGAATTGCAATTCCTAATCTATACAAAATAAAACTCCTCAAGCCACTGCTGGCATCATTGCTCACCAAGAAATTCCGTAGAAGCTTGAAAAACACAAGAGTATCCTCCCCAAGCTCCCCAAAAGTAGAGAAAGCCAGAACACCTAACCCATAGCCATGTGCATCGCACTTGTCCAAATATTTGGCACGTTTGCGAGAAACAGCTCCAGAATTAGCCTTACCAGGGGAAAATGAGCGAACCCCATATCCACTGAATGGAGAAACACCTGTGACATCCATACGTTTTTTTTTTTGTCTTTTCGAATTTGGAATTTGGAGCGAAAGAAAATTATGCCAAAGCTTTTGGCGAATACTTAAAAACTTGGAGTAAAAGGCAAAGCGAAAGGAGCGAAAGAAGAAGATTTTTTTTATTATTATTATTATAAAAAAGAGAGGAAAAAAAAGAGAGAGTTTATTTTTTTTAGATTGTATTAGGATTTCTCTATTCTTGTAACTTTCTTTTTCTTTTGCACTTTACTTTTTGGACTTTGGACTTTGGACTTGGACATTCTTTTATTTTTAAACCCTACGGAAGGGTAGTATTAAAATATAAACTGTTTGCAGATAAGGACGGCGATTACGATATCGCCTCGGCCCCTTGGGTTCGTACATGACATAGGATTCGTGGCCCGGGTCGACTTCAATGGTTCACCCCCCGTCTGAAACGGGAGGTAAGTTTGTTGAAACACTCGTGAATTCCCTGTCAACGAGTTACTGTCTTATTTCGTGTGAATATATGTTGAGGAACTGAATACGGCTGCTTTAATTTCCTAGTAAAGGTCAAGGACTGTCCATACAAGATAAGGGTTCGAATTTCATTACTGTTCTCTTCTTGCCCTCCTTAGGAAAACGATACCAAACGCGAACCTAAGCTTAAAATTTGGAATAGAACGAGACCGATAGGGTAACGAGCTTACTATAATAGTCATTCGAAAAATATTAGTTATTCTTTAAGCATACTTCTAAGTTCATGATGGTTTATGTAAGTTGAATGCATGACTGAGCCACCTTGTAATGCGGTGAGGCCATGGGTATCAAAGCTCCACACAACTTCCCTCGCCTCTATTCAACTTACTTAAACTCGGATTGATTCCAGAGGGGTTTGCTCAGATTGTAACGAATTCCCTTTCTAAGGATTAAAAGCTGGTCTAGAAAACAATCTAAGTGGAGCCATCATGCTTTTTGTTTGCTAGAAATCAGTAGGTTTGTTGTGGTTGAGTCAGCCTTGTTTGTGTTTGCATAGAACTTCCCTTCCTTTTAGGATTTTTTTTTTAATTTTGTTTTCTAGTGTATGCCCGAAGTCATCAGAGAACGGGATTGGAAAAGAAACACTCTAGGTCGTTTGATTAGTGACAAACTTAGTAGTTCTTCTTGTGAAGGCGGGGAGCTCGAAGACTCTTATTTTGAGATCCCCATTTTTGGAAACTTCAGTTTTGAGAATTTGTCTCTTTGTGAAGAAAGTACCCTAGCTGTGCCAGCAATGACTACTTTGAAAGATTACATGTTCCCAACTAGGACCAACCGAGCTTCGTGCATTAAATTTCCAGCCAATACGGCTAATTTCGATATAAAACCTAGTATTCTTCAGATGATCCCTATATTCTTAGGAAAAGATGATGAGAATCCTTATTTTCATATTAGGGACTTTGAGGAAATTTGTGGGGCAGTTAGAATAAAAGACCTTACTGATGAAGTCTTGAAACTTAAGATGTTTCCCTTTTCCTTGAGAGATAAATCCAAGACATGGCTTAACAACCTACCATCTGAATCCATTGAAATATGGCAGGAGCTTATTGCTGCTTTCTGTATGAAATTCTACCCTAAGCATAAAATTGCAACTGTTAGGAAGAAAATTAGTGCTAGTGTGCAACAAGAGGGAGAGTCTCTTTATAGTTTTTTAAAGAGATTCAATGATCTCCTATCCCAGTGTCCTCACCATGGAACTTGTATAGATTATTTATAATGGTTTAGACTATTCGACCAAATCCATGGTCGAGTCTATGTGCGCTGGTAAGTTCACTAATAAAAATGTTGATGATGCTTTTACCTTCTTAGGAGCTATCGCTGAAAAATCCCAACAGTGGGAGTCTTGAATTGAACCCCCTAAAAGACTCTTGGTCAATAGAATTAGAACCAATGTGGTAGATACAAGCTTCGAGTCAGATGCTAAGTTTGTTGCTTTGTCTTGAAGGTTGGAATCTTTGGAATTGAATCAACCTAAACATAGGTCTCTTGTTGAACCTGATGATAGGATTAGAGCCTCTCAAGTATCTAGTTGTGGAGTAGACCCCAATAACTCATTTTGGGAAGGTCATGTTAGTGAAGAACAAGACCATGATGTCTATAACAACGCTAGGTTTGAGAACCGTCAGAAGTTTGACCCATACTCAGAGACCTACAACCCTGGTTGGAGAAACCATCCTAATTTTTCTTAGTCTAAGGGCCAGAATTAAGGTCAGTCTAGTAATTCTCAGCCTCCCCCGGGTTTTGGTTATGCAAAGAACCATTCAGGTCAAACCCAGTTTCAGAACACTTCTGAGAAAAAGATCTCTACCTTAGAAGAAACTCTTACTATGTTAGAAAAGAACCATGATATGTTATCAGCTAACCACCCTAGCTTTCAACAAGAAACTAGGCAGAATTTGAAGAATAATTCCCAGACTTTTGCTAAATTAGAACTTCAAGTTGGCCAGATAGATAAGTTTATTAGTAACAGAAAATAAGGAAGCTTCCCTAGTCATACTGATCCTAATCCCAAAGGAGAGAAATCGTACAATCATGTGAATTCTATTACAACCCTTAGGAGTGGAAAGAAAGTTAACAATCAGGTCGCCATGCTTGAAAGTGAACATGCTGTAGTTCACCCTTCTGAACCAGAAACCTAGGAGACTGATAGAGTCTCTAAAGAGACCAATGAGGGTCATATTAAGCCAGGCTTTGTTCCCAGATCCATGTTCCCCTAGCTGCTAGTTCCAACTATGAGGGAGTCCAACTTTAATGATATATTGGAGGATTTTAAGCAGGTAACTATTAACCTACCACTGTTAGATGCGATTAAGCAGATTCCCGCTTATGCCAAGTTTCTTAAGGACTTGTGTACACGAAAGCGTAAGCTTAGTGTTCAAAAGAAAGCCTTCCTAGCTAGTCACGTGATAACTATTATTCATAATACCACTACCCCTAAGTATAAATACCCAGGGTCCCCTACCATTTCTTGCACAATAGGTAAATACCGTGTTGAGAAAGAATTGATTCACTTAGGATCCAGTGTGAACTTACTCCCATATAATGTGTACCTTAAGTTAGGACTTGGTGAGATGAAACCTACCCAGATGACTCTTCAGTTAGCTGATAGGTCTGTTAAAATTCCTCGTGGTGTGATCGAGGATGTTTTTATAGAGGTCGACAAGTTTATTTATCCAGTGGATTTTGTTATCCTAGATACCCAACTTGTCCCTGACCTAGAGAACCAAATACCGGTGATTTTAGGTCGCCCGTTTTTAGCTACATCCAATGCGATCATTAACTGTCGAACTGGTATTATGAATTTGTCTTTTGGTAATATGAATATTGAGCTAAACATCTTTTATATTAGTAAGATACCCCCTGAACTAGATGACTCGAGCATATAAGAGGTGAACATGATAGGAACATTAGTCGAGGAGTCATTACCAAACACTTTGTTAGAAGATCCATTAGAGAAATGCATAGCTCACTTTGGGATTGATTTTAATAATGATGATGTGATTAATGATGTGAATGCTTTGTTAGATTCAACCCCTTTGATAGACACTAGTAATGGCTAGAAACCTAAGTTCGAACCTCTACCCGTTTTTAAGTCTACCCTAGTTCCTTCGTTAGAAAATCCTCCTAAGTTGGACCTAAAACCATTGTCAGATACCCTGAAGTATGTGTTTTTTTGGCCCGGCTGAGACTTTACCTGTGATTGTTGCTTCCGACTTGGATATTCATCAGGAAAGTAGGATAGTGACCGTCCTTCAGAATAATAAGGAAGTTTTAGGGTGGACCATAGCAGACATTAAGGGTATAAGTCCTACTATTTGTATACATCAGATTTATTTAGAGGAAGATACCAAACCTTCTAGGGAGATGCAACGAAGACTAAACCCTAATATGAAAGAAGTAGTTCGAACCGAGGTTCTTAAGATGTTAGATGCAGGCATTATCTACCATATTTCGGACAATAAGTGGGTTAGCCCCGTTCAGGTTGTTCCCAAGAAATATGGTATTATTGTGGTCCAGAATGATAATAATGAGTTAATCCCAACCCTAATGACCACGGGTTGGCGTGTCTGTATTGACTATGGGAAATTGAACAAGGTCACTAGGAAATACCACTTTACCCTTCCCTTCATCGACCAAATGCTAGAGAGATTAGCTGGACGTAGCCATTATTTATTTTTAGATAGATATTGCGGTTATAATCAGGTTGTTATTGCCCCATAAGACCAAGATAAAACCATTTTTACCTATCCCTTTGGTACCTTTGTGTATATGTAATGCCCCTGCGACCTTTCAGCGTTGTATGTTGAGCATATTTTCTGACATGGTAGAACGGTTCTTAGAGGTCTTTATGGATGATTTTTCAGTGTTTGGTTCGTCTTTCGATGAGTGCTTGCATCATTTTTCATTAGTTTTGACTAGGTGTAAGGAAAATAATTTAGTGCTTAATTGGGAAAAATGTCACTTCATGGTTCGTTTAGGAATTGTTCTAGGGCATATCGTATCTTCTAAGGGTATAGAGGTAGATAAAGCCAAAGTTGACCTTATTAAGACTTTATAGGTCCCAAAAACCATAAAAGATATTAGGTAATTCTTAGGGCATGCAGGTTTTTATCATCGATTCATTAAGGATTTTAGCTTGATTTCTAGACCTCTTTGCAATTTGCTTGTAAAAGATGATAAGTTTGTCTTTGATGATGCTTGTTTAGAGGATTTTGAGAAGCTTAAGACTTTACTCACTACCGCCCCCATAGTCCAGGCACCCAACTGGAACCTACCCTTTGAGATAATGTGCGATGCTTCAGATTATGCTATTAGTGTTGTGCTAGGTCAGCGAGAAAACAAATTACTTCATGTGATTTACTATGTTAGCAAAACTCTGAATGATGCCCAGTTGAACTATACGACTACAGAGAAGGAATTGTTGGACATTGTTGTTAGAGCACTGCTCGGTGAAACTCGCATGCGTTGCTATCTCAAGCATGTTTTTCAATCTTAGTGATCAAAACTATAAAGTCTTGATTTCTAGTCTACTATATCTAAGGTCTCGGACTAGGATAAAAAGTGTAGTTGAGCTCAAGAACTCCATGGCGATCATCATACAAGACGAAGGACTACTCAAGGAACCAGTGGATCTTCATCAACTAAAAGGTATATGGAGACTTGAACTTATCTATCACTCAAAAGTCTATCTACTCTATCTCCTATCTTGAGACAAAAGACGTTTTACTATATAGACTAAGAATATGCACATGTGACATTTCGATCTAAGTATATCTTGCTTATCTATTTATCGAAATGAGTGTTGGTAAAGCTTTCGCTTTAACCAAGTTCATCTTTGACTAGTGACGAAAGTCATGTTATGTTTCAATCACTTTGGAAATTGCTCTAACGAAAAATACTTTGTGAATAACAACTATATAACGCCCTCTGAGGATGTTTCAATGATTGAAATGAGAGTTTAAACTATATAACCATTGTGGGATATAAACATTATTGTGGAAACACATATATGTATAAGTCCTTAATACTTGAACCGAAGTTTGCGAACTTTGTTGATCAAGTGGAACCGGAACCTGAGCAGCAACTCAGTCCGCGAGCCCAGTCCACGAACTGGCATAAGTTCTCGAACCAGAGAATATATGCTGAAGTTGAAGCTCAGGTGCAGTCCGCGAACCCAGTCCGCGAACTGACGGAAGTTCTCATCCAGAGAAATTCTTCTAGAGTTTATTAACTTCAACCGGTTAGTTTGAGTCTGCAAACTCAAGAGGTTATGTCTGAAAACGTTGTTCGTGAACTAATCTTAAATTATTAAGGAATTCTTTTGCAAACCGTGGATTTATAGTTCATGAAATGATTCGAGTGAATCACATCATTTTTGATACAATTGTGTCTCTTGTAATACTTGGGATCTCATAGCAATTGAAAAAATCTCTAACTAGTTCATTTGAGTAATTTGAACTAGTTATGGTGAAGAATAATATGGTTAATATGAAAGTTATCATTTAGCTAACCATTGGTTGACTAATATTGAACCAACCATTGTACACGTTTGGGTACGGTTACACGAACTCAAAACGTCCAGTACATGTGTGTATGACAAGCTAAGTTTTCGATCTAACGGTTGAGAGATATTAGCTTGTATCGAATCAGGTTTTCATCTAACGGTGAATATTGAATGCTTTGTTACTAAGCTAACATTGATTGCAAACCCTGATTTTAAAGACTATATAAGGGAGAACTCTAACAACTGGGTCGATTCTCCTTTAACCTTTGGTTTTATTCTCTAAAACCATGTTAACGACTTAAAGACATCATTGGGATTGTGAAGCCAGACCGATACTATTTTTCTTGTAGTTGTGTGATTTGATCTTGTTGTTTCTATCGTACGAGTACAATTATAATAATTGGCTTGAGATTTCTATCTCTGATGGGCAAGATAAAAGTAGTCACAAACATCTTCGTCTCATTGTTTGTGATTCCTCAATAATCTCCTTCGCTACGTCGATTAATTTTATTGTGAGGTGATTTATGAAACTGAGCTGTTCTTCAGGAATATAAGTCTAGTTTTATCGATTGGTTCATGTTCACCTTGATTTATCAAAAAACGGAACAAAACTTTTAGGTTTATTAGTGGGAGACGAATTTATCTATTACATGTAGACTTTTCTGTGTGAGAAAGATTTGTTTATTAAAGTCTGCGACTTTGGGTCGTAGCAACTCTTGGTTGTGGGTGAGATCATCTAAGGGAATCAAGTGCGCAGTATCCTTCTGGGATCATAGGCATAGGAGCATAACTGTACCTTGGATCAGTGTGAAATTGGTTGGGGTTCAACTACAGTCCAGATCGAAGTTAATTTGGAGTAGGCTAGTGTCTGTAGCGGCTTAATACAGTGTATGTTTAATCTGGACTAGGTCCCATGGTTTTTCTGCATTTGCGGTTTCCTCGTTAACAAAATTATGGTGTCTGTGTTATTTCTATTCTGCATTATATTTTGTTATATAATTGAAATAATACAGGTTGTGCGTTGTTCAATCGATTAGAATATCTAACCTTATTGGTTGTTGATTTAAATCGATTGACACTTGGGTATTGGTCTTTGGTACCATCCAAGTTATCTCTCTTTGATTAGACTCACGAGTCATATTTCTTGAGTAAATCAAATCGAGAGATTCAGATAATAACTCTTTGAGTATTTTCTAATGATTGAGTCTGACTGTCTAGTTGATTCTCTAGAAAAACAACTTGGATTTGTCCATACAAATTGCTAATCGAAATATTGGGTGAGGTTGTTATACCCCCGTATTTTCAATTGTGTTCTCTTAGGTTCTAAGATCGTAACCAATACTATCATGCTGCTTTGAAATATATTTTGTCTAAGAAGTATACGAAACCTAGATTGATTAGGTGGATCCTTTTGTTGCAAGAGTTTTCTCCAGATATTAGAGACAAAAAGGGTGCAGAAAATGTAGTAGCAGACCACTTGTCTAGGCTAGTTGTTAGTTCCCCTAATGATTCCCTTCATATAAGGGATAGCTTTCCTGATGAACAATTGTTCCCTGTTTCCCAATCACCTTGGTATGCAAATATAGTGAATTATCTTGTTACTGGTCGAATGCCCCAATATTGGGGTAAACAAGATCATTCTAGGTTTTTAACCGAGGTTAAGCACTTCTTTTGGGATGATCCTTTTTTGTTTAAGTATTGTCCAGACCAGATTATTAAGAGATGTATACCTGAGAGTGACCATTCCAGTATTATTTCCTTTTGTCATGATCATGCTTGTGGGGGTCACTTTAGTGCTAATAAAACTGCCACTAAGATATTGCAGTGTGGATTATATTGGCCTTCATTTTTTAAAGACTCCCATAGTTATTGTGTTACTTGTGAACGTTGCCAGAAATTATGAACCATTTCCCGTAGGAACATGATGCCCTTGAACCCGATTCTAATTGTTGAGGTCTTTGATGTGTGGGGTATTGACTTTATGGGTCCATTTCCTAATTCTTTTGGTAACCTATACATCCTTGTCGATGTAGACTATGTCTCTAAGTGGATTGAGGCGGTTGCGTGTAAAACCAATGACCATAGGGTTGTGATTGAGTTCTTGAAAGATAATATACTTACACGTTTTGGTACACCGCATGCTATAATTAATGATAGAGTGTCGCACTTTTGTAATGGACATTTTAGGCTTCTGATGAAGAAATATGGTATTACACATAAGGTTGCTACCCCGTATCATCCGCAGACTTGTGGTCAGGTAGAGGTTTCCAATAGGGAGATAAAACGTATATTCGAGAAAACAGATAATCCTAATCGGAAAGACTGGTCGTCTAGGCTTACTGATGCCTTATGGGATTATCGTACTACGTTTAAAACCCCCATTGGAATGTCGCCTTATCAGCTTGTTTATGGCAATGCATGTTATTTACCTGTTGAGTTAGAACATAGAGCATATTGGGTTGTTAAGCAGCTAAATTTTTCACTTGACAAGGCAGGAGCCTAGAGGAAACTCCAGCTCAATGAGTAGGAAGAGATTCGTATAGATGCTTACGATAGTGCTAAGGAGTATAAGAACAAAATGAAACTTGTGCATGATAGAAATATTTTAAGGAAGTCATTTTCTCCAGGTCAAAAAGTTCTTCTGTATGATACCCGCTTGCATCTTTTCCCTGGGAAGTTACATTCTCGGTGGACGGGTCCTTTTATTGTTCGCAGTATCTTTCCTCATGGAGCTGTTGAGATCGAGACACCGGATGGTAGTAGTTCTTCGAAGGTTAATGGTCAGAGATTGGAACCCTTTTTAGTGCCCTTTCCTATAGGTGATGTTGAGGAGGTCCCTCTGGAGGACCCTGTTTACCCTTGATTGACCATCGAGGCGATTGTATGTTGTATATTAGTTTTTGATTTCTCTCTTCACCCAGGTACTATCTTTCCAACTTCTCTCTTTATTGATTCTTCATGTTACTTAACTTGTTGGTATTGCTTTTTCATTAGAAACATTGAGGACAATGTTATATTTAAGTTTGGGGGTGGGGAAGAAACTTTTTGTTAGCTTTTAGTTGCAATAAATAAAATCCAGAGCCTAGAAATTTATGTTTATTAAGGTCGGCACTAAACAATCTAAGTGGATGGAAAAATTTTGTTTGTAGAAGTTGAGGAACCAATCTGATTAGATGGAAACATCTAGAAGAGTATATTCATAAAAGCACAGAGCTCAGGCGTTAGAAAAGAAAACATGGTAGTTTCGTCATATCCTCGTGATGGAAACATTGAAAGAATCCTGATCACTTCTTTTATTTTTCTTTTTACCATTGCTAGGGTGAAATTGAGTGACTGAGATACTGCAAAAAAAAAAAATTTGAAACCAGACCACTAGACCAACCGGAATAAATACAATAAATTAGACTACTGATACCCTTGTATATGCCAACTGAGTTGACCTAGAGTTAGGATTATCGACCACTGGTTCCCTTGTATATACTAGTGTGTTGATATTAATTAGTCCAAACCAGTATCTCATTCCATTAGGATAGGTTCACCTTAGTCAACATCATCCACATTTTTCTCCACATCCATCTTCTTAATCTATCCATGTGATTGGTTGACTCCGGTTTATGATGTCCAGAAACTATCTGAGTAGAGCTCTGTCACTTTATATGAATTTTAGTATGCTTGAGTGCAAACTCATGTACAACAATTGGAATTTCGCATCAGGGTACTTCCTCCTGTAGTCAATAAGTATGCCAACCAAGGATATTCTTTAGTGCCTTCCAAGGTTCTGCGTAGATAGCTAGGGTCTAGAGTAAAGGTTTTGTGGGTACACCTCTGGTAAACCCTCCTGAGACAACACTCCGACACTAGGGCTACCTAGCGGTTTAACGGCTTGATGCACGTGCTAAGTGTAGTCATTTTATTTTCTAGATTAGATTTGCTCGGGACTAGCAAATAATAAGTTTGGGGGTATTTGATAGACGCATCTTTGTGTCTGAATTATCCTCAGTGTCTCTATTAGTAGTGCTTGATTTTGTACTTATTATGGTGTTTTTATGTTTGTATAGGCATTTTGGAAGAATACACTTGTGTGGAAAAAGTTGCTCAAAAAGTGCTATTTGGACCTCCGGAGAAAAATTACTAAAGCCACCTTAACGTTGGATAAGGGCACCCCATGACACCCCAGCTGTTAAAGGCGCCCCTAATCTGGATAGGGGCACACCTTCTTCTCCATTTCAAATTCAAGTTTTTTTTGGCGGGAATTTTTTGCAGTCTCACAGCAGATTTTTGTTCGAAATTTTGATTGTGTTTGGATGAGACTCAACGTCTGAAATCGTGTGCGAAGGTTTTATTGGGCTTAACAGGCGTGGTAGAGGTGTTGGATTCAGTCCAGTTGGACCAGATAATCGGTGAGAAGAAAACAGGGCTACGTGGTTAAGAGAAGAAGATTTTCACGGGATTGCACGTGTTTTTATGTGCATGGCGTGAGATAGAAGTGTAATTGACTACATCTGAGGCGTGTACATGATGTTTTGAACATGCTGGAAGAATATTAACGCGTGTAGAGTTAAATCAGGGAAGAAAATATCCCGAGAATATTTTCTCTCCATGCCGAGTAATGAGGATTACACCGGAGTTATTGCAGTGATTTTCTTGCTGCAGAGAGGTATAAATAGTGAAGGGAGATTCCAGGAAGAGTCAGACGGAGAGTTTGGGAGAGATACAGAGAACCACAGAGTCGAAAAATCAAGCTGAGGAAAATTATTTTCTGCTGCATATCTGAAGAACACGAAGAACGGACCATCCAAGACAGTCGTTTTTTAACAGTGAGAACGACACAGAGGCGTGGGTCTCAGAGTTACAGTAACATCAACCGTTCATCTTTATCGTTTCCTGTAATTGTGTTTTCAACAATTATAAACGTTGCAAACACCCGATTTTCATCATTTTCTCCCTTTTCATCATTTGTAAACCATTTTTTTAACAGTAATAATGATTTTTGAGCGTGTTTCCAACATGATGATGAGCTAATTCTCTCACAACCAAGGCAATGAGGAACCTATTTACGCATGAATAATTGGTAATTATTTTATTTTCTCTAATTTATAATTTGTAATTCACTCAATCACTGCTTTTGCAGATTTTTTAATTGTTTGCATAATTTTCTTCATTAGTTGTGATTCAATTAGATAGGTTATACTTTGTTTAGATAATATATGCTTAGGGGATAAAATTAATTTTTGAGAATTTGCCTGATTATTTGTGAGTTAAAAAAAAAGGGGACTTAAAGATAATTAGAGTTTCGGGTTATTTACCATCATTCATTCATGTGTAATAGTGGAATCAGTGTCTTGGTTATTTTCTCATATCTGGAAATCAATTTTTATCTAAGTATTCTTTACTTTTAAGTTTTATTAAATCTAAAATCCATTGCTTTCACAAGCCTCAACGAACCTATTTACTACAACATTATTGAGATCACATCACATATCAATAGCCACGGTTTGCAATTTCATTCCTTAGTTTATATAAGAATAAGTTCACAAACATCGTTTTTAGATATAATCTACTCAAGTTCGCGGAATGGGTTCGCGGACTTAAGTTCCCGGATGGAGTTCACAAACTCCAACAGAAATTCTCGGGTCGAGAACTTCCGCCAGTTCGCTGACTTAGCTCACGCACTACTCCGGTTCTCTTTATCAACAAAGTTCACAAACTTCGGTTCAAGGAATAAGGACTTATATATATGTGTGTTTCCACAACAATGCTTATACCCTCCAATTTTTATATTATCTAAACTCTCATTTCAATCATTTGGAACATTCTTAGAGGACTTTATTATATAGTTGTTATTCACAAACTATTTTTCGTCAAGTAAGTAATTTCCAAGTGATTGAAACTTTTCATGACTTTCGTCACTAGGCAAAGATGAACTTGGCTAAAGTGAAAGCTTTACAAACACATATTTCGATAAATAGATAGGTGAGATAAACTCGGCTCGAAATACCAAATGTGTATAATCTAAGTCTATATAGCAAAACGACTTTTGTCTCAAGATAGGAGATAAATAGACTTTTGAGTGATAGATAAATTCAAGTATCCACAAAAGTTTTAGTTGATGAAGATCCACTGGTTCCTTGAGTAGTCTTTCGTCTTGTATGATGATTTACATGGAGTTTTTGAGCTCAACTACACTTTTTATCCTAGTCCAAGACCTTAGGTATAGTAGACTAGAAATCAAGACTTATAGTTTTGATCACTAACATTGACAAACATGCTTGAGATAGCAACGCATGAGAGTTCGACCGAGCAATGCTCTAACAATCTCCCCTTTTGTCAATTTTAGTGACAAAACTATCAATACATATGTAATACAAAAAATATATAAATAAACTTTTGTAGCTCCTAATCCACATGCCTAATCTTCAACATTACTCGAAATCTTCGTCACTTCCAAGTACTCCAATGATCCCAAAGGTTGTAAGTTTAGCATCATCGTTGTTGAAAATCTGTAGCCATAATAATGAGAAAACAAGAGTTTTCATTGTTATACAGTGTCATAGTATCATTACACAGTGTCAAAGTTCAATTGTATCACAACTTTAATAACAATACTATGGTGATATGTCACCCCCCCCCCCCTTAGTCAATACTCTACCTCACATAGAAACCACTCCCCCTTACATAATGATCCGAAAACCATACGTATTTTTAGTGTGAACTACATAATAATCCTCCCCCTTTTTGTCAATAAATTTTCAAAGGTACAAGAACGGGATCCTAATGAAATTTCCGAATATAGTTGCAGGAATTCATACACTACACCCTTGATAAGAATCTATAGAAATTGAATTACATTTAAAGATGAATAACGACACTTTATTATTCTATTTCTTAGAAATCTTTACAAAAAATGTAAGAACTCAGAAGTACAACTTTCTTTCTGGAGTTTCTCTCTCCTCAAGACCTAATCAACTCTCAAAAAAGCATCATCCTTCTCTGGATCTCTCAAGCCCTTTATATAGGAATTCACATAGTGGATGACAGCTAAGTTTTCCTCCTATTTCGGATTTACTTCTGCGATCTTATCGCGATCGCTATAATATTCTCTTTCGCAAAATTGATAGTCATCGCGGAATAAACATATTCTTCTTGTGCTTCTTCCATTGTCAGCTTTTACGTCCTTCTTTTGGATATTCTGTGATGCTCGCGAAATATTGTTAAATAGCTTGTGGTGACGCTCGCAGAAGTGTTGTTAATATCGCAAGAATAGCGATATTCTGGTCCTACGTCTTTTCTCTTCTCATGTATTTTCTGCGAAGAAGAGAAGATCATGAGAACTTTTAGTATTCCATAACTGCTTATCTTTTCAGACTTCTCTGTTCGGACACGTTTCTGTGTCCTTCGCCAGCTGTTTTCATGTATTCTCTCTTCTAATAGATTTTTGACACGTCCTTTCTAACTGCTGCGATCTGACCACTCACGTATTTTCTTTACATGTATTGCATTCGTCTTCTTCGAGAAGTTTCTTCTTCTATAAATACTCCTTTCATTCTTTTCTTTTTCTCTTTTACTTTCTTCTTCCTTCTCTCTATAACCTCTCTGCAAGTTTACTGTTCTTCCGTAAATTGCGCGTCTGTTATCGATGTGATTCCTTTCTTATCTTTCAATCCTTTTCTTCATTCCCATACTTGAAACATCGTTATCGTTGGTGCTAAGAATTTGGCTGATCTTGGTGAAATGCAAGAAAAACTCAAGAGTAAAGGTTTTAAATTGTCTACAATCTCAGGTCAGGACCCTAGATCTGAACTCTCTCTTAAATTATTTAACGATGATCGATGTTCTCGCGAGAAAATCGTAGTATCGCTAGTCCAACTTGAGGCAGGTCTTCCCATTCCTCTCTATGACCCAGAATTTCCACTATTCTATGAAATAATTTCTGACAGAAGATTTTCGCGAGCGATATATCAATTGGGTGGAGATTGTATTCGATTGCTACTTGAATATGCCTCTCGCGGTGCTAACAAAGGATCTCGCTATCTTGAAGCTGAGAAGAATCCTCAGTTTAAAGATGTCCCTATTGTCTCTGCAAACTATATGGTGGATAATTTTTTTCGAAAATTACAAAATAGTCCCTATGAAGAGGGATAGTACTTGTTGGGGTGTCCGCTTGAAGAAAGAAAAGGTCGTTGATGATAAAGCTCTTATGCTAGACATTTATTGGCATACATCTACTAACCAAGGTCCTCGCCACTCCATCGATGATAAGTGGTTTATTTTTCCTTTATGTCTTAAAGATTCTTATATTTCTGGTTCTCGCGAATTACCCGCGAATCTTTCAGAATATCAACCTTGGGTCTTCAACTGGCCTGAAAGAACTAAAGAGGTATAATCTCTCTGATTTTTCGTATTATTATTCATTATCTTCCTCGTTTTTTTATATTTTTCGCTAATTACTTCAATTTTTTCCAGATTGAGAGGATGAAACTCAGCTACCAAACCTTCAGGAAACCCAGCACTTTCTTAGCTCTTAAATCTTTCACGGATGAAGTAAGAAATGTCTCCTCATAAATTTTAACAATATATTGTTGCCCCTATTTCTTATCTTCATCTGTGCTCGCAGGAAATTGAAGAATTAGAGCCACTAAAAACCACGAGAACCAAAGTGAAGTCTTCAAAGGAGAAATCTGGGAAATCTTCAAAGGAGAAATTTACTGCTCCTCCCAAAGGGAAACTTTCTGCCCCTCGCGATGAAGAATCTGACGATCCTCCCTTGAAGAAAAGTAAAACCCGACCTTCTTCTTATTTAACTCCTCAAACCATTCCAGAAAGTCCAACTTTTGATTTTGATAAGGACAATAATGATGAGGATTTTAATAATAATGATAACAACTTCCCTTCTATAAAGAATTCTTCTAATTCTGATTCTGATTCTTCAATGACCCATTTATCTAGAATTTTTAGCGATATTTCCCACAATATAAACTGTAATGATGAAGATGAAGTCATTAACAAGACATCTCAGGCTCTCGCCAAAGTCTGCGATGCTCCTATACTGGTGGAAAACGATTCTCTCCAAGGAATCTCAAGATCGCTGACTCCCAGTCTCTTAAATTCTCTTGGTACCCTGGTATGTTTTTATTTCTTCAACTTGCTTAAGTATTTATTCTATCACCAAATCTTAATCTTATATTATTCTCTCACAGGTTGGAAGAGCTTCCTTTGCTGTTGCTTCTGATTTAGATAAAAGACGCGCCAACTATGAAAAGAAGGCTACTAAATTTCTCCAGGATACAGAGAAATTAGAATCTGATGTTGCTGAGCTTCGCAAAAAGAATAAACAATTGGAAACTGAAGCTTCAATTGATAAGCAAATAATCTCTGATCTTGACAAATCTAATCAGCAGCTTTATGGTATGACTTATTTCCCTTATTTCTTAATTCTTTTTACTCTATCGCAGCTTATTCAAGCGACCACTTTTAAATTGCAGATGCTTATGGTTTTACTGATGAGGCTACACTCTTCCAATCTTTTCCTGAACCTGTAGATGATAGTACCCTTCTTGTTTGCCTTAATAATTCTTTAAGTAATTTCTCAGATGATAAGATTGAATCCCTCTCCATAGATGAACTTAAATCCAAACTTAACCTCTTAAAAATTGAACACAGATTCAATTTAGGTTTAACCAATAAGTATAAGCGATTTTATCTTAACTCGAGGAAAGAAGTAGATAGACTAATGAAAAAGAATAGTGATCTTATTGACGAGAAAGATCTTGCCATTAAAAAGGGATCCAAGACCCTATCAGACTTTCATAAAACTCTTCTTAATGTTCAAATGGAAAGAGATAAACTTATCCGCGAGAATGAAGATCTTCTTGCGAGGAAAACCCAAGTTCGATCTCGTCTCCTTATTAATAGCGATGATGAGTTTGCTTGGGCTGCGAAGATTCTTGACAATGCCAGGGATGACTTAGGTGTAAATGTTAGCCTCCAGATTGAACAAGCGGCTTTAATTAGGGACATGATTTCTGAAAGAGAAGGTTGTTAGCTGTTCTACCCCTTGCTAGTTCCCTGTTTTTATTATCCTTTTTTACAAAATTTCTAACTTGTTGTCATATTCTCGCAGGAGCTGAAAAAAGTATCTTGAGAGAATTGGGGAACTTGAAAATGAGAAAAATCAGCTCGCGAATACTCTTACTGCTCGCAATGAGAAATATTCACAATTGAAAGAGCAGTTTAACATTACTACCGCGAATTTCAACAGCTCGCTCGTCGTTGTTCATAATGATTCCATTAAGTTGGTTTGCAATGATCATGGAATTTCTCCTTCTATATATCCTGATCTTGTAAAGGAAGTCCCCGCAAAAATTCCAAATCTTGACATTTCTGATAGCGAGGCTGAGGATTCTAGCAAGGATGAAAATAATGATGATAATGATGAAGGAGAAAAATCTGGCGAAGAAGAAGAATCTGATAAGAATGAAGATAATGGTGATAATGATGAAGTGGAGAAATCTGATAAATAGGATGGCGATGGATCTAGATAGTTCCGCTTCTTCTTTTTATCTTCTTTGTGTATTTATTTTCTTCTTTCTGTAACATTGCTGCAAATTCCTCCAATTTCGTAAATTTCTTTTGCTTCTACCTGTATGAATTAGAAAACAGTTCTTTTTCTACAAATCAATCAATATAATTATTATCCTTTAATTATCTGTGTGCACTTATCATTTAATAATCTCTATGCAATTTTTTATATGATGGATGAATAATAATTTCATCGTTCTCGTGCATTCTCATACTTTCCTCTGTTATTCATCTGCAATATGAACAAATTGAGTAGAGATTAGATATTAGTTGTTAATAAAATTTGCCTCAATATTGGCGACCTTATCGCTAGTAATAACTGCGTAAAATCGCAATTCTCATAAAATATGCGAGTATTATCGCAATAATCTTGTGGTCTTATTATGCCTTCCTAATTAAAGGTCTTACTGTGCCACATTCTTTCTTTCTGCGACAAAATCGCAGGACGTCTTTACATTTGCGTGTATTGACCCATTGATCTTGTCTTATCCATATTCTTTAACATCTCTGCGACAATATGATAAGTATAAACTCTCTTGCAAGAATTAATCCTCATGACATTGTCGTCTTGCGATGAAATCGCAGGACGTCTTTACACTTTCATGTAAAAACCCATTGATCACATCTTAACTTTTCTCTTTTGGCTTGTTGCCTCTGTATAATTTCGTCACGCGACAATATGACAAGCCTAAATGATCTTGCGATCATAAATCCCCATGACATTGCCATCTTTAGACACTTATCAGCTCCCTAATGGAGGGTGCCGCCATTATCTTCCCCCTGGTTGCCCCTTCAAGGAGGGCACATAGGCCATACAAGACTAGCTCCTCCCATCCATATTTGCCAACAACCAGTTGTTTTTCGCCGCCTCTTGTCCTTTATGCCTATATGGCTTATAGTTACAAGACTACACCCTAAGTGGGGTTTTCTTCGGGCCGAGTGCATCATAGCCAAGAATTGCCAAGGATGGCCAGGGTAGTTTCGTACGCCCCGAGCACCCTTGACTCAACCGTGTACCTCGGCGCCTTGGTCATACTCTGCACTCCTTAGAATAGGTCCTTAGTCGTCCAACCAGGGTATAACCTTATATAGTTGGAAATCCAAGATCCCTCTCCTAGATAGGTTTTCTTTAACCCTCAACATCTGCATAACTCAGGTTCCAGCAGCGGTATAACCTTATCGATATCGCTGAGTCATGTCAAGAGATACCCCCTTATATGATGTGCTATTAGGTCTTACATTTGCCTCCTATGAAATTTTATTCGCGAACTAGGGTGCACGCCATTAAGGTTCGTCCCATTCTATTAATCTCTGCGAAATTTTATTCGCGCTTCTCGCGAGTATTGTAACTCTGATAAAATTTCATAACTTTGATCTTCATTCCTTTTGTAAAAATTTGCAATTCTTTCAAGCAGAATACTTCATTCAATTACATATTCTTCCAACAAATCACTCATAGAATTTTCTAAAGTTCATCATTTTACCTTTCTACTTACTATTCTTTGGTGCTGCTTTTCTGCTACGTTTTGTTATTATTTCTTTATCCGCGAGACGCTCTCCATCAATTTCCTCTTTTCGCTCTATTGCATCAATCATTAACCTTTCACACCTCTGTCGTTGTTTGATTTTGTACCTCTAACTGCTATTCTTCTCAGCTCTTTCTTCGCAAGATTTCATAACATTTCTTGCTTTCTCCCCAATCTCCTTTAATAACTCCAACACCTTTAGGATGAGGAAATTTAATACACTGGTGATATGTAGATGCTACACCCAATATCCCATGTAACCAAGGTCGTCCAATCAGAGCATTGTAAGGTGATTCGATGTCCACAACATAGAATAAGATCTTTGAAGATATCCCTTTTAATGGAATTCACATCCCTTTTTAGTTTGTTAGCAGCAGTACCATTAAATCCATAGATTATATACGTTGATGGTATTAGATCTTCGTCTCTTCCACCCATGGTTTTGTAGGTATGATAGAATAAGATGTCAACTGAACTCCCTGTATCTATTAAGACTCTGTTGATGGCCCAAGAGTCTTCAGTTTTACTATCATTTTCTTCATCCTCTTCTTGAATTTGTTTTGGATTTATCTCTAATCGTACGACCAATGGGTTATCGTGCTGCTCATCAATCTCTGGTACATCTTGCGCAGTGAAAGATAGAGTTTGTTTCTGCCACTCTTCCAATGGCGATGCTCTCGCTATATTCATTATCCCTCTTCCATCTGTGTCTCTCACGAAGACTCTGCTTAGGACATTATCATGGAAATCCTCCACAGTTCTATATGAGTGCACAATGGAATTACAGAACAAATTCTTTGCTTTAGCCCCTACTTCTATCACAAAACAGCATTCACTCTGCGAGTTTCTGGTGCTGGCGGTAATTCCTGAGATTGTGGATGTCCTACCAGAAAGTGATTTAACTTCCCCTGATCAATCATCCTCAAATTTATCCTCTTTACATTCCTACAATCATTTATTGAGTGGACATGAAAATGATGGTAAGGACAGAATTCTTGACTTCGATTATTTGGATGGGGTTCTTTCCCATGTTCCACGGTGATGGTATATTTTCCATCAAAATGATAGCTTCCCAAAAAAAAATTATACTGGCATTGAGAGGTGGAATTTTAATTTCTTCCCATATTATCTTCTGATTACCTTGCCCTCTAAAGTTATTCTGCCTTTCTCCACCATAAGTTTCTTGCGGTTGATCAAGTCTTTGAATCTTATTATTTCCACCGCGATTATAATAATTCTTCTCCCTTTCATACTCTTCTTGTAGGAGCACAATATCGCAGCAACCTTCGCTTGCGAATTATTAATGACGCAACATAATAATGTCGCAAAAGATCTTTAGAAACGACGCAACAAAG
Source organism: Papaver bracteatum (assembly GCA_023529315.1). Lineage (NCBI taxonomy): Eukaryota > Viridiplantae > Streptophyta > Magnoliopsida > Ranunculales > Papaveraceae > Papaver > Papaver bracteatum. The sequence continues at coordinate 292,234 of JAJJWX010002863.1, forward strand.
GACGGCAGACAAAACATGAGAAAGGCGTGAAGACTTTGCGAATATAGAATAAACTTACGAATAGAAGTCGCGATACTTCGCAAGATATATACAGTTGTACAGATTTCACTATAAATAGTAGTTCAAATGTTAAATTGAAAAAAAGGGTTCTTTTATAGAGTTCTTTGAGAGAGTTCTTGGAGAGAGTTCTTTTGGGAGGGTTCTTTTGGAGAATAGATTTTGGAGAGACATTTGAAGTTAGAATTTTGTAAAGAGAGAGAGAGACTTATTTTCTTGATGATCTTATTCCCCAAAAATCTAGAGCTCCAAATATTCTTTAATGGATGCTCAATTGTAAAATCATGTAATTACATACAATCACTAGTGAAGAACCATGGATGTAGATCACAATGATCGAACCATGTAAAAATTCTTGTGTATCTTTTACAATTTTAGTACTTTAATCTTCATTTTAATATCAAATAAATTAGATTATCAAATCAAATTAATAGAATCACATGAGGGTGTAGTTGTGGGATTTCCTGCAACTACATAATTGGCGCTAGAAACAGGGAGAATTGAAGAAGATTCCAAGAAATTAGCTATCGTTAGAATTAGATTTCACTGGATCTAAAAGTTTCAAGATCAAATATGGAAAGCTACAACAAAAAGATTATGATTATACAGCAAATAGAGAGAAGGAGATATGTTAAGTGGCGGATGAAGAAAATATCAGCAAAATTGTGTCAACAAATCATCAAAAAGGACAAATTTCTTCTCACTTTTTGTACTCTTTGTTTCATTTTTCGGATCTGGGAATTTCAAAACAAAATTTGGAAAATAGATTTTTTGTAAAACCTAAACTTTGCTTTTTGTAGAAATTTGATTTATCGAGGAAGTCTTGAATCTAAAAATGTTTTTGTTACGAATTTGTAGTAACCAAACCTCGTTTTACAAATCTGTTTAATTAATCTAAAAATGTCAAATTTCGAGATTTTCTGTTGATTAGAGATTTACATTTCGTAAGAAAGTTTGCATTCTTCGCAGGGAGAAATCTAATGACTTTGGATCAATTAATTGTTCAAACAGGACAAATTCTTTCTTATCTTATTAAATTATATGTTCATAGTAAAGATCTGGAATATTTTGAATTTTAGATTATTAATCTTTGTTTTCACGAAAATTGTTGTTTAGTTGATATTTTAAATTCAAAAAGAGTTTTGATCATAAATTTACGACCATAAACCTTGAATTTAATCATAATTTTGACAACTAACGTGAACATGATTTTTGTGATCGAAGTCACAGATGAAGGAATAAAAAGCTCCAGCGAAATTTCTCTTTTGCGATAAGATGCATCCACCAACTTATCCATAGTTTTGCTATTGGAAGAGTTATACATCACTGGATTTAAAACTTTTGGGAGGAATAGTGGAAATTTCAATGGAGAAATTGTTAAAGAAAATGAAAAAGAAAGAGATACAGACGCTAAACGGGAGAAGATTCGAAGAAATCTTTAAATGAAATGAAACGGCATCAATTAACTTGAAGAGGAGAATACAATGACCTTTGCGAAGGAATGAAACAACAGCCATTCGCAACACCTCAAGAGAAAATATGAAAGCAATGGAGACCAGTACAATCACGTGAAAACGAAAAGCAAGAAAAATTATCTACAAGCCCAAGAATGATTGTCAAATATCATGAGCACGATGAGATAGTAGTGTAGTGAATTATCTGCGACACGAACAAATTTGCAGCGTAAATAAAGGAACGGCAAAGGAAATCCAACGCGGAAGAATTATAATCACGTGGAGCATGGTTGGAGAAATTTCTGCACGCATGAACACAAAGATCTTTTGCGACAATACACAAATTAGAGTTTTAGCAACCTGAAGCAAAAGAAGATATCACGAAGAACAAAGAAATTAATGTTTACCTTGCGAATATTTTAAGAAAGAGTAAACACTTTGCAAATGTTTGCTTCTTACAAATTTTCTTCGCAAATTCCTGCGAGAACAAGAAATGAACACCTTTGCCAAGCCCAGTTTATGGGTCCGTCCGTAGTGAGTGTTTCGCAGAAAGAAAGATTAATTTCAACAAGTGTTTCGCAGAGGAGGGCCCATTTTTCTTAGAGAATGTTCAGTTTCCCCAAGTGTTTATTAATTTCGCAAGAGTGGGTTAGAATAATTGTTATGATGTGAGAACATGCAAGATGGAAGGTCAAAAATTCATTTCTCATTCCTTCTCATTTCGCAAGAAAGCCATTTACTTCGCAAGAGACAACAACAAGCCGCAAAAGATAAGTACCATTTCCTTGAATATTTTATTTACAGAAGACAAAAGATTTTTGATTTTATTTACCAAAAGTGATATACTCGCAAGATTTCTAAAATTTCTAAGATTTCAAAACATTTCAAAGATTTTTTAGATTGGTGAAAAATGATACAATCGCAAGATTCAAAAATGAATTCATCGCAAAAATTTAAAGATCTCAAAAATTTTCAAAGGCTTCAAAGTTACAAAAAACAGAGAAAATTAAATTTATATATTTCTATAAGAACAGTTTTGATTTAAAGACGCGATATGAATACTTCTCATATTTCTTCAAGGATTGAAACAAAAAGGTACTCAGTATATTTGTTCGCAACGTATAACAGAACATATTTTGAAAAACAAGAAAATGAAATGAGGCATTTCGCAACATGAAAAATTTGTGATGAATTTTTACAAATAAAAACGATTTATTTGCGATCAGCTTTCATAAAAGAAAGACGCAAACTGTGATCAACTTTCCAAAAAGAAAGAAAGACGCATAAATTTTACACATGCAAACCTTTGTGACGTACACCCTAGTTCGCGAATCAACATTTCGCAAGAGGCAAATTCCTAAAGTACGTCATTTAAGGGGGTACCTATAAGCATGGCTCAGAGGAAACGAAACACCACCACGGAACCTGAGTACATGGACATTACGGGGTACATAACCCAAAAACGGGGTACTTATCTGGGTAAGACACCTTAAATTCTCAACCTAATCTTGCGATGTAACATGATTTAGGTTGGGCGACTAAGGCATACTGTCTTTCCCAAGAAGTGCCGAAAACGATCAAAGCGCCGAGGTACACGGTTGAGTCAAGAGTGCCGGATGGGTTTGAAGAACATCTTCCATTCTTGACAAGTCTTGGCAAATGATGCACTTGGCCCAAAGATACCCCATAGGGTGCAACCTTGTAACTATAAGCCCTATAGGCAAAAAGGATAATAGGTTGCGAACAAAAGCTGGTTGTTGGAAAAACCGGATGGGAAGAGCTAACCTTGTATGGTCGATGTACGCTTCCTTGAAGGGGAAACCAAGGGGAAGATAAAGGGAAGCACCCTCCATTAGGGAGTTGATACGTGCTATAAGACGCAAATGTCATCAGGCTTTTTTTTCGCAAGAACATAAAGGCTTGTCATATTTGTGCAACAATCGTATTTCTGCGAGTAAAAAAAAATAAAAATATATATATATATATATATATATATATACTCGCAGAATTAAATACAAAAAAGTTAAGATGAGATCAATGGGTTTTTACATGAAAATGTGAAGACGTCCTGCGATTTCATCGCAAGACGGCAATGTCACGGGACTTTACGTTCGCAAGAATATTTAGACCTGTCATATTGTCGCGTGACAAATATCCTGAAGAGGCTATAATACTAAGAAATGATAAGACAAGATCAATGGGTCACTAAATGAAAATGTAAGGACGTCCTGCGATTTTGTCGCAGAAAGAAACGTGGCTAAATAAGACCTTTAACTAGGAAGGCAAAATAAGACCACAAGAGAATACGCAAATAAACTTGCGAAGATGATTATATGAATGTAAATAATCTTGCGAACATATATACTGAAATGAAATTGAGATTATGCATCTTTAATATTTTAATTATATTATATCATGCGAGACTAATAGTGCAGGAATAAAACAATGAGATACAACGATCCAGGAAAATGAGGCACAAGCGAATTAACTTGCGAGAATAAAGAGAAATTCTCACACTAGAGAAAAAGTCAGAGAAAGGGAGAATGGAGACAATTTAAAGCTACATCAATTTTACCGAGGTGAAATGAGCTAAGTAACACAAACATTAGCTAATACATTGCAATAAATAAGCATTCTCATCATACAAGCATCATACTCGCATCATAAAAGCATTGCATAAGCATTTCATGGCATAAGCATCGCATACACATTTCATAACATCATCATTACATAAATATTATATTCGCACAAGTATTTTACAAAATTTTACAGAGTAATACCGTGAAAATTCGCAGGACCATTCATAATTCGCAACACTATTTGCGACACTATTCATAATTCGCAGTACTATTTGCGGCACTATTCATAATTCGTATAAATGTTCAGAAATTCGCAAAAATATTCAGAAATTAGCAGGGTTATTCATAATCACGCAGACTCATTCATAAACTCGTAGATTCATCCAGAATTTCGCAGGAACTGTGATTATTTCGCAGAATGTGATTAATTTCTTAAAGTGATTACCACTTGAAGCAGAGGCAAGATAAGAATAGAGACGCAATTTAATCATTCAACATTTTCTCAAGGATTCTCCTTCATAGATAAAGAACAGAGGCAACTATGGATTACCAAGAAAATATTTTATGTTCTTTATCTTCTCAGCAAGAATCATTTCCAAAATGGGCAAGAATTCTCACCAAAAATGAAGAAATAATTTCGCATGAATGGGAAAGTATGCAATATTTCTTATTCAAGGATAGATACTTCTTATATTTCGAGGATTGAGTACTTCTTCTACTTCTTATGAGATACTTCATATTTCTTATACTTTTTCATGGATATTTCGCATACTTCATACTTCGCAAGATGATACTTCTAATTACTTCTTAAAACTTCAGAACTTCGCAAAAGAATAGAGGCAAGTACATACTTTTCAAGTCCAGTATTCTTTCGCTTGTTCCTTCATCAATAAAGATCAGAGACTACTACAACAACATATTTTTTTCTTAAAAATTGCTCTTTACGCAATTTTCAAGAAAAAAGAGGCAAGATGTAGGAGCAGAATATCGCAGCAACCTTCTCTTGCGAATTATTAATGACGCAACATAATAATGTCGCAAAAGATCTTTAGAAACGACGCAACAAAGGACGGCATACAAAACATGAGAAAGGCGTGAAGACTTTGCGAATATAGAATAAACTTACGAATAGAAGTCGCGATACTTCGCAAGATATATATAGTTATACAGATTTCACTATAAATAGTAGTCAAATGTTAATTTGAAAAAAGGGGTTCTTTTAGAGAGTTCTTGGAGAGAGTTCTTTTGGGAGGGTTCTTTTGGAGAATAGATTTTGGAGAGATATTTGAAATTAGAATTTTGTAAAGAGAGATAGAGAGAGACTTATTTTCTTGATGATCTTATTCCCCAAAAATCTAGAGCTCCAAATATTCTTTAATGGAGTCTCAATTGTAAAATCATGTAATTACATACAATCACTAGTGAAGAACCATGGATGTAGATCACAATGATCGAACCATGTAAAAATTCTTGTGTCTCTTTTACAATTTTAGTACTTTAATCTTCATTTTAATATCAAATAAATTAGATCATCAAATAAAATTAATAGAATCTTGTGGGATTTCCTGCAACTACACTTCTTGATCTCGACTGCCCATTGCTACCAATTTTTGCTGGTTATCAATTACTACTTTTTCTTGTTGTACCTGCGAGGTGCTCGCTACATTATTAATCATTTTAGGAAGTAAGCTTCCATTTGTCGCTAGTGAGCTGGTGTTCACGATCGGGTTTGACCCCATCTTATTTTGTTTCTCCTCCAAAGCAATGTATTCTTCTTGTAACTCTCGCAATTCTGTCATGGTGATTGTAGTTTTGATTCTGAAAATTTGTATGTACATCAGATTGGTCGCGAACGTTGCGTTAATGAAGGATAAAATCAGATATCTTTTATCTACTATTCCCGCCATCTCGCTGCACATTGACTTCCATCTTATGGTTAAATGCTTTACACTCTTGCCAACTCTCTGTTTTAACCCAAATACATCTTCAATGCCTGGCCGTGATGAATTTTTGCTAATATAAGCTCCTAGAAATGTAGCTTGTAAATGATCAAATAAAGTTATGGTATTTTTTGGCAATCCCTCGAACCATTTTAATGCCTCGCCAGTTAAGCTAGAAGCAAAATATTTGCATAGTACAGCATCATTGTTCTCCCATTGTAGCATACATCTAACATAAGCTTTGACATGTTGAACATCACAAGTAGTCCCATCAAAGATGCTGGTTAGTGATGGCAAATTGCATTTTGGAGCTATTCCTCTTAACTGTACTTCTTGAGTAAATGGAGTTCTCGCAGCTTCTTCAATAGCTTCATTGAGTTGCCTTCTACCTCCTTCTCTTCTATTGTTTATCATACCTCTAATTTCTGCTAATTCTCTCAATATTTGCTCATTCTCAGTTGAGTTTTTCTCCATTGGCCTCTTCAATGCAGTTTCCCTTCTTCTGCGTTATTTTCTTTCTTGTCTTGCGAGATTTTGTGTGTCTTCTTCTTCATCGTCACCCCGTCTTTCTCTGCGATTTTCTCTTTCACCTTCCTCTTGGAATCGCAGCTGTCTATCTTCTTCTCTGCGGATTTCTTCATTTCTCCTAATTTTTCTTCGTTGTCTCTCTATTCTCCTCTGTATCCTATCATACTCCTCCTGAATATTATCATTGTAACGATTTTGTGTACGCATTCTTTCTCGATTTTCATGGTTATTTTGTCGTACTGCCTCTCGAAATTCTTGTTCTTCTACTTCTGCCATTAATCTTTCTCTCTCGCAAGCTAGACGTGCTTGTTCGGCGTAATGTCTCTAAATTTCTTCTTCAATTATTCTTCGATTTCTTTGATTCTCTCGCCCATGTAATATCCTCCTACCTTCTTCTAGATTTTCTTCTTAATTTTCGTTGTTTCTTCCCTCTTGATTTCTATTGTTACGTTGCTCTCCATCTAGATTTTGCACTTCTTCTCGAATATTTTCTCTAACATTTCTCATCGGGGAACTTTGACTTGGTTCTTCTCTGAATGATCTTGAGTTTGATCTAACTGTACTTCTTGATCTCCTTCTTTGTAATCTCAAATTCTCCATTCTTAACTCATGATTTTGTCTTGTTAAGTTCGCACGCTCTTCTGCCTCTAATATCCTTTCTTCCTGTACTCTTTGTCTCAAATCATCTGCTATTTTATTTTGTCCTCCTTCGTGAATTAATCCTCTAACTATTTCTTGATTTATTTCTTCTCCTTCTTCATTTCTTAGTTGTCGATCTTCTGTTTCTTCTATCGAATCCGGCCTCCAAGTATGCACACTTACTCTATCATAATCCACATTTCTATTTTGTGTTTGTGCTTGTTGATTCGGATGTTGAATTGTACTTTCTGCTTTATTTATTATTCTATTTGTTCCTGATCTCATCCTTAAAGATTCTCCTAATTCACTTGTTTCCTCACCTACAAGTCTTTCACTTCTCCTGACAGTTGTCGGTGGTTCTGATGTATTTCTTCTTCTTCTAGCATTTATTCAACTCTAACAATTTCTTCAAATCTTCAAGTTGTAATTAGAGATTTCTTAGCTTGATTCTCCCTGTTTCGGGCGCCAAAATATAGTTGCAGGAATTCCTACACTACACCCTTGATAAGAATCTATAGAAATTGAATTACATTTGAAGATGAATAACGACACTTTATTATTCTATTTCTTAGAAATCTTTACAAAAAATGTAAGAACTCAGAAGTACAACTTTCACTCTCCTCAAGACCTAATCAACTCTCAAAAAAGCAGCATCCTTCTCTGGATCTCTCAATTATATAGGAATTTACATAGTGGATGATAGCTAAGTTTTCCTCCTATTTCGGATTTACTTTTTCGATCTTATCGCGATCGCTATAATATTCTCTTTCGCAAAATTGATACTCATCGCGGGATAAACATATTCTTCTTGTGCTTCTTCCATCGTCAGCTTTTACGTACTTCTTTTGGATATTCTGTGACGCTCGCGAAATGTTGATAAAGAGCTTATGGTGACGCTCGCAGAAGTGTTGTTAATATCGCAAGAATAGCGTTATAGCAATATTCTGTTCCTACACCGAAAGAGACATTTCATGACCAAAAGAAAGCATATATCATCTTATTTAGGTGCAATCATAGGGTCCAAAGCTAAATTCATTCATCAAGGAATCTATAAAGATACAAGATAACCCCTATAATAATCCACAGCCGTACTCCCCACAAAGATTTGGCAATTAAGCACAAGTTCAATTAAGAACTTTCCCCCATAATATGTCATTCCCGAAAGAAAAACAAGAGCAACCTTAATTTCAAAAAGAAAAGAAGGATTTATTTGGACATAAAAAATCACATACAAGTATGAATTTGAATCCAAAATATTCAATTTAATTAACCATAAGAGAACCCACGATTAATTTAATCGAACATGCTCAACATAAGTAAACTTATGGAGACTTAAAAACACTCAATTATATTAATCACAAGAAAACCCATAATTAATCTAATCGAAATACACAACTAAACTAATCACAAAAGTAATTAATTTAATTGGTCATGTTCGACACAAAGTATCTCATGGAACAACAACCATGCCAAAAGAATGACTCAGTTGATAGAGCTCAACATAAGACACCTTATGGAACAATACAGTATGTACACAAAAATTGTGGATTGGAGATCGACCTTATACCGTGGAATAAACAAGGACTCATTCTATTTTCCATCACTATTTGCACAATGACATTCAATAGACATAATCCTTGAATACAAAAGATTTTAACCCATATTTCATCAAAAATGACGTAATAGGCTTAACTTTTGTATTTATCAAAAGTCAATTCATTCTTTTATCAATACATGCATATCAACTCATGAACGACTTTACTTTTGACAAGGTATGGGACAACCAAGTTCACAGACGCAAACACACATATCCTATAACAATATTGCAATATATAAAACCATAAAGATTAATACTGCAAAAATCATCTTCCAAACAATTTTTAGAGTTGAACCAATAAATCTAAAAACATGAAGATGAAAACGTTGGACATAGCTATGTGTAATCAAAATAATAGCTATTCCAAAATCTAGTTATTCTTCTAAACAAAACAAGAAAAATAGAAGATTTACTAGGCAAAATTTACTCATTGTCATCCTCATCGGAAATACTCCAAGAAGCTTGAATTAAGTTCAACTCTTCCTTGAGCTCGGGAAAGTTAGTTGCAACCAATGACAATTGTTCTTGCACACACTTCACCCTTGAATTGACCTTACATACACCCTTGTGAATTTTTTGAATAAGGCACAAGGTGGTAAGGTCACAGTCGTTAAGTGAAGCATCTCTTTGTCTTTTGCACACATTATCCCTTATACGTCTGAAGGTACATGGACAAACCGGTTTTGGAACCCCGAGAGTTTCCAATTGAATCAAAACCAAGATCGCGGAAAATCTGACTAATCAAGCAAGGTTAATATAACATCTTGATGGGTTAAGTCATCAAAGTCATTTGAAAGATAATAAAACCACAAATATTGAGACTTTGAGCACCCAAATCAAGGAAATAGACCAATTCCGCAAACTCATGACTCCACCAAGAATTCTCAATGGTGGAGGGACAAAGATTGGGAATACTAAGTTTTCCTAATGCCATCAATGAAATACTAAGATCATTAGTAGGAAAATTTCCTTGATTCCAAGCTACCTTCTTTCCAGAATGCCCAAGAGAGATTTCATCACATGATAGAAGTTCGTCACTTGGTCTAGGAATACGCACGTTTCCCAACGGTATGTTGGTAATATTTGAAATTAATTCTCTATCAACAAGAAATATTTCTCTATTTTATATTTAGTATTTATGCTTTCTTTGCTATTTTTCGTGTGAATTATGTATCTTATGTGTGAGTTTGAGTGTATTAGGTGCTTTGGAGTCATATGGAGCAAAAGAAGGAGAAAACATCCATTTTGAGCATAAAGAGTGGAATCGTTATTTCGCAGGCGAGTGACATGGGAGTCGAGCCAAGTCAATATAAGGGGCGCAATTTGGTTGGCACTTATCCTATGTATGGGTGCTCGGAGTCATTCTGGGTACCCCTTATCTACTTCTCCTGAGTTGGTATAGCCAGTCTCATTCCTACACAAAATCCTCAAATGGAGAGAAGTCAATAATTTGCATCTGAAAATTAGAAAAGAAATAAAACAGCAGTTGTTGCTGACTGATTGAGATCAAGAGATTGAAATAGGGATTTACGAGATGATGTGAGTCTGTTGAAATTGAAGTATGGGTTTCTCTTGATTTCAAGGAAGAGTGTGGAAGAAGAGCTGGATTTGTCGCTGGCATGTATTTGCAGTAATAAAAGGAGGAGATCAATGTGACTCAGGGAAGAATAAGATGCAGAAATCAAGCTCGTGGAATAAACAGTGGTTGTGTTGATTAGAAGCTCGAAATGGAAAAGGAATTTTGGGGTTTTGGCTGAGAATCGAAATTGGGTTTACTGAATAGCTCATGGAAGAGATATGTGGGTTGCAGGAAGATTTAGTTTGTACTTCTGGTGTTGGATTGATTAGGTGGTAATCTGGAAAGAAACTAAAAATTAAACAATGGGTTGGTTCTAATTCAAGACGAAGAGGAGAGAAATCACAGCTGGATAAAGTTGGGATTAGGGTTTGGTCGAATCGAACTGTAGATGGAGAAACAAGGTTTAATCGATAATTTGAGATGTTGATGTTCATGGGTACGGACGAGATGGCTAGAATGTGTGAAGAATCAGAGGAGTTTGATAAGAAATACGGTATTACTTCCATGGTCACAATGGTTTTGTTTGTCTGCAGTCAAAATGGAGGGGGTTCTGGTGATACAAGCAGAGACTAGATGGAAGGGTTGAGCTGGTGCTATGAAATGAGTGAATGGCTTGAGCTTAAATGACAGTGAGTCTGATAGAATGGTTATATATGAATGGAATAGTAGCTTCAATGCAACTAGTGCAGATAGAGTTATGTTGCAGTTGAAGCTGCAGGGTAATTGCAAACGTGAAAGAAGTCGAAGATGCTGCAAGCCATGATTGCAGTCGATGGAGTTTGAAGATGAGAAGAATGGATCAAGTTCAGGGGTTATGTTGATTGAATTTGAATCCGCAGAAATGAGTTGGTGCTGAGATGTTCGTGCAAGTGATACAGTTACAGAGCCGAGTGTGCAGCTGGTGCCGAGAAGAACTAAGATGCGACTTGTGGTGCTGTGCTTAGCAGCTGAATTGGATAGGTCAAGAATAAAATGGTGACTGTGGTTTAGAATTGCAGAAGAGAGGTAATGGTCCTGGAAGCTGGGCTATGTTGTGAAATTGCAGGCGGGGTTGTTGGTTTGATTGCAATGGTATGTGGTGGAACTGAACTTGCAGGGATGGATGAATGGTGCAGGCTTGAGATGGTTGTTTTGGTTGTAACCGTGGCAGAAGAGAAATTGGAGTTATGGTGATTGTGGAATGATGGAAGGATATTGAGTGTGATTGTGCTGCTGGCCTTGTGACTGAATCAGCATTGCAGCTGTGCAGTGTTGTTATCGTGAAGGTTACATGGATTATATGAATGCTAATTGTTACAGGGATACGGCTAATTATTGCAGGAAATAGCATTTGCAGGGGAAGTTCAAGGAGGAGACAAGCAGTGAGCCGAATCGGACCTAGGCGAGTTAACTCAGTGAGCCGACTTGACTCGCCGATCCAATAGCTGACTCAGATCCACCTTTGGGCTTAGACCTGTTGAACTTCATTCATGGGCTGGTTGGACGTGACTTATTGAAAGTGAAGGCAGAGGGAAGTATATAAGCAGAGAAGGATTCTATTTTAGGGTTATCTTATATCTTTGGCTTCTACTTGTTTTCTAGGGTTTAGAACATGATGCTCTCTTCTATGCTTTTTATTATGAACTCCATTAACCCAAGTAGTTGATTTATTTTTATTGGTTAAAGATGTAGTTGGATTTTGGAAAACAAGTTATGAATCTTATGAATTAGTTTTCTCTCCATATTATCGTATGATTTCTACTGCGTATAATAATTGCATGATTAATGTATTGTAATATGATTGAATGTTTGTTTAGTTGAGTCTAGAATTGATTGAACATACATCTATATCTATAGCTATTTTAGGGTTTTCATCAAGCGATAACCTTGAATACGAATAGCATGATATGATTACGGTTGGTAATGATACACTCTTGTAATCATATGTATACTTTGACCTTTGTATGAATTGTCATGCGCAATGTATGATAGTTGCATTGATTAGCCTATTTCTGAAACTTAATTCGCATAGGAATTGAACTTAATTAGCGCAAGGCGTTAGGTTATTCTTTAGGTAGAATTCACATACGCAGCTCTAATGTGTGTGTTGATGACTTAGGAAATTTACGGAGTATTCTTGCAATAAGGTATTCTAGGGCTTTTGATGATAGCGAGATTAAATACGAATTCTATATTCTAGGGCTTTTTATGATAGCGAGATTAAATACGAATTCTATCCATACTTTCAAAAACTTGTTTACAATTGTAGATGAAACCTTTACCCAATATTTCACATCCTTGATTTGCGTGCTTTATTTATTTGTTTTCCTTTTATTTTATTTTTAGTTACATATAAGAAAATTCCCCCTTGTTACTTATAGGAAACCAAAACATCTTGACAACCTAGTCCTCTCTGTGAGAACGATCCTTTCTTGCCCTTGCTATATTTTATATTTTGAGTAGTGAGAAATTAAATTTATTTTTGACGCCTACGACAGCGATAATGATTCACTCGAATCATTTCATGAACTATAAAGCCACGGTTTGCAAAAGCATTCCTTAGTAATTTAAGATTAGTTCACAAATAACGTTTTCAGACATAACCTCTTGAGTTTGCGTACTCAAGCTAACCGGTTGAAGTTAATAAACTCCAACAGAATTTCTCGGGATGAGAACTTCCGTCAGTTCGCGGACTGCACCTGAGCTTCAACTTCAGCAGATATCCTCGGGTTCGAGAACTTACGCCAGTTTTCGGACTGGGTTCGCGGACTGAGTTGCTGCTCACGTTCCGGTTCCACTTGATCAACAAAGTTCGCAACCTTCGGTTCAAGTGTTAAGGACTTATACATATATGTGTTACCACAACAATTTTTATATCCCACAATGGTTATATAGTCTAAAATCTCATTTCAATCATTGAAACATTCTCAGAGGGAGTTATATAGTTTTTATTCACAAACTATTTATCGTTAGAGCGATTTCCAAAGTGATTGAAACATACATGACTTTTATCACTAGGCAAAGATGAACTTGGTTAAAGTGAAAGCTTTACCAACACTCATTTCGAGAAATAGATAAGCGAGATATACTCAGCTCGAAATGTCACATGTGCATATTCTTAGTCTATATAGTAAAACGACTTTTGTCTCAAGATAGGAGATAGAGTAGATATACTTTTGAGTGATATATAAGTTCAAGTCTCCACATACCTTTTAGTCGATGAAGATCCACTGGTTCCTTGAGTAGTCCTTCGTCTTGTATGATGATCGCCATGGAGTTCTTGAGCTCAACTACACTTTTTATCCTAGTCCGGGACCTTATCTATAGTAGACTAGAAATCAAGACTTTATAGTTTTGATCACTAAGATTGACAAACATGCTTGAGATAGCAACGCATGCGAGTTTGACCGAGCAGTGCTCTAACAATCTCCCCCTTTGTCAATTTTAGTGGCAAAAATATTAATACATATGGAATACAAAAATTATATAAATAAACTTTGTAGCTCCTATTCCACATGCCTAATCTTCAACAATACTCGAAATCTTCGTCACTTCCAAGTAGTCCAATGATCCCAAAGGTTGTAAGTTTAGCATCATCGTTGTTGAAAATCAGAAACTATAACAATGAGAAAAGCATTGGTTCTCAATCATTGTTATACAATGTCATAGTATTATTACACAACGTCAAAGTCCAATTATATCACAACTTCAACAATAATACTATGGTGATACTTCACTCCCCCTTAGTCAATACTCCATCTCACATGGAAAACACACCCCCTTACATAATGATCCGAAAACCATATGTATTTGTAGTATGAACTACAATTAATTCTCCCCCTTTTTGTCAATAAAATTGGCAAAGGTACAAGAACGGGATCCTAATGAAATTTCCGTAAGATACATTTCATAACCAAAGGTAAATGTTCTATCATCTTGTTTAGATGCAATCATAAAGCGGAGGCTAAATGTATTCATCAAGGAGTTTATAAAGATACAAGATAACCCTAAAAATTCCACATCCGCACTCCCCATAAAGAATTGGAAATTAAGCTCAAGTTCAAAAGAACTCTCCCCCATTAAATGTCATTCCCAAAGTAACAACAAGAGCGACCTTAATTTCAAGAGAAAAAAAAAGGATTTCTTTAGACTCAACAAATTGTATACAAGTATGAATTTGGAATCCAAAATATTCAATCATATTAACCAACGCGAACCAAGATTAATTTGACTAAATATTCTCAGCACAAGTATACTTATGGAGACTTTATTCATCGATTAGATTATTCACAAGAGAACACATAAATACTCTAACCGGATTACACAATTAAACTAATCACAAAGTGATCAATTTAATTGTCCACACTCAACATGAGAAAAATCTATGGAGTGCTAACTAAATAATCACACAAGATGATTGATTTAGTTCATTTGGGCTCAACATGAGAGATTATGGAACCCCGACTAAGATTATCATATGAAACGACAACCTTAACCATACATGTACTCAACATGAGAGAACTCATGGAATACAAACTAAATAACCACACAAGTTGATTAATTTAGTTCTTAATGCTCAACATATAGCATCTCATGGAACAACCAACCATGCCAATAAGAAATCGATTTAGTTGTATCGTGCTCAACATGAGATACACAATGGAACCTTCACGGTAATACATAATAATATGGAATAATTAATCTCTATATCGTGGATAACAAAACAAGGACCTATTCTATTTTTCCATCACAAAGTGACATAATAGACTTTATCCTTGAATCACAAAAGATTTTAACCTATCTTATATCAACAATTGACAATATAGGCTTAACTTTTGTGTTTTGCCAAAAGTCCATTCATTCCTTTATCAATATTTGCATACCAATACGTGAACGACTTTACTTTTGACAAAATATGGGACAATCAAGTTCACGGACGTAAACGCATATATCCCATCAAAATATTGTAATATATAAAACCAAAACGATTAATACTGCAACCATCATCTTCCAAACAAAGTTAGAATTTTTAAACCAAAAAATCTAAAAACAAGAAGATGAAATCATTGGATATAGCTATGTGTAATCACAATCATGGCTATTCCAAAACACTAGTTATTATTCTAAATAAAACAGAAAACATAAAATATTTACTAGACTTCAACACATTACTCATCATCTTCACCGGAGATACACCAAGAAGCTTGAATTGTGTTCAACTTATTTTTTGAGCTCGGGAAACGTAGTTGCAACCACCGAAAATTGTTCTTGAACACATTTAACCCTTGAATTTATCTTACACACACCCTTGTGAATTTTTTTAAGTAAACTCAAGGTGGTAGGGTCACACTCATTCAATGAAGTATCTCTTTGTCTTTTGCATACATTCTCCCTTATGCGCCTGAAGGTACATGGACGAACTAGTTTGGGTACCCCAAGAGAGTTTCCAATAGAGTCAACACCAAAATCATCGCAGATTTGACTAATCAAACGAGGATAGCCTAACATCTTGACGGGAGAAGTTATTGAAACCATTTGATGTACAATGAATCCACAAATATCAAGACTTTGAACTACGGATTCAAGAAAGTAGACTAATTCAACAAAGTCATGACTCCACCAAGAGTTCTTAATTGTGGAGGGACAAAGGTTGGGAATACCAAGTTTTCTGAATGCCATTAATGCAATACTAAGATCATTAGTAGGAAACTTCTCTTGATTCCAAGATACCTTCTTACCATAAAGCCCCATCGAGATATCATTACACGAGGGATGTTCATCACTTGGTCTAGGGAGATGCACGTTTCCCAATGGTATGTTGGTAATCTTTGAAATTAACTCTTTATTAACAAGAAACCTTTTTATATTTACCATGGATTTGAATTCCATCTTATCAAGATAAACATCATGGATGTTGCCATAGAAAATTCTTGTTAGAGAATCAAAACCTTGACCAAGACCATCAAAGATATTTCCAAGATTGAATTTTTTGAAACAAGTTAAATCCTCAACATTTCCACTAGACAAATCCGATTTCTTTTCTAAAATAAAACTTTTAGATGAAATCTTATCAAAAATTCTAGCACATGAATCATCCACAAATTTAATCCTAAGAGAATTTTGATCACAAGGAGGATCCATACTAGATCTATTTAACACCTTGGGAATCCTTTTTGAGCCCTTAGAGTTCATCATGAGATCCAAGAATTTGAAAGGGACAAGAGGATTTTACTTACTTGGAGTGAATCTTCAACACCCTTTCTCTTAGTTTCTCCAAGGAGTCTTTAATGTAGATGACATACAAAACCTAGAAGGTCATGTACGCGGACGGTGAGAGGAAGAAGAGAGTATGTGAACCTCCCTTTAATAAGACCAAAAATGGGCTTGGACCCGTTCGCGAACTTCAACCCATAAGGAACAAGGCAAGGTTTTGTTCAACTTTTGCATATCAAGTATTATGTATTTCGCAACATAAATGATGCACATAGAAACTTAATTTAAAGCATGTACATGATTCAACCATTTCTTGCCCCACTTCAAGATATATATACAGATGGTGTAGTGCCAGTCTTGTTACACAGAGGCATAATGTGCAGAGAAATTCTCACGCAATATTTTTGGTTGATCAGTGTAAACAGTCCCTCTAAGGTAATCACCATAATGATGATATTCAGGGGAATCTGTGCTTTCATTCCTTCGCTTGATATGCCTAGAAGGAGAACTCATCCGTTTTCTGGGTTATACACTATTATTCAAAGGTTTAGTATGTACAGAGTCCTTTTTGGAGTGATTCTTAGACTTAACAGAATTAAGTTTTTCTAAGGATCTAAAAACGTCTTTGAACGCTTCGAAAATATCTTTATCGGCTGATCCATCATGATAGTACTTATCATAGAGATCGGTAGTTGTTCTCGTGAGAATCCATATCATTGAGCGCCATGAACGTTTCTTTAATCTCCCCTCCTTTTTTTTTTCTTCTTTAGATTGACACATATCATCTAAACCTTCCTTCTCAGATGAAATGAAATTATCATGAGAGATCAGAGGTTTTGACCATAAACGATCTTAATCAATCTTCAAGAATTTCTGGTGTGCGTTACAGATGCCAAGAGAAAATTTTCCAAAGAAATTTCCCATGAGACAAATTTCAAGGACCGAACATACACAAACTTATAAAGTTTAATGTGTTTGTCTGCTTGATCGCTGTCGTAAGCGTCAAAAATAAATTATACTTTCTCACTACTCAAAATATAAATATAGCAAGGGCAAGAAAGAATCGATCCCATAGAGAGGTCTAGGTTATCAAGTTGTTTCGGTTTCCTATATAAAACACCGGGGGTTTTCTGATTTTTATGCAAATAATAAAAGTAAAAGCAAACAAGGAAATAAACAAATAAATCAAATAAAAGAGATATTGGTTAAGGATTCATCTTCATTCACAAACATGCTTTCAAAAAAATAATTAGAATTGATATTTAATCTCAACTTTTATCAAAAGCCCTAGGATACCTTGATCGCAAGAATATCCCGCAAATCTCCTTTTGTCATCAACAAACATATTAAAAGATGCGAGTATGAGTTCTATCTAAGAGAACAACCTAACGTGTAAAAGCACTAATCAAGTTTAATTCCCTAGATGCATTAGGTTCTATGAAATCAGGACAATCAAAGCAATCGAACGTGGAAAACGCACTAATCCAATTTAACAAAGGTTACGATTCACATATGATCATAAGAATATATCACTACAAACTATAATCATATTTATGCTACTTGTATTCAAGGATTATCACTTTTACATATAATAAACCCTAAACTAGCAACAGATGTGATTATAAGTTCTACCAATTTGCAACTTGACAAAACTAACAATCAATCATACAACTATATTTTCAGAGAATCGTAAACGATAAATATGAGATAAAACTAATATATTGAATCAAAGAATCATGATTTGTGAAATCCAACTATTCCATAACCAATAAAAAAATTAAGTACCCATGCTCAAAGAGTTCATAACAAGAAGGAAGAGAAAACCTATCATGTTTCTAAACCCTAGAAACAAAAATGGAAGATGAGATTCCCCAAAAGTTGTAGAAAACTTCCTTTTTATAGCATCCTCTTGTTACAAAATTAGGTTTAGTCTTCAATGGTCCAATAGATAGAAGTCCCCAAGCCCATGAGTGAGAAAACCCGTGTAGAAAATATGTCCCAAAAGTGGTCGCCGGAAAACTGGGGTTTCCGCCGGAATCTGGTCGCTGGTCGCCGGAATTTATCACCTGAATATTGTATCAGGCGACTGATGCATCGGAAACTGTCACCAGCAAGTGCACACTCCTAGCAACTCATCTCTGCTTCTCTCAATTCAAACATTCACAAAATACCATCTAAGTCAATTCATTGTTCTTGCGGAAACGCACCCAAAAGCGTGCCACGTAGCTCATATATCCGGCCATCGATTCTTGCATCCGACTCATACCACCTTCACGATTCACTGAAACATTATGATTCACACTCTAACTTATGAAATTCGGCATCTCAGCCTATGCTCACCCTCTCTCCATTTATACTCCATATCCGCACAGTTTCTGCAGCTTCATATACACAGCACCAATCAAGCCATTATCCATAACCCAAATGGACCTGACTTCTATTCCTTGCACAGCTGCATCTACTCATACACTCAGCTATGGCACCTGCAATTCACCAATTTGCACCAGACTCCCATGTCCACCAGGTACACATTTCCAACAACATTTGTGATTCCGTCACAACCACCACCTCAATCTCCTCAGCCAATGCTTCACCTGCGGGTTCCTGCTCCATATCCAGCAGCACCAGCTTTTCCGTCATTCCCTGTAAAGCTTCATCTTATCATTTCCAAGATACAACTTCTGCAACTCCATCTGCAATCTATTTAGCTGACTGCATTATACATCTTAACAGCATCATAGCACATCAACGAGCACCTCCGTTGTTCCCTGTAATACAATCACTCCTGCTACTTCAGTGTTCATCACCAACAGCAATATAACAGCTCCAATTGCAGATCACCAATTCTCTTCTACCACCAACTACAATTCTGTGTTGTTCTTCTTTTCTCGCTACTTCATCTTCATCATCTCTCAGTTCCATTTCCTGCAGTTCATTCGTACCAGCCGCAACCAACTTCTGCCAACTCTTATTGCTCATGTAACTTCAGTTGCACACCAGTATTATCTGCAGCTCCAGCTGCAACTCCACCTTTAACTGCAACGTCAAGTCATGGCTTCACTTCATTGCAGCTGCATCTCCATTGCCAAACCTAGTACTCCCATATGCGCAGCCATCTCTTCTATTTATTCATCTTGGCATTCGCACTGACTTAACCCTTTGTAATCTCAAACACAATCTCCATACTGTCTCATAGTATCACAGCCCACCTATGAGAAACAAACCACCAATTTCTTTACATCTGTAGCTCTAATTGTAACTGCAATTCGTCCACTATACAACCTTGAATTATACAGTAACAACACTACAAAATCATCTTCATCAACCCTTTGACCCATTCATTTGCATCTGCGACTTTGAACTCAACTGCAACCAGCTGAAACTTCTTCCTTATCCTGCATTCCAACCAACACAAGGATTCATATCAGACTCCTAACCATATTATTCATGATCTCTACAGCACTAACTCTATTCCTTGCTACTGCAATTCTCAGTCAACCAACAACAGATCCCCATGATCGCAATACCAACCTAACTTTCATCTAGACAATGATTCATTCATCTTACCCATCTTCACAACTTGTAAAAACCCATCTTAACAGTTCAATTCTTTCCCGTAGCACCAACAACATCACAACTTCTCA
Source organism: Papaver bracteatum (assembly GCA_023529315.1). NCBI lineage: Eukaryota > Viridiplantae > Streptophyta > Magnoliopsida > Ranunculales > Papaveraceae > Papaver > Papaver bracteatum. The sequence goes on from JAJJWX010002863.1 coordinate 312,443, forward strand.
AACCTAGCCATTGTACGAGCACCTTCAACTCCAATTCATACAACTTTAACTACAGGCAACTTCATGAACTCCCTTTGTTCTTCAACCCTGAACTTGACCTTAATCGAACCATGGCCAGTCAGCTGCAGCTCATAACCACCACCAGCTTCTCATCTTCCATCCCTGAAGTCACAAATCAAAGGCAGCAACAGGGTCCTCTTGACTGGATTCTCGGCAGAGTCTTTAACCTCAAAATTGCAACAAACTCTTCTCCTATATTCAATATTTTTTTAGCTTCGAAATCCTCTTTGAACCCCTTGTAGGCACCCAACCAGAACCCATGGCTAACCTGGAAGACTAAACTGGTAGCGGCTGAACTTGATGCTGTGAATTATTGCTCTTTCTAGCCTTTTCTCAAACAGTTAATGTGCATTTCGTTGTTGATACAGAGTCAAACTCTCTGTTGATTTCTATCAGTTCTATCTTCTTCCCTGCAGGCAAATCAAATTCCATACAAAACCCATTCTCATACATCATTCATAGAACTCAGAAACACACTTTGGTCTCTTCAATTCAACCTTACATTCATGACAGCAAGTTCAATTTCCTCCATGTGTTCTTGCAGCTGGAAACTCATTTAAAACCTTTATAACCTCATCTAGTTTTCTGCCAAAATCAAATTCAAATATCTTCCTTAATGTCTTCGTCCATGATCACAGATCCATTGTTCCCACTCGAACCAAAATCACCAGCAGTCATTCATGATATTTGCATCTGAAGAGAAAAAGTGAAATGCTGTCTGAAACAGCTGAGTTCGACCTAACTAGGTCTGTTAGTATGGGACGGTTATTTCCACCCTCAAAGGTGAATATGAGCCACCAACATATTATTTAGCTTGTCAGATCCAAGTAACCGACAACCTACTTCTGTTTCCTTGCTCAACTATCAGTTATGGGAAACTGACAGTTCATTCTTCACCTCCTCCTTGTACACCCTAGTCATCTCCACATCCATCTATCGCTAATGACTCCAAGCAATGAATTGAGCGTCTATTTCATGTTTTTCCTGTAAATGACTCCAAAACACCTATGAAACTCAAAAGAGAACATAAGATATATAATTCACACGAAAAATAGCAAAGAAAGCATAAATACTAGATATAAAATTAGGTATTTTAGACACCTATCAAATTCCCCCACACTTAGACTTTGCTATTCCTCGAGCAAATCAAACAAAACAATTATAAAATATACATACAACTCCGTCTCGTCGAGGCTATGGTTAATTTTAGCATAAATAACAAGCCTTTGAACCCCTAGGTGTCCCTAATGTACGAGTTTTAGTCTGTTGAAGGTTAACAAGAGATCTACCTACAAAACCTATTTTTCCAACTCCAGCTACCTGTGACAAATCTATGAACGAATCCAAAATGGCAATTGGAGGAGGTACCCTGATTCAAATTCAATTCATATATATGTAAATTAAGCTCTATTCAGAAAGTTGAACAAACCACAATACTCGGAATCTGACTAACCACAATCACACATGAAAATATTAAGAAGATGGATATAGAGGTAGATGTTTGCGAATGTTAACAAGTGATTGGTGTTTCCCATATCTTTCTGAAGGTCACCGCCAAGATGAACCTATGCATCCTATTGGATTGAGCTACTGATATGAACTCTAGTGTCAACACACTGGCATATACAAGGGAACCAGTGGTCAATAATCTTATTTCTACATCAACTCAATTGGCATATACAAGGGAACCAGGAGTGACTTTATTCAACAAATATAATATAATCTTTTCTTTTCTTTTTCTTTTTCTTTTTCAATTTTTTTTCCTTTTTTTTAGACAGCATGATTAGATCTTTTGGATCCAAGCGCATGCTTCTTGTCAGCATATTACATGATAGTTCCCTTGGATCCTGCATTCCACGCTTGTTTAGGCGATGGAGACAGGGAGAACACACACACATTGCTATCCAAGTGTCATTTTATTCCGTTTGGTCTAATTGGACGGTCTTTTTTTTTTTTTTTTTTTTTTTTTAGCAACTCAATCACTCTATTTCATCCTAGTAGTAATAACAAGTCGATGTTTAGTGACCCACCAAAGCACTTAGAGAACAATAGATAAATATGGAAAAATAAAAATAGAACGTGATATGGTGATATTCCGAGATATGGTAACAACTATCATATAATTTCTAACACTTGAATAATTCTGTCCCTTTTAGTTAATGGGTTCCTCAACTCCTCCAACCAAGATGGTTCCATCCATTTACATTGATAGTTTCATCCTAAAGGCACATATTTCTAGGTTTCGGAGTGTATAAAGCCTATTTTTTTCTATTTTTTTTTTAAAACAAGGGAAACTAACAAGGCTAAAAACTCTATATGAGAACGCTCCCCCACACTTAAACTTTACATTATCCTCAATGTAAATTTTAGTCATTCAAAGTAAAGTTCAAGATGGGAAATTCATAACATGATATAAATACACAAAGAAAATAAAATGCATAATAAAAAAAAATGATACTCCAACTCATAGCTATTTCTGAACAATAGAGAATACACACTAAACAAGCTATTTAGTTGGAATCTAATCCCAACTCAGCCAATATATATACCTCACCGCCAAGAAAAAATTCCATCTACTTAGAAAGGCTAGTGTTTATTTTAGATTGTTCACAAATCTCTAAAAGTTGGAGTTTTGATATGCAAATATCCAAAATAAGAAAATAAAGATAAAAGACTTGAGAAATAAAAAGATAGACATAGATACACAAAACCAGTGGGTTGCCTCCCATTTAGCGCTTGGTTTAAAGTCGTCAGCCCGACATGCAAGTTGAATTCCCCATACACCAATAATCGGAAAAGTTAGGGATCCAACCATAGCACCTGTTTTGCAAACACTAGCTTCACACAAATATTAGTAATATAAAACAGAAACGAAGCTATTAACTGATAAAAGCTTCCCCCACACTTATTCTTGTCCACACTTGGAAGTGTATAAAGAATATAGAAGTCGGGTACTTCCACGGTTTCGTGTTCCAAAATCTGCATAGTTTGAGAATCAAGTTTCTCTAATGGCGGAAATCGAGAAATAAAATCATTCAACAATGTTTTCGAAGCACATACATTCAAACCAATAAGAGGTAAAGGAGAAGAAACAATATGCAAAGGTTTAGAAAAACCTCTCACAATCTCTTGAATTACGGTATCCTCTTCATCCTTGAAAAACTCAAGTGAATCATTCACCTCTTGTATATCATGGTCCTCTATCAAACCTTGCAACCATTATTGGTCTGTTTCTGCCTTAACCAAAGTCTCGACATTAACATCATCGTTATAATCATATGCAAGCTCAATTGGGTCTTCCACAATATTGGTCATAACGGTTACATTCTCAACATACTCCTCTTTATTGTAAGGCACATACTCCACTGCGGATTCAAGTCTGTCCATAAGGAACTTCTTTAGAACACTCATTGCATTATCCTCAAGATCTACCTTTTGAATAGGTTCTTGATCGTTATAAAGATTAATGCTTGAGTAAGCTACACTTGTGTCATCATATTCCTTTTCAACTTCACCTTGATCGCCGAAAGACTCCATTGTACACTCTTCAGGGATGTCACCATAAATTGGTTCAAGCGATGTATTTTCATAATCATCGTCACTATCATAGTTATCATAAGTTTGGCTACCACTTCCCAAAGATTGGTCTTTCGCAAAATTTTGCATGTCCTCTTTGCATTCTTCAATCCCCTATCTTAAATTGGAAACACCTTTTTGAAGCTCTTGGAGTGATCCATTCAAATTTTGAAAATAGCATTCCATTTGTTGGTAAAGCTCATTCGACAAGGAAAAGGTAGAATTACTTACCTCAGTATTGCCGGGCCAATTATCTTCCCTTTGAATGGGTGAATGATCATAACTACGATCAGAAATTGGGCCAAACATACTATGAGCACAATCGGTCGATGAACCTGGTTCCATGCTTGGTTGTTTACAAACTAACTCCATGCTCACCATAAATCATTGCATCTCATCTACCAAACTAGAAGAAATATTAAGAGAAGCACAACTATTCTCCCCACTTTGTGGTTGCTCACTTACATACCCACCGTAAGAAGGTTGGAATGTATGAGAGTAACTAAAAGGATACGTGGAGTATTTATCATAACCAAAGGATTGGTTTTGATTGTACTCTCCATAAGGGTGATAGTTGTCATATTTTTGTTGAGGTTGATAACCGTACCCATTGTTCCAATATGCTCCGTCCATAGAAATTGGTACATGAAACAAGAGTTCTCAAAACTGTGGTTAAGAACCAGAAAATAAGAATAAAAAAAATAAGAAACAAAACTAAAAACAAATATAAAAAACCAAAAACAAGTGACAACCGTTGCCTCCCCGGCAATGGCGCCAAAATTTGATCGCTGTCGTAAGCGTCAAAAATAAATTACATTCTCACTACTCAAAATATAAATATAGCAAGGGAAAGAAAGGATCGATCCCACAGAGAGGTCTATGTTGTCAAGTTGTTTCGGTTTCCTATATAAAACACCGGGGGTTTTCTGATTTTTATGCAAATAATAAAAGTAAAAGCAAACAAGGAAATAAACAAATAAATCAAATAGAAAAGATATTGGTTAAGGATTCATCTTCATTCACAAACATGCTTTCAAAACAATAATTAGAATTGATATTTAATCTCAACTTTTATCAAAAGCCCTAGGATACCTTGATCGCAAGAATATCCCGCAAATCTCCTTTTGTCATCAATAAACACATTAAAAGATGCGAGTATGAGTTCTATCTAAGAGAACAACCTAACGTGTAAAAGCACTAATCAAGTTTAATTCCCTATATGCATTAGGTTCTATGAAATCAGGCCAATCAAAGCAATCGAACGTGGAAAATGCACTAATCCAATTTAAAAAAGGTTACGATTCACATATGATCATAAGAATATATCACTACAAACTATAATCATATTTATGCTACTTGTATTCAAGGATTATCACTTTTACGTATAATAAACCCTAAACTAGCAATAGATGTGATTAGAAGTTCTACCAATTTGCAACTTGACAAAACTAACAATCAATCATACAACTATATTTTCGCCGGAAAACTGGGATTTCCACCGGAAGATGTCCCAAAAGTGGTCGCCGGAAAACTGGGGTTTCTGCCGGAAGATGGCCGGAATCCGGTCGCTGGTCGCCGAAATTTGTCACCGGCGACTGACGCATCAGAAAATGTCACCAGCAAGTGCACACTCCTAGCAACTCATCTCTGCTTCTCTCAATTCAAACATTCACAAAATACCATCTAAGCCAATTCCTTGTTCTTGCGAAAACGCACCCAAAAGCGTGCCATGTAGCTCATATATCCGGCCATTGATTCTTGCATCCGACTCATACCCCCTTCACGATTCACTGAAATATTATGATTCACACTCTAACCTCTAAAATCCGGCATCTCGTCCTATGCTTACCGTCTCTCCATTTCTACTCCATATTCGCACAGTTTCTGCAGCTTCATATACACAGCACCCCTCAAGCCATTATCCATAACCCAAATGGACCTGACTTCTAATCCTTGCACAACTGCATCTACTCATACACTCAGCTATGGCACATGCAATTCACCAATTGGCACCAGACTCCCATGTCCACCAGGTACACATTTCCAACAACAGCTGCGATTCCATCACAACCACCACCTCAATCTCCTCAGCCAATGCTTCACCTGCGGGTTCCTGCTTCATATCCAGCAGCACCAGCTTTGTCGTCATTCCCTTTAAAGATTCATCTTATTACTGCAAAGCTCCAACTTCTGCAACTCCATCTGCAATCTATTTAGCTGACTGCATTATACAGCTTAACAGCATCACAACATATAAACGAGCACCTCCGTTATTCCCTGTAATACAATCACTCATGCTACTTCAGTGTTCATCACCAGCAGCAATATAACAGCTCCAATTGCAGATCACCAGTTATCTTCTACCACTAACTACAATTCTGTTTTGTTCTTATTTTTTCGCTACTCCATCTTCATCATCTCTCATTTATATTTCCTACAGTTCATTCGTACCAGCCGCAACCAACTTCTGCCAACTCTTGTTGCTCCTGTAACTTCAGTTGCACACCAGTACCATCTGCAGCTCCAGCTACAACTCCATATTTAAATGCAATGTCAAGTCATGGCTTCAATTCATTGCAGCTTCATCTCCAGTGCCAAACCTAGTACTTCCATCTGCGCAGCCATCTCTTCTCTTTGTTCATCTTGGCATTCGCACTGACTTAACCCTTTGTAATCTCAAACACAAGCTCCATACTGTCTCATAGCATCACAGACCACCTACGAGCAACAAACCACCAATTTCTTTACATCTGTAGCTCCAATTGTAACTGCAATTCATCCACTCTACAACCTTGAATTATACAGTAACAACACTACCAAATCATTTCCATTAACCCTTTGACCCATTCATTTGCAGCTGCGACTTTGAACTCAACTGCAACCAGATGAACCTTCTTCCTTATCCTGCATTCCAACCAACACAAGGCTTCATATCAGACTCCTAACGATATTGTTCATGATCTCTACAGCACTAACTCCATTCCTTGCTACTGCAATTCTCAGTCAACCAACAGTAGATCCCCTTGATCGCAATACCAACCTAACATTCATCTAGACAATGATTCATTCATCTTACCCATCTTCGCAACTTGTAGAAACCCATCTTACCAGTTCAATTCTTTCCCTTAGCACCAACAGCATCACAACTTCTCAAACCTAGCCATTGCACGAGCACCTTCAACTACAATTCATACAGCTTTAACTACAAGCAACTTCATGAACTCCCCTTGTTCTTCAACCCTGAACTTGACCTTAATCGAACCTTGGCCAGTCATCTGCAGCTCATAACCACCACCAGCTTCTCATCTTCCATCCCTGAAGTCACAAATCAAAGGCAGCAACATGGTCCTCTTGACTGGATTCTCGGCAGAGTCTTTAACCTCAAAATTGCAACAAACTCTTCTCCTCTATTCAACATTTTTCTTAGCTTTGAAATCCTATCTGAACCCCTTGTAGACACCCAACCAGAACCCATGGCTAACCTAGACGACTAAACTGGTAGCGGCTGAACTTGATGTTGTGAATTATTACTCTTTTCAGCCTTTTCTCAAACAGTCAATGTGCATTTCGTTGTTGATACAGAGTAAAACTCTATGTTGATTTCTATCAGTTCTATCTTCTTCCCTGCAGGCAAATCAAATTCCATACAAAACCCATTCTCATACATCATTCATAGAACTCAGAAATACACTAGTCTCTTCAAATCAACCCTACATTCATGACAGCAAGTTCAATTTCCTCCATGTGTTCTTGCAGCTGGAAACTCATTCAAAACCTTTATAACCTCATCTAGTTTGCTTCCAAAATCAAATTCAAATATCTTCCTTAATGTCTTCGTCCATAATCACAGATCAACTGTTCCCACTCGGACCAAAATCACCAGCAGTCATTCATGATATTTGCAGCTGAAGAGAAGAAGTGAAATGCTGTCTGAAACAGCTGAGTATCCACTGAGCCTTCTACTTGATAGATGTTGTCATGATGGTTTCATGAGCCCGTCTTTACTACGTTGCGTTTCATAGACAACCAGGAATATCACCGATCTTTGACAATACATATGTTCGCTTGAGTGTATACTCGTATTTGAACATCTTGGAATCATAATGATAGCATGCTTTCATCCATGTTTGATATGGACAACGCATTAAGAAGTCCCCAGTCATACTCCTTTGGTAACGCAATTACTTCTTCCATGGGAGACAAAATTCTGAAAGCGTCTCTTAATGTTTCTGTTGTCGATACAGTTATGCAATATCTTGGACATTGTTTCATCATTGTGGAAGTCATGTATGCGGTACTGGAGTTGGAGTTGGCGCGCATGATGTTATATCTCGGTAGTTTTCCTCTTACTGCTTCGTAAAAACTAGTTCTTTCTAGCAGGGCAGATGTTGTTGTAGATGAGCATTCAACAGCTCCAGAAGATAACCAAAAACACAGATTCTCCAACATAGCATGATAGACATGCACCATTATATGATAGAGTGACTTGTCCGGATCTTGCTCAAAATGACGCGTGGACATCGTTATCTTCTTGAGTCTTCTCCCTTGAGGTATCGGCTCCAGTGGAAGATTACCATCATAGAGCGTTGATACATTGCACCGGCATTATTTAAACCAAATGGCAGTACAATATAATAAAAATTTCCGAGAGGAGTTCGAAAAGCTATCTTACTTGCGTCATGCTCCAACATCCTCATCTGGTTGTAGCTCCTACATCCATCTATGGAGGAGAACATGCCGTGTCCGCTGGTGGCATCTACTAACATGTCGATGTTAGGCAGAGGAAAATCATCTTTGGGGAAGCATCTGCTCAAGTCTCTGAAATCCACACATCACCTTATCTCGTGTCTGAACTGTCTCGGAGACTGTTTAACCGGATTTGATCCAGGTATGACATGTAGATGATGGGTGACCAATTTTTCATCTAAACCGGGAATTTCTTCATACGTCCAAACGAATATGTCATGGTACTCTTTGAGAAGTTCCTCAAGCTTTGTGCGTTCATCCATGTACAAGGTTGAGCTGGCGGAGATAGGCCTAGGAAATTCCTCATTTCCGATGTTAACGACTTCGATCTCATCAGTTGTGGAGTTGGTGCCACCTTGCGGCTGTCGTGGAGTATCTGGCACTTCATCTTCTTGTGTCCCGTCATTGTTACAGCATTATGTTGAGCGGAGAAACTGGGTAGCAGCCGTAGATTCACATGATGAGGAAGAGTTGGGACGCCTCATCAGCAAGGATATATCATGGGACTTAGTCTGCAATGATGCAAGTCGTTCTTCCTCCTGGATTAACGCCCACATGGGGAGTTGGATGCAATGAACTCTGTCTGATTCCTCGTGCGGAGCTTCTCTTGGCTCAAATAATTCCACTCCATATATTGGTGTATAAGGAGATAATGATACAGGAATACAAACTACTTCTTTATTCAGCATAGTCTTCAGGAATTGGTGATACGTCGAGGGGACAACCCTATTGTCGTGAAGCCATGGTATCCCCAGTATCATGGTGGTCCGGCTCTTTTTCTATGACTTCAAATTTCACCTTTGATTGGATGGGCCCTACAGATAAGTTCAGATTGACATACCCATACGTGTTGGTTTGGTTTCCTTCAAAGTATATCATCATGGTAGGCTACCGTACGATCTTGCTTGGGAGAACCTTGGCCGTCCTAAGTGTCTTGAGGGTAATCACATTCGAAGACGCTCATGTTTCGATGTGGGACCTCTTGAAATTAGAATCCTTGATGCGTGCAGTAACGTGTAGGGCCCGGTTATGACCTTTTTCTGCCATCATGTCTCCTTCTGTAAATGTAACGTTATTCGCAGACATCTCCGGTGTTTTGGAGGCTTCTGGGCGCAAAGTAGTTAACTTTACATCCAAGGTTATCTGGTTGATTACAGCAAACGTCTCTGCCCACTGATCCTTCGAGAGGTGTAAAAGTTTGCACAAACTTTCCACTAGAAAAGCAGCCTTCGGGTCCACCGGCCTATGGTTCATAGTGAAATTGTTGACTTGAGTAGGATCATTGTGAGGATCAGCCCCCGGTGTAAAAATCTCCGTGATAGGGGAACCACTCATATCTGATGTCATCTTCACGAGGAGATCGAGTATGCCATTTATCGTTTCTTTGATCAGGTCCATGTTCTTCGTGTGAATCTTCTGCACTCGTGCTAACTCGATCAATGTTGGTATTCTTGCGGTTATACCATTAGACACACCGTTGGGAGGAGGGGCATCTTCATTGGAGGAACTTCGACCGGAATTCGAAATTGGTTGGTGAGTCCTAAAACCAACCATTTTGAAATCAACCAATGGGATTGGGTATTGAAGAAATTGATATTGCAACCGAGAGATAAATCTCCCACTGTGGTCGCCAATTATTTATGGGTAAAAACTACTTCTGCTGATTTTGGTAATTTTGGGTGTGTGGATGAGAAGTGAATCTAAACCCTAAATAAATGCACTGCACGGGAGTGCTTTCGATTCTAGAGATCAATCTATATAATTCTGTCATAAACTAAGAAATAGCCGTTCCAGATTTGTTTTGGTCACAAAGTGAAGGAGATGGGGTTGATCTTAGGGAGGGAAGCGAAGAAGGTGTTGAGATTGTGAAGGTATAGGGTTCTTTATGACTTGTAACATAAAGGTGAGAAGGCTTACAATTAATGCAAGCATGCTCTGGGTGTTCGAATACGTTTTGTATTAACACTTGGTTTATGTGTTGTCTTCTGTTTGTGAAATAGGGAGGAGAACCTATTTATACAAGTCATTTGAGACTTTTTCACGTCTCTCATGGGAAGTGGATAAAGTGGAGTAATGGAGTAGTGGATTTGTGTGTTAGTGTCACACGATCAGTCTTGCCCACTTCTCCTATCATCACTAACCGTCCATGTCTTCCTGACACGTTCTTGTGATGGCGCATTACGCGCTTCACGTTGTAAACCTCCAGACCAATACCGCAGTATGTATCCCCCAGTTTGTGACGTGATTGATGTCTCGAGTGTGTGGATCGTGGGACGCACAGAAGGTAGCATGTAATGCTAGATTAAATAACTAAGTTATTTATTTAGGAAATCGATACTCGTGAAGTATCGCGTGTATTCTATGCAGGTACTGCATCGAATATATTCAGCACGTATGAATCATCGATGTTGGAGCGTCTTAAAATAGCTTCATGTCCAGCCTACTTCATGTGATAGTTTGGAGGCTGCGCAGGCAAGTCCTCCCTTGGCCGACCACATGGTGTGGTAGAGTGGCGGATGGTAATCATCACGATGCCTCATTGACCAATTAACTCCTGACTAGGAATGTATAACCAAGCAGGTGAAGTTGAACGAAAGAGATGATCTTGAGACACTCATCTACGACCGTTAGTGGAATTAGGGTTTATGAAGAGGTGCGCAAGCATCACTCTTCAGCTTGGTCGAATCCAAGCTTGGGACATGATTTTGGCCAGGCCAATCATGCGTACGTGTAAACGGCATGACTGTGTAGGCGCCCATACCTCATTGTCTTGTGAAAGTATGATCTAGGCCACTCAATTTGTCCGACGAAGTTGAGTGGTTGAGATCAATCTATGACAGAAATCTGGTGCGGCAAAAGCCGCGCGTCATGCCAACTTCGGGTACGCGTTTCGAGATGACCAAGCTTTGTCAGTCTTGGCCGATTAGTCTGGTATACAGACGACAGGCTGATGTGCACACCTGTATTTCATTATATCATGGAAACATGATCTAAGCCACTCAATTTGTCCGGTGAAGTTGAGTGGTCGAGATCAGTTTACAATTGGAAGATGCAACCACACCTTATTTGGGCGTACGAACAGGGAAATACAACCAAGTTTGGTATTGGCCGATCGGGTGTGGAGATAGGTGGGCCCGCATTGATCATGTTGATACTCACCGGACCTGCTTAGCCTATTCCTGGACCCTTCATCCGAGCAGGAGAAGATGGACGCTTGTGATCGATTTGCAACACATGGATGATGCCGCAAACCCCAATTAGGGTTTTGCCGGCCGTGCATCACGCCTTGTTTGGGCGCACGAATTGTGACGACCAAATATAGTTGGTCTTGAACGATCGGTCAGGTATGTATGCGGGCCCATGATGTTTGTGTTGACATATTCTTGGCCCTTTGAATCTACATCTACACCCTCCATCTATGCCTGTGAAGATGGATGGTTGAGACTGATTTGCGACACATGCAATGTGCCGTAACCTTAATTTAGGGTTTCACGTCAATGCTGCTTTGGCTGGACGAATGGGTAAGCCATGCTTCTCTCATGGGGAGGCCGACCATGTGGGGCCCTCATTAGGTCGATGGTGAGCATGCCAATACCTGCCTGAGGGTTGGATTCGATCTGAGCCATCCAATCATGCTGGTGAAGTTGGATGGTCGTGATCGTTTCTGAGACTGATATTATGGACAATTCAGATTCAAATATGCTCAATCGGGCTAGTATAACATACCTAGAGATGATTCTCTTTGTCAGAGAATGGTGTAGCCTGTACGGGTATTTCGTGCATGCCTCACTGTTGATACTTGGATATTCATGTTACTTTTTTGAGAGTAACAATCGGTCATCATGTCGCACCAACAATGAGAGTTCTTCTGAAAACAGCACAGGAAATACAAGGCGATTTATGCATTAATTGGTAATGCTAAAATTCACATAATACTTGGGGATTGTTGCTACATGCTCCATTCTAGGTGAATTAATAAAGTGGAGAAGTATTCATCACTTATCAAAAGGTCTTATCCTTTGCAGGACGGCCGTACAAAAATTGGTTTTACAACTTTAGCCTTAACTAAAATCCACCATCAACAACAGTGTCATAGTATTATTACACGACGTCAAAGTTCAATTGTATCACAACTTCGACAACAATACTATGGTAATACTTCACTCTCCCTTAGTCAATACTCCATCTCACATGGAAACCACTCCCCTTAAATAATGATCCGAAAACCATATGTATTTGTAGTATGACCTACAATAAATTCTCCCACTTTTTGTCAATAAAATTAGCAAAGGTACAAGGACGGGATCCTAGTGAAATTTCCGTAAGAGACATTTCATGACCAAAGGTAAATGTTCTATCATCTTGTTTAGATGAAATCATAAAGCCGAGGCTAAATGCATTCATCAAGAAGTTTATAAAGATACAAGATAACCCCTAAAAATTCCACAGCCGCACTCCCCCACAAAGATTTGGAAATTAAGCGCAAGTTCAAAATAACTCTCCCCCATTAGATGTCATTCCCAAAGGAACAACAAGAGCGACCTTAATTTCAAGAGAAAAAAAAGGATTTCTTTGGACTCAACAAATTGCATACAAGTATGAATTTGGAATCCAAAATATTCAATCATATTAACCAAAGCGAACCAAGATTAATTTGACTAAATATGCTCAACAAAAGTAAACTTATGGAGACTTAATTCATCGATTAGATTATTCACAAGAGAACCCATAAATACACTAACTGGATTACACAATTAAACTAATCACAAAGTGATCAATTCAAATGTCCACACTCAACGTGAGAAAAATATATGGAGTGCTAACTAAATAGTCACACAAGATGATTGATTTAGTTCATTTGGGCTCAACATAAGAGATTATGAAACGACTAAGATTATCATAGGAAATGACAACTTTAACCGTACATGTACTCAACATGAGAGAACTCATGGAATACAAATTAAATAACCACACAAGTTGATTAATTTAGTTCTTAATGCTCAACATATAGCATCTCATGGAACAACCAACCATGCCAATAAGAAATCGACTTAGTTGTATCGTGCTCAACATGAGATACACAATAGAACCTTCATGGTAATACATAATAATATGGAACAATTAAGCTCTATACCGTGGATAAGAAAACAAGGACCTATTCTATTTTTCCATCACAAAGTGACATAATAGACTTTATCCTTGAATCACAAAAGATTTAACCTATCTTATATCACCAATTGACAATATAGGCTTAACTTTTATATTTTGCCAAAATTCCATTCATTCCTTTATCAATATTTGCATACCAATATGTGAACGACTTTACTTTTGACAAAATATGGGACAATCAAGTTCACGTACGTAAACACACATATCCCATCAAAATATTGCAATATATTAAACCAAAACGATTAATACTGCAACCATCATCTTCCAAACAAACTTAGAATTTTTAAACCAAAAAATATATAAACAAGAAGATGAAACCATTGGATATAGCTATGTGTAATCACAATCATGGCTATTCCAAAACACTAGTTAGTCTCCTAAATAAAACAGAAAACATAGAAGATTTACTAGACTTCAACACATTACTCATCATCTTCATCGGAGATACATCAAGAAGCTTGAATTGTTTCAACTCATTTTTGATCTCGGGAATCTTAGTTGCAACCACCGACAATTGTTCTTGAACACATTTGACCCTTGAATTTATCTTACACACACCCTTGTGAATTTTTTGAAGTACTCAAGGTGGTAGGGTTACAGTCATTCAATGAATCATCTCTTTGTATTTTGCATACATTCTCCCTTATGCGCCTGAAGGTACTGGGACGAACTGGTTTGGGTACCCCAAGAGAGTTTCCAATAGAGTCAACACCACAATCATGGCAGATTTGACTAATCAAACAAGGATAGACTAACATCTTGACGGGAGAAGTCATTGAAACCATTTGATGTACAATGAATCCACAAATATCAAGACTCTGAACTCCGGATTCAAGAAAGTAGACTAATTCATCAAACTCATGCCTCCACCAAGAGTTCTCAATTGTGGAGGGACAAAGGTTGGGAATACCAAGTTTTTTGAATGCCATTAATGAAATACTAAGATCATTATTAAGAAATTTCCCATGATTCTAAGATACCTTCTTACGACAATGCCCCATAGAGATATCATCACACGAGGGACGTTCATCACTTGGTCTAGGGAGATGCACGTTTCCCAACGGTATGTTGGTAATCTTTAAAATTAACTCTCTGTTAACAAGAAACCTTTTTCTATTTACCATGGATTTGAATTCCATCTTATCAAGATCAACATCATGGATGTTTCCATAGAAAATTCTTGTCAGAGAATCAAAACCTTGACCAAGACCATCAAAGATATTTCCAAGATTGAATTTTTTGAAACAAGTTAAATCCTCATCATGTCCACTAGACAAATCCGATTTCTTTTCTAAAATAAATCCTTTAGATGAAATCTTATCAAAAATTCTAGCACATGAATCATCCACAAATTTAATCCTAAGAGAATTTTGATCACAAGGAGGATCCATACTAGATCTATTTAACACCTTGGGAATCCTTTTTGAGCCCTTAGAGTTCATCATGAGATCCAAGAATTTGAAAGGGACAAGAGGATTTTACTTACTTGGAGTGAATCTTCAACACCCTTTCTCTTAGTTTCTCCAAGGAGTCTTTAATGGAGATGACACACAAAACCTAGAAGTTCACGTACGCGGACGGTGAGAGGAAGAAGAGAGTATGTGAACTACCCTTTAATAAGACCAAAAATGGGCTTGGACCCATTCGCGAACTTCAACCCATAAGGAACAAGGCAAGGTTTTGTTCAACGTTTGCATATCAAGGATTATGTCTTTCGCAACATAAAGGATGCACATAGAAACTTAATTTAAAGCATGTACATGATTCAACCATTTCTTTCCCCACTTCAAGATATATACATATGGGGTAGTTCCAGTCTTGTTACACAGAGGCATATTGTGCAGAGAAATTCTCATGCAATATTTTCGGTTGATCAGCGTAAACAGTCCATGTAAGGTAATCACCATAATGATGATATTCAGGGGAATCTGTGTTTTTATTCCTTCGCTTGATATGCCCAGAAGGAGAACTCATCCATTTTCTGGGTTGTACACTGTTATTCAAGGGTTTAGTATGTAAAGAGTCCTTTTTGGAGTGATTCTTAGACTTAACAGAATTAAGTTTTTCTAAGGATCTAAAAACGTCTTTGAACGCTTCGAAAAGATCTTTATCAACTGATCCATTGTGACAATACTTTTCATAGAGATCGGTAGTTGTTCTCGTGAGAATCCATATCATTGAGCGCCATGAACGTTTCTTTAATCTCCCCTCCTTTTTTTATTTATTTAGATTGACATATATCATCTAAACCTTCATTCTCAGATGAAATGAAATTATCATGAGAGATCATAGGTTTTGCCCATAAAAGATCTTGATCAATCTTCAAGAATTTCTGGTGTGCGTTACAGATTCCAAGAGCAAATTTTCCTAAGAAATTGCCCATGAGACAAATTTCAAGGACCGAACAAACACAAACTTATTAGGTTTAATGTGTTTGCCTGCTATGATACCAATTGAAAATGCAGGGGTGATAGACACATTTTTGTGTCTAAGTTGTCCTCAATGTTCTATATTGTTAGTGCTCAATTTGTACTTATTATGGTGTTTTTGTATTTTGTGTAGGTGTTTTTGGATAAATAAACTCTTACGGAAAAAGTTGCTCGGAAAGTGCTTTTGGACCCCCCGAAGAAAATGCTAAAGGCACACAACATTTGGATACGGGAACCTCGGTAATAAGGGGCACCCCAGGGCACCCCGCCTGCTATTTGCACCCCACCAATGGTTAGGGGCTCAACATCTTCTTCTTTTTCAAGAAGGAATTTTGGCGGGAACTTTGGTTCACAGCTGTGCAGTCACTGGATTTGGTTTGCACGAGTTTTTGTCGGAGTTTCCAGTCCAAATTAATTAGGAATATCCTGTTGTACCAAAACAGGATTGGTAAGTCCCGTGGAATCAAAAATGGAGGAGTTTTCGGACACAAGCAGGGATATATTCTCATGAGAGATATTCTCGAAATTTTTAGCAAATGGCATGTGAATTCATTGATGAAGTATAATTACGCGTGTTTGGAGGTTTAAGACACTGAACAGTGTGTGTTGAGCTGTAGATGACGCATCAATAATAAAAATACAGAGTTAAAAGGAAATAATATCACGAGATATTACGGAGGAGTAAATAAAAGATTATGGGCATTAAACTTGAGAGATTTGGGTGATGTTTGGATATAAATAGGTGTTCAGGGTCACAAGAGAGCGCATGGAGAGTTTGGGAGAAGACATAGGCGAGAATCGAGTTGCAGAGAAAAAAATTCTGCTGCTACCTGGGAAGAACACGAAGAACATAAGACCCGCTGAGACCGTCGTTCATGCTACAGTGATTGCGACAGTTTCTTAGTAGTCTTATACGCTACAGTTACAGCGACACTTTCTTTATATCGACCTCTGTAATAGTGGACTTGCAACACCGCAAAAGTGTTGCAGTTTCCTGGTTTATTCAATTTCTCTCCTTTTTATAATTTGTAAACACTTTTGAGCAATGAAATCAACTTTTGAGCGTGTTTCCATGATGAAGAGCGAAACCCATCCTTCAGGGCGACGGAGGAAGCCAAGTTTCACAAATGTGGTAACTCTATCAATTCTTGTTATGACTATTTGCACTATTATTCAATTAATTTATGAGTTTCATTGAATGGTTGTTATTACAATTGATGGGACATGCTTAGATTAGATGTTTTGATGTCCCATACTTTAGTTTTACACCCATTACTTTTGAAATCTACCTTAGGAAATGAACTAGAGTCAATAAAACTTTATCATTTGAGCTTTTATTGTTTAGAATTGATATATGAACCATATGAATGTGGAAATTGGTGGAATCCTAGCCCCGGTCTCTCCATATTTATTTATTTTGCAACATTTTTAATTGAGTTTGTTATTTTTATTTATTCAAATTAAGTCTAAAAAATCTTCCTTCACAAGTCTCAACAAACCTTCTTACTACAACATCATTGAAAATAACCATCAGGGGGTCTAACAACCTCACCCAATATTTCGATTAGCAATCTGCATGGACAACTCCGAGTTGTTTTCTAGAGAATCAACTAGACAGTTAGACTCAATCAATAGAAAATACTCAATGAGTTATTGTCTCAATCTCTCGATTTGATTTACTCAAGAAAATATGATTCGCGATCTAATCAAAGAGAGATAACTTGGATGGTACCAAAGACCAATATCCAAGTGTCAATCGATTTAAATCAACAACCAATAAGGTCGGATATTCTAATCGATTGAACAACGCACAACCTGTATTATTTTATAACAAAATATAATGCGGAATAAAAATAACACAGACACCAGAATTTTGTTAACGAGGAAACCACAAATGCAGAAAAACCCCGGGACCTAGTCCAGATTAAACATACACTGTATTAAGCCGCTACATACACTAGCCTACTCCAAACTAACTTCGGTTTGGACTGTAGTTGAACCCCAACCAATCTCACACTGTTCCAAGGTACAGTTATGCTCTTACGCCTCTGATCCTAGCAGGATACTGCGCACTTGATTCCCTTAGCTTGTCTCACCCACAACCAAGAGTTGCTACGACCCAAAGTCGAAGACTTTAATAAAAAAAATCTGTCTCACACATAAAAGTCTACAGGTAATAGATAAATTCGTCTCCCACAAATAAACCTACAAGTTTTGTTCCGTCTTTTGATAAATCATGGTGAACAGGAACCAATCGATAAAACCAGACTTATATTCCCGAAGAACAGCTCAGTTTCATCAATCACCTCACGATAAACTTAATCGACGCAGCGAAGAAGATTATTGAGGAATCACAAACAATGAGACGAAGATGTTTGTGACTACTTTTATCTTTCCTATCGGAGATAAAAATATCAAGCCAATTATTACAATTTTACTCGTACGATAGAAACAACAAGATCAGATCACACAACTACAAGAAAAGTATTATCGGTCTAGCTTCACAATCCCAATGAAGTCTTTAAGTTGTTAACATGGTTTTAGAGAAGAAAACCAAAGGTTAAAGGAGAATCGACTCTAGCTTTAGCAAACTAGTATCACACCGAATGTGTGGGGATTAGGTTTCCCATTTTCTAGAGTTTTCCCTTATATAGTCTTTCAAATCAGGGTTTGCAATCAATGTTAGCTTAGTAACAAAGCATTTAATATTCACTGTTAGATGAAAACCTGATTAGATACAAGATAATATCTCTCAACCGTTAGATCAAAAACTTTGCTTTTCATATACACATGTACTTGACGTTTTGAGTTCGTGTAACTGTACCCAAACGTGTACACTAGTTGGTTCAATATTAGTCAACCAAATGGCTATCCAAATGATAACTTTCATATCAACCATATTCTTCTTCACCATAACTAGTCCAAATGACTCAAATGAACTAGTTAGAGAGTTGTTCAATTGCTATGAGATCCCAAGTATTACAAGAGACACAATTGAATCAAAAACGATGTGATTCACTCAAATCATTTAATGAACTATAAATCCACGGTTTTCAAAAGCATTCCTTAGTAATTTAAGATTAGTTCACGAACAACGTTTTCAGACATAACCTCTTGAGTTCGCGGACTCAATCTAACCGGTTGAAGTTAATAAACTCCAGCAGAATTTCTCGGGATGAGAACTTTTGTCAGTTCGCGGACTGGGTTCGCGGACTGCACCTGAGCTTGAACTTCAGCAGATATTCTCGGGTTCGAGAACTTACGCCAATTCGCGGACTGGGTTCGCGGACTAAGTTGTTGCTCATGTTCCGGTTCCACTTGATCAACAAAGTTCGCAAACTTCAGTTCAAGTGTTAAGGACTTATACATATATATGTTGCCACAACAATGTTTATATCCCACAATGGTTATATAGTCTAAACTCTCATTTCAATCATTGAAACATTCTCAGAGGGCGTTATATAGTTGTTATTCACAAACTATTTTTCGTCGGAGCGTTTTCTAAAGTGATTGAAACATAACATGACTTTCGTCACTAGGCAAAGATGAATTTGGTTAAAGCGAAAGCTTTACCAACACTCATTTCGAGAAATAGATAAGCGAGATATACTCAGCTCGAAATATCACATGTGCATATTCTTAGTCTATATAGTAAAACGAATTTTGTCTCAAGATAGGAGATAGAGTAGATAGACTTTTGAGTGATAGATAAGTTCAATTCGCCACATACCTTTTAGTCGATAAAGATCCACTGGTTCCTTGAGTAGTCCTTCGTCTTGTATGATGATCGTCATGGAGTTCTTGAGCTCAACTACACTTTTTTATCCTAGTCCGAGACCTTAGATATAGTAGACTAGAAATCAAGACTTTATAGTTTTGATCACTAAGATTGACAAACATGCTTGAGATAGCAACGCATGCGAGTTTGATCGAGCAGTGCTCTAACAACAATAGTATTCATACGATTATGTCGATGTCTTATATACGAAGTTCAAAAGATAAACATTATACTTCGTATTGTAATTCCTTAATATTATGTCTAACTAGAGTATAATCATTCACAGCTTCGCAGTTATGTTTTCAATATGAACGACTTGAAAGATACGTTAGGAATGAAATAGTTCAATTCAAATATTAATAACCTCAGGTGGAAGGATGATGTCATTTTTTAGTTCTTTACTTCTTCACATTCTTCAAGTCTTCATGTAATACTTGTAAGTCTCATATCCTAATAACTTTATAGCTAACCTATACGAAGTTGACTCTAGTAAATAATCAAGCGACTCTTTAAATGAGTTTTGATTCACTAAAATATGACAACCAAACTTGACATACCAACGTTTGGTGGGTTCAACCGAGCTTTGCTCTAACACATTTAATCCATTAGTCCTCGCTGCAATTTCTTCAACTCCATCTTATGCTCATCTTACAACTGCACATACCAAGCCATCAGTTCGGCAGTACCAATCTCATCTCAGCATATGCCATTTCCCCTTCCAAACCACTTGAATCCATTATCGCCAGAATCCATAGTAGCAATAGCGACAACACCGGAAACACACCCCTCTTTCTGTATATACCACAATCAATTCCATTTACACTTTATGTAGCTTCTGCATCAGAAATCAGGCCATCTCCCACTCCAGCTCAACTTCAACTGGCACGGCATCTTAACCCATTGTAACAACCATATCGCAGCTGCGCCTGTAACTCTATTTCGTACTGAAATCTCGCACAATCCATCACATGTAATTCGCCAGCACAGCCATACTCCATCTGCAGTCTCAGCTTAAAACGCCACTTACAGATCCATCTTAGCTCCAGACGAGTCCCATTGTGCATATATCCATTGTTTATTTCATTTCTCCTATTTAGTTGTAACCTCCAGCAATACTACACAACATCATCACTATCATGGCTTGACTGCAATCAGTTCAACCATCAACTTCAATTCAGTTCAGCCCGCACAAACTAATCCATTAGTCAGCGCCAGCTCAAACCTCCTGCTACAACATATTCTTTCATTGTAAATCAAAGACCTGTCCTAATATTTATTTATACAACATCAACTTTATTTTAACACCTAGTTTGGTACCACCATATTGTCGCAACTTCCGAGCATCAAAACTCTCTCAAAATATGCTCAAAATATCACAACAACACCTCAAGGCCAACTTCATAACCCACAATATCCCTGCACCATCACCGATAGCAGCTGCAATTCCATATCCATACTCTTGACTAACTTCCCAGCAACATCCAAACCAACGTCCCTGTAATTCCAGCATCACCCGTTCTTCTCTTAATATGAAGTTGACCATCACCTGAAGTTTGTCCCTGACCTAGACATTCTAATCATCTTGCAATATCAGTACCTCCCATCTCACTCAAACTTTAGTAGCAGCACATCTCCATCACCACCTGAGCCATCTAATCTGCAGCTTCAAATTCATCCAACTATACTATCAGTACCTAATCTATCCTATCATGATGGCTGCTCCAAAGGAATTTTTCCAGTGCGTGAACTCATCGAAGTCAGAAGCGGAAGGATACTGAGGAAACTAAGTGAACTAGGGTTAGTTTCTTGGTCTCAACTATACGAAGTTGGTTTAGATTTTGTATAGCGGCTTAATTCTGAGAGTATTCAATTATGGACTTGGTCCCGAGGTTTTTATGCATTTTTTTGTTTCCACGTTAACAAAATCTTGTTGTGTCATTTACTTTACCTTTCCGCAATTATAATTATTGTTATTATAATTTACATTTAATTACACAAAAGTTAACTCCGTACATACTTGATAGTGATCCAATAGAGTTTGGTTAAGTCTGAACCTATTATCAAGTATCACACTTCGTTGTTATATTGTATCTGTAGGATCCAAATATCGCACAACAGTAAAAGCTTGAGAGAATGTAGCAAAGCTTGAGAGAAGGTAGCAGAGAAATTATAGAGAGAAAGAGCCTGATAAATTATAAAGTGAGCCTGTGAAATTATAAAGTGAGCCTGAGAGAACGTAGCAGGGGATCCGAAAATATTGGGTAATATGAGTTGTACTCCACTACATGTGAGCTTTCATCCACTATGTAAATACCTATATAAAGAGAAAGGAAGGAGAGAGAAAGGGAGAGATATATTTTTTTAGGGAGAGAGATTTTATTTTTCTTTATCATCTTCTTCCTCTAAAACTAAATCTAGAGCTCCAAATACTCATTAATGGAGTCTCAATGTAACCCAAATGTAATTTCAATAATCATAGTGAAGAATCCTAACCCCGTGGATGTAGATCACATTGATCGAACCACGTAAATCCTTGTGTCCATTTTATAATTTTAGCACTTTAATCTTTATTTTGATTATGAAATAGAGTTAGAGTTAGAAAATATGATATGGGGTGTGTTGTGGGATTTCCTGCAACTACAGTATCGAGCTTGTATCCATAGTCAATCACACAAGTTATCTTGTTGTCGTATTTTCTCGATCTTGTATCCATAGACAATCACACAAAATGTGAACCGATTTGTTGTACTGTCTTAACTCAGTCTATAGAAAATCACTTTCGGTAAAGGACTTATAGGTGGATAAATTAAAGATTGTGGTGTATTTGGGTGCTCTCCGTCTTTTCACTTGGTATCAGAGCAGGCAAACACAAAAAAGATCTAACAATATGTGTTTGGTGCGATACAACCTATACGAATTTAATCTAAATGGATGATTCAGTTAACGTAGTGTCAGGATTTGACTACTTCAAAGACTCGTGGTGGAAGACGCGAATGAAGTATATAATACTCTTGTTCCTAAATGTGTTAGGAATTAGGATTATGCCTATGTATGTCTTGGTTAACCTACATAATTCCTCGATTATCATAGAATTGTATCTCATGGTATTAATTACTAATAAGGTTAGTAACAATGATACAATATTCTATGCGACATGTTGTGTCTTTAAAATGCATAAGATTCCACAAAATATTTTTCATTATATGAACCATAACTATTCTGTTCTTGAAAAATCTGGGATCTTAAATATATTTTGGATTTGCTACCCAAATATATATATGTATATTTTCAGATCTAAGACTGTCAATATATCGCTGATTAGGATGCGATTTTGGAACCTTTGTAAATTTACAAAGAATGATTTTTCAGTTAATAATTCTATTAACAGTGGATTTCTTCATACACCCCACAACTATTTTAATGAATCAAGTGATCTTTTCAAATATTACAGGATTTATGATTCTAAATATATTTTTAACAAATATCTTGTCATGTTCAAAATTGTTCTTGTATACTCTATTGGAAAATTATTGAGTGAATTTCGTAAAATATTATCAAGGTTTGGTAATTATAGAGTAAAAAAAATCTTCGGACATGAATATAGGATTAATCCGTAATACAGATCCAGTCCATGAAAAATCGGTTTTCCAAAAGAAATACCTAGTTGCAAAATCGGATTTGTTTCTCCACAAATCAAGGTTTCCGATTTTGGAAGGATTTCCTAAAACTAGTTATTTCCAGAATTTTATATCTTCACTCCCTATAAAAGAAGATTATTTTTTGTTGTTCTTACAAACATCCTGGTAGAAATTGTCCGGAACCGAAACTAGGTTTTTTCATATTTCATTGATTTTTGAAAATATGAGGAAGAGGAAATCAAGAGAAGAAACATCTGAAATTGACGCGATGGAATCAAGTACCCTCACTTGATCAAAGATAAACATGAACTCACAATCTTTGCGGATAGTACATGTTTTGAGAGATATCAAACTTTAAAAGGAGTAAATTTCACTGCTGAAAAGAGCTTCCATTTAGATATTTCAGAAAGAAAATACGTGAAGTTTGTTCAAGACCGGAACTGGGAAAATTTATTTGGGTTTGAAAAATTCTCACATGATATAGTAAGAATCTTCTATGTTAATATATTCATAATATTAATCATGAGAATCTTACGTTTATCATTCTTGTTGGATACACGTTTCATCGTGTCGACTGGAAAAGTGATATCAAAGATCATCAATTACGATGTGAGAGGGAACCATTTGATCTATGGTACTGAAATTGAGAACGATAACTTTTCAAAACGTATCACTAGAAAATATGTTGGCTGGAAGAATGAAAGAATGCTAACCAGAGAAATACCCTTTTACCTAAGGGTTTTCAGTAAAAAATTTATAGCAACTCTCTTTGCTTGTACAGGAGATATGTCACAATGGGACAAGGAATTTGCTGAGTTTGTATACTACCTTCTTGGAGGTGATAATAAAATTGATATTTTTGGAATGATTATAAATCAAATGATCAAAATCTTTGAATCCATTAATGCCATAGCGTCCCAGAGAAATCTTGGATTTCCCTGTCTCATCACCAGCATGTGTGAGAACACTATGGGGGATAATTTTGAAGATGAGATAATCACTAAAATAGTTTCTCAGGGAATTATCAAGCGAATGAGTAAAACTCGAAAAGAAAGAGGAACTATTGTTTCAACTGCTCAAATATATGGCAACGGAGGCACCTTGTTTCATATTTTACGTCTTAGAAGACAATTAAACTATATGCAGAAACAGTTAGCATTTGACGCTCGAAATGATCCAGAAACTTTTAAAGGAATCTTGGAGATCAATGATGAGTTCTTAAAAGGCGAAGAAAACCAAGACTCTGAGCAAGAATCTGATGGATAGCTGACAAATAAGGAGTAGTCTACCTTCTTATTTCAAAAAAATAGACACCAGTTTTTGATTTATTTCGGTTATTGTATAAGGTCTATTTTGAATAAAACTATCATTATTTATGAATAAAATTATTATTATATAATTTTTCTTATGAAAGTTTCCGATTACATAGCCTGTGGTTGAATGTCTATATTTTTGCTATGTTTTTTCCTTTTATGGAATGTATAATTTCGTTTTTCATAACCTTAATATTCGATCTCATATGATATGAACCCTTATGGTTTGTGTGACTTTTTGATTTAGCGGGATTAAGTTCTAGGCCATGTTGGTAGGCTTTATCAAATTATCATAAGGTGTTCCGATTGAAGTTCATATGTGAAAAGTCACAATATGTTGAATCAATTTGTGTTTACATGAGTTGTGTTTAGCATAAACATATGTGTTTCGGGTTTCCAACTTTTGCTATTGGCACGCATTAGTTAAAAACCGATTCAACCTTTCTCTGGCATAGGTTGCTCTTGTTGTTGTTCTTTTATTCTTGCGAGAGGATAACGACATATTGGGGGAGAGTTCTTATGTGAACTTGCGCTTAATGATATATCTTTCTGAAGAGAAGAGGATGCAGAATCTGAGGTAACGAATTTGTTAGTTAATGGTTTTCCTGTTTAAGAAAAGCCTGTTTATATTGCATATATTTTGCTTTTTCTTAACAAAATTTCAGGTACAATTGATATATTCCATTATGATGTGTATGTGATCCAATTGTTTCCGGTTAAGAAAAACTGTGTCAATTTGTTTAGCTTATTGTTTGGTATCTTCTTTATTGTTGGGTATCAATTTTTTTTTGCTTAACGAAATTTCGGTGCAATTGCGGTGCTATAATGTCTATGTTTGTTCAATTGCTTCCGGTTAAGAAAATAATTGTGCAAGTCAATTTATTTTGGTTTGTATGTATTGTTTATGACTTAACAAAATACGGATCATTTGTTTAGTCCAATTCGATTCCGGATAAGACAAACTATGTTAATTCTGATCTTAGTTAGACTTATCAAATTGAAGGATTCGGTTATTCAAGTATAATCGAATGCCTTGACAAGAAAAACTTAACTAACCTAGTGCTTGTCTTGTCTAAAGAGAAAGGTCTAAGTTATTTTCTGAATAATTAGAGCCTGATGAGATAAATAAAGTTAATTCTGATCTTTATTTTGGTCTTATCGAAATAAGCGATTTTATGTGTACAATCGGTTTAACAAGGGAACTAAGTTTCTTAGGCAATTTTTTAAACTATTATGGAAAATTGCTTCGGGAAATAGTTTTCCTTGATAACATATTAAAACTAAATTAATTATATTCTCGGTTTTAATATTAGTTATCTAAAGTGGTATGTGAAACCTTCGTGCTTAACTCTTATATGTTGTTTACAAGTATTTTGGATTTATAAGATCCTTTCAGTTTGACCTGTATTTCCTCGAACCTTTTTCATTTTGTGACAAAAAGGGGAGAAATATGTGGATTAAACAGGTGATTTGCAATCACTAAGGAAAGGAAAATTGTGCTTAAAGTTATATATAACGAAATAGTAAAGCATTAACTAAGGGGGGAAAACATATCATATTGTTGTGTAGTCATTCTGTACTACAAAAGGGAAATAACAAATATGTTCGGATTAAATAACTACCTATCTTACCTTTAGGGGGAGTATAAGATTTGTTATTCAGATGTCAACAACGATATTTATTGATTGAATATATGCAGGTTATTATGTTGTTGGAACTTGGAATCAAGCGTATGTATAATGAATTCTTGTAATTTTTTTATCCATATGCATTAAGAGTTTTGTTAATAAAATTGACAAATGTGGAGATTGTTAGAGCATAACTCGGTTGAACCCACCAAACGTTGGTATGTCAAGTTTGGTTATCATATTTGAGTGAGTCAAAACTCATCTAAGAGTCATTTTATTATGTACTAGAGACAACTTCGTTTAGGTTAGACTAGAAAATCTAGGAATGTTGAGACATACAAGTATTACTCGAAGACATGAAGAACGTGAAGAAGTACGAGCTACAACGACGACATCATCCTTCCTATTGAGGTTAGTAATATTGACTTGAGCTGTTTCATTCCTAACATATCTTTCAAGTCGTGCTATATTGAAAACATAACTGCGAAGTTGTGTATTGATACATTACTCTAGTAGTGAGACATGATCATATGATCATAGTATTAGGGAATTAGACTACGAAGTATAACGCTTATCTTTTGAACTTCTTAGATATGACATCGACATAATCTTATGAATGTTGTTATGATTATGTGAATGGGTAAAGGTGAAGATTTCATCCTAGGAAACAATGTTTTACATTTGTTTAAAGGAAGTACAAATCGCTAGGATTATCGGTACGGTTATTCATTGCAAATCTTTGGATTACTAATATGTGTGAGATGGTAGAACCGGTCGTAACTTTGTTATGTATCTTGGTACAACTAATCACAATACCTTACTTATGATTTGGTATGACTAGTTTTGATTAATTAGTGTAACTGATCCTAAGTAATCACTTGAGATGGTATGATCGATATTTGTAATTGGTGTGACCGATCCTAGTAATTGGTGTGACAGATCACAGAGAGTTGTGTAATCGATCCTTGTAATTAGTGTAAACGGTCCTAGTAATTGGTATAACCGATCCTGGTAATTGGTGTAACCGATCCTAGTGATTGGTGTGACCGATCACAAGTAATACCATGTGTATATGGTAACCGGTCCTGGTAATTGATATAACCGATCATGGTAACTGATGTAATCAGTCCTGGTAACTTGTGTGACCGATCACAAGTGCTTTCATATTAGGGTATAACTGATCCCAGTGATTGGTATAACCGATTAAACCCATAGATATGATTTGATATTTGATCAATCACATAGTTGTCTTGGAATACAAATGAACCAATTCAAAAATTGTTTGGAAGTGTGGTATAATCGATTCCAAGATTGTAAATATGAAAGAGGATTTACAAAGAAGAGATGTCAACATTCTTTGAACACGCAGAGTAACACTTATCTTTTATTGTTCAAAGATATTTCTTAGTACTCAAGGAGATCCTATTCCGAAATAAATTAAGAATCTTTTAATTAAGGTTGGTAGTTTTATGTGCTTTAATTACCAGCTATTAAATGCATATCTCTAGAGAATAAAAATTAGTAATGTGCATTTACTAATTGGAGATTTTCTATTGAGAGATTTCGGGGAATATTGGACAAAGCATTTACTGAAATTATGAAAACCGAATGGGCACTTATTGCATATATTGACAATACTTTCGGTTATGGAAATTCCTTGGTGTCCAAACATCCTTGGTCTATAAATACCTAAGTTTGCATTTATAGCAAACTATCCTAAGAGCCAGGAAAACTTTATATTTTTGTTGTTTCTAGTGGAGCCATCTAATCGGATAGGAAAGTACCCCTAATCAGGCGAAATGTCTTACGACATATCGTTTAAAGACTTCTGTGGGATGAAGAAGCTCTACGAGTACCATTGGAGGGAAACTAGATAATTGCAATGTTATTAGTTTTCGATTGATTTGATTGACTAACGGTTGTTGAAACTTTGATTGAACCTAGTTTGTTTATTCTTGAGAATCTCCTCTTCTAATATAAGATTCTCTCAAACTAGATCGAAGTATCTACGGGATCTTTAGAACGGTTTGTAGATCTAATGACATCTTATGATAATCCATTTTTAACTGACTCTGTTCCATGCGTGATTGATCACAAGATATTCAATTGGTGTTGTGCAACTTTTAATTGAAGATTAAACAAGATTTGAAGACAGAGAAAATTTTTGATTGGTTTCTCATATCTTTGTGTTGCACAAACCTTGATCGGCTGGAATCCAACTAGAATCATATTTATTCGATTGATAGTTATGTGACATCGTTGACGCCTAATAGTTCTCTTGAGATCTATTTTGATTGTTACAAATCCGAATCTTATTACTTTGGTAGTAGAGATTGGATTGATCTAACCAGGAAAAGGATTTTATTAGCTTAAACGGAAGAGCCTTTGCATATGACTTGAGATGTCTTATCTTAAAGAATCAATAGAGTTGTTACCAAACAGATTTGTTGTTCCTTTACTGTTTGGAATATGATTCAAAGGAGTTATTCCAGTGCGTGCTCTCATCGAAGTCGGAAGCACAGGGATACTAAGGAAACTAAGTGAACTAGGGTTAGTTTCTTGGTCTCAACTATACGAAGTTGGTTTAGATTTGGTATAGCGGCTTAATTCTGAGAGTATTTAATTCTAGACTTGGTCCCGAGGTTTTTCTGCATTTGTGGTTTCCTCGTTAACAAAATCTTGTTGTGTCATTTACTTTACCTTTCCGCAATTATAATTGTTTTTATTATAATTTAAAGTAAATTACACAAGCGTTAACTTCGTACATACTTGATAGTGATCCTATAGAGTTTGGTTAAGTTTGAATCTATTATCAAGTATCATACTTCGTTGTTGCATTGTCTCGATCTTATATCCATAGTCAATCACACAAGTTATCTTGTTGTCATATTGTCTCGATCTTGTATCCATACACAATCACACGAAGTGTGAACCGATTGTTTTATTGTCTCGACTCAGTTTATAGACAATCACTTTCGGTAGAGGACTTATAGGTGGATAAATTAAAGATTGTGGTTTATTTTGGTACCCTCGTCTTTTCAGAAATATCACAGGTTGTGCGATGTTTAATCAATTTATAAATCCAACCTTTGGTTGTTAATTGAAATTGATTAAAACTCGAACATTGGTCTTTGGTACCGTTCAAGTTGTCTCTCATTACATTGATAAACAGAGTTATAACTCTTGGATATATTTCCTTGATTGAGTTTGACTATCTAGTTGATTCTCTTGAAATTATATTTGAGTTAGTCTATACAGATTGCCGAACGAAATATTGGGTATGGTTGTTAGACCCCCTTTTTTTCAGTACTCGTACACGTGGCGAAGTATCTATATATCAACTTTCAAATTTGTGTGATACGCATGTATGCACATCATGGGAAAATCTGTTTGTTTCGTGATACGAATAGGTATTCATACTTGTATGTAAACCATTTTGGAACTGTGGTAAGGGAACCAGGTTTAAGTAATTAAATCGGTATGCGAACCAATACAATTCTATGTTTTAGAACCAGTTTAGTATCCAAACCGGTATGCAAACTGAAAAGGTTTTTTGAACTCCGGAACCGGTAAAGTCTAAAGATTTCCAAACCAGTTTGCAAACTTTTTTTTGTCAACTCCGGAACTCAGTTTTGCACCTAAGTTTGCAAACCGATACGTGAATTGAAAAAGTTTTGTCAACTCTGAAACTCGAATTTGCTTCTAAGTTTGCAAACAGGTCCGCGTACCATGACTCAACCGATTCACGAACGACTCATGTATTTGTACTTTGTGCATTTACCAACTATGTCGATTATGATTCAATTACGGTTAAATTATTTCTATGAGATGATTTACAATTGATCAATTCTCTATAAATACACTAGACTTATTTGATCACATGATTGTGACTCAAGATAAATGTCTTTGTGTTCATGAAAATGAG
Organism: Papaver bracteatum; assembly: GCA_023529315.1. Taxonomy (NCBI): domain Eukaryota; kingdom Viridiplantae; phylum Streptophyta; class Magnoliopsida; order Ranunculales; family Papaveraceae; genus Papaver; species Papaver bracteatum. Next base: position 342,705 of record JAJJWX010002863.1, read on the forward strand.
TGTTAATCTTTTAAGTTCAAACCGGCTAGTTTCGGTTAACCATGTTGGATATAGTCTTTGTACACAATTCGGTTCCGGTTTACCTAACCAGAGTGTATATCTTGTTTACGTGAATAAGATTCGATGTTTTCATCTAACATTGAATATTGTTTTCTTGGTTCCAAAGATATTCGAGCTTAAACCTAAAGCAGCCTATGCTTTGAATGCCTATATAAGAGGAACTCTTGGCAACTGGGATCTTTAAATCCTGACATTACTTTTTGGTGTATCCTAGTTTTATCTAGAGTTGTCCTCTCTAGAAACCCTTGTAGGGTTTATCGACTATCAAAGACTTCATTCGGATTCATGAAGTCAGGTCACTTATCTTTTATCTTGATAACTTGAGTATCCTGATATTGTTTAATTGTTGATTTATCACTTGAACAAGATAGATAGAAATCACAAAGTTCTCTTCGTCTCAACTTTGTGATTCCGCAAGTTTTATACTTGTGAGGTGAATAATAATCTAGGCTGCACTTCGGGTTGCATAATTCTGAATTTTTAGGATAGATAGACTTCTTTCAAATTACTATCGATTTCTATCACCTTGATCCTACGTTTGATTTGATCATTTGTTTCGATTGTAATCAGGAAATCAATTATATAGGCTTAATCTGTGGGGGCATATTTGGTTTAAAGTCTTCAATTGAGTTGAAGCAACTCTTAGTTAGTGTGACGTCATCTAAGGGAATCAATTGCACAAAGTCCTGCTGCGATTCAAGAGGCGTAAAGAGCGAGACTGTACTGTAATCGGTGGGATACATTTTAGGGATCAACAACATTCTAGATCAAATTTAATTGGTAGCGGCTTAATACAGTTTTGTGTTCAATCTGGACTAGGTCCCGGGGTTTTTATGCATTTGCAGTTTCTTCGTTAACAAAATTTCTAGTGTTTGTGTTATTTATTTTTCCACATTATATTGTTTATCTTTATAATTAAAATATCACAGGTTGTGCGTTGATCAATCACAGTAGGTACGTCCGACCAAGTTTGTTAGATAAGATATGATTGATCCTTGGATATTGGTCTTTGGTATAATCCAAGAACTCTCTTTGCAATTAGGTTCAAGGATTCAATTTTGTTAGTCGCAAGAGATATAGAGATATAATTCTAGATACTTTCCTTGATTTAGTTTTTACTCTCAGAGTTGTGTTGAGTTTGTCCATACAGATTTCTTACGAAAATGTTGGTGGTGTATTTTGGTACTGATGCATAGTGGTATTTATAAAATACCATTCCTATCCTCTTTATTTTTTTCCCCTTCTTACACCCCCCCTCCCTTATTTGGTTTATTTTACTAGTCTATCCTTATTGTTTACTACTTATTGTTTAAACCGTAGCTATTCTAGTTTGAAGTTTTGGCTTGTTTAGAAAAGTGGTGTAAGAACCCTAAATCCTTCCTAAGAGAAGAGCCTCCATCACTTTGTTATTTCCAATTTGTAAGAGATGCATCTATTATCTTCTAGTTTTCAATCTTATAATTGGGTAGAAATTTGAAGATTATTAGAGAAGAACCTCAAATCTTTGTATCTTCCTTGTTCAAAGGGTATAAGAAGCATCATTTGAAGGTTGGTTACTTTTGTTTCATGGTGTTTTGTTATAATTTAACATTCCAATTTCAATTATAAGTGTTACTTTACATTATGTACCCCCAGTGTTTTCAATTGGCATCAGAGCAGGAAAACACGTTAAGACATAATAAATCTGTGTTTGAAGCAGTATGATCTTATGGACAGAGATGAAATCTCTATAGACATATACCATAATTCCTTAACATTTCTTCAGAATCTATTTCCTCAAGACTTAGGGTTTCATAGGATGGTCTTGACTCACTTAAGATTTCAAATACCTTAAGTGATTGTAAGGAATCGACAGGAAAAATTAAAGAATCCTCTGCAATTGTTAAAAACAAGAAACGTCATATTAAGAGTAAGAAGCTACGTTGTCTTAAAATATTGCTAAATATATAGTCTGTTTAAGGAATGCAACATATGAACGTCTTTTGACGAAGATCTTTTTTTGTCTTTTGAAAAACATTTAAGTTTCTTGGAATACATTGCAGTGATCATAAGTAAGGAGGTGCCATTCGCTTTTCAGTATATGATAAGACTTGATATCAGTATGTGAAACCTGGGCATGTTAGAAAAACTTGCACACTTGCAACAGTCTCAATTACTCCAGATGATTTCAGAATATCTTTACTTGATCATTATGAGGATAAAGAAACAGTTTTGAACGATTGTCATGTCAACGGTTTGTGAGCATTATGCTCATCCAACCTCTTGATTAACAAGATTTTGGCATCACCCCATCATGTAAACCTTCTTGATATGGGGCAAGCAGTTGTAAAAGGTTGTTTATGTTTTTTTTTTTTTTTTATGTTCCGTATGTTTTCTATCAAGTTCTGTTTTTCTGATTATGATAATTAATCCAGGATGAAGGAAGGTTCTTATAATCTATCATGATTTAAAAAATCACATATTTTTGAGACGGCTCCAATACTTTGATGTTGAATGGTCAAAGTGCATTACAGTACTTCTAAAACCTGTGAATATCAATTTATCTTGTGCTCTGAAATTTTTCATTGAGATAAGAATAAGATTTATTATCTTATCAAATTGATTAGTCCAGAAACCAAAACTTGATATGATATTGTATTATTAACGGAATATTTATACTAAGAAAACCATATCTTTTGGGTTCTCGTACCCGAACCCGGTCAAGCCTTTAGGCTTTATAAGAAGTACGCATACTCCCATACTCCTTCTTCTGTGAGTTAATGAACGGGATTATAAGTTGAGGTTAGGGTTTCCGAACCCGCGTGTTGTCTTCATGATTTGGGTATTTGTTCACAATTTATGTTCCTTTTTCTTAATTGGAAGGAATTGTATCAAGAAGGAGCAAATCAAGCAATAATCTTCAAAAGGAGCTTTTCAAGTAAGATCAAATCTCTTCTTTTTATGTTTAATAAACAATTATGAGAAGAACTAAGGGAGTTAGAAAGAAACCCAAGCCTAATGAGATCCTTGAACCATTTATTCTAGATGAACCTAGGGTGAGATTTGGTAATAAGGATTGTCATAAAACCTATAAGAGAAAATTTCTTCTAAAGAAATTATTCTAGAAAGAAAATTAGAGGAAGGGTATGTTAAAAGTGAAGATCTAGTTTGTTTTGATAAATATGAACTAGGAAACATCTTTTGTGGCTTTGGGAATGGATTTGATTTACTCACAAAAGTATTTTACGTAAACATTCATGATGTTGATCTTAAGAAGTTATGCTTCAAAACTATGATTGGAATAAAAAGGATCGATGTTACCCGTGAATTGATTTCGGAACTCACTAATATTCCTATCGGTGATTTTCTTTTACCAAGACCAAAGGAAGAAAACCATCATATGAAACCATTTGTCTCAAGCTTTGTGGAAAGAGTGTTGGTTGGAAATATGGAAAGTTTCCTACCGAAGATATTAGCATGGATTTTAAGGTCTTTGGAAAGTTTGGAATTCCAAACATTTGTTCCTCTACGATAAAAGATGCTCGTTAGAGTCATGACTTTGTGGAGTTGGTTTATTTTCTCGAAATGGATACTCATGGTCTTAACATTTGTGGATGGATTATTTATCAAATAATAACAATGACCTTGTCCAACAAGAAGAAATTAGGGTTTCCTTGTCTTATTGAACGGATTTGTGGAGATTTGGACATTGACCCAATTGGAAACCCTATTGGAGATCCTATCTTATTTCGTGAAAGTACATTCAAACGTATGAGAACGAACGAGAACAAAATAAAAAGGGTATCTACTTCATATCTTGACGGTTCTTATGATGCAACAACGTTGAACCTTCTTCAAAAAATGCACAAGGATGTTTGCAAAATCAACCACAAGGTAAAAGGTATGCAAAAACTATTATGTGTGATCCCTACAAAATTTCCCGACATTAAGGATGAAATAGAAAAGATTCAAGCTTCTATGGGTGACACCGATGATGAAGAACATGAATAAATCTTTTGCATCTTTTATTATCTAGGAAACTTGTTTTGAGAATTTTTAATTTATTCTTGAGAAGGATAACTAGGGTTTGGTATAGCAAAGATTATGATTACACAGCTATTTCCTAGGTTTTTCATCTTGCATGTTTTTAGATTTATTTATTTTAAATTCTAGAGTTGTTGGAATATGAACATGCAGTATGTAATCATTATTGGTTTAATTATTGCAAAAGTCTTATGAAATATTTGTGCCTTTACGTTTTCGTGAATCAAGCTAATATTTCATATATGCTCAGAATTTAAATATATTATGTTTTTATAATTTTTGCTGCTTGACACACTCCGTAAGATTTTCTTATGTTAAGTAAATCGAGTAAAATTATCTCTTTATTCGTAATTGGACTTGAGATTAATTTATGTCGATACTTTGGATACAAATCCTTGTAATTTGTTAATGTCCTCCAAAATCCTTCTTTTTCACAAAAGCAAGGTCACTCATGTTGTTCTCTTGGGAATGACATTTAATAGGGGAGAGTTCTTAATTGAACTTGTGCTTAATTGCTATATCTTTGTGGGGAGTGTGTCTGTGGAATTTTAAAGGGGATGCTTGTATCTTTTTAATCTCCTAGGATGAGCGCTAAGTATTTATTACTATGTGAAATCATCTAAATAAGTTGATATGATGAGTTGCATTTTAACTATGTTATTATGTATTTCTATCTTCCTTAAAACTTGAGATATGTTTTGGTCGTACTCATTATGATCCCGCGATTTTCGTACCTTTGTTAATTTCGTTGACAAAAAGAGGGAGAATTATTTAGTAGTTTCATATTACATACATATGGTTTACGGATCATTATGTAAGGGGAAGTGAATCATTAAGCAATATGTTTCACCTATTATAAAAAAGACGTAAGTATTGATTAAAAGGGAAAAACATATCACCATAGCATTACTTCAGAGTTGAGATACAATTGAACTTTCGAGAGAAGATAATAATAGTATGTTTCTATATAACGACGAATGTTGTTACAAGCTACGGATCTTCAACAAAAATGATGCTAAGCTGAACACGTTCAGAATTATAATGACTTGAAATAACGAAGAGTTCAAGGAGAGTTGAAGAAACCAAGGAAATCAAGGCATGATGGATCGATGATTTTTTCGAAGATTTATTTTTTTTATTTAATATGTATTAATATTTTTGTCACTAAAATTGACAAAGAGAGAGGTTTCCACCAGTGTTGCTATCTCAAGCTTGTTGTCAAATTTAGTTGTCAAAATTATATCTTTATTTCTAGTCTACAATTAGTTAAGTCTCGGTCTTGGATAGAGGTAGTTGAGAAACGAGCCAGTTATCATTTGTGTTCTACTGTTTGAAGGTGAAGATCAACTGAAGCTTTAGGAGAACTTCATAAACAAAAGGTAAGTAAATGCTGAACCACCTAGTTCTCAAGTTATATTCCCTTTTCTATCCTTGAGACGTTTGTCGCATAACTAATTAGCCTAGCTTGCATATACAAGAATTTCGAGTCGAGAACTAATTATTTAGTTTACGAATTTCTCGAAATATAATGACTAAGCTTAATAAACATTTGTTCATACTTGATCAATTTCGGTGGAGAATAATTTATTGTTCGAAACCAAATCTTAATTCAAGTTTATCATTCAAGAATAGTTTGGAACAGTGATATGTGTCATTGATGCTATTCAGGAATGCTTCAAATTGATTTAGAGAAATATATAACTATAATATTCGGACTACAAGATAGTGTTATCAGTCTTGCAAACTGAGAAAACTGTTATATGTCTGAATCAGTATTACATGTACTTGTACACATAGGGATTAACTATATATGGACTTGTAGATTTGTGTGATACGCATATTCATATGCACATCATGGGAAAATATGTTTGTTTCGTGATCCGGATAGGTATGCATACTTGTATGTAAACCATTTTGGAACTGTGGTAAGGGAACCGGGTTTAAGTATTCAAATCGATATGCAAACCAATAGAGTTCTATGTTCTAGAACCATTTTAGTACCCAAACTGGTACGCAAACTGAAAAGGTTATGTGAACTCCAGAACTGGTAAAGTCTTAAGGTTTCCAAACCAGTTTGCAAATTGAAAAAGTTCTGTCAACTTCGGAACTCAGTTTTTCACCTAAGTTTGCAAACCGGTACGTCAACTAAAAAATTTCTGTCAACTCAGGAATTCGGATTTGCTCATAAGTTTGAAAACCGGTCCGCGTACCATGACTCAATAGATTCACGAACGACTCATGTATTTGTACTTTGTGCATTTACCAACTATGTCGATTATGATTAAAAAACGGTTAAATAATACCTATGAGATAATTTGCATTTGATCTATTCTCTATAAATGTAATAGACTTATTTGATCATATGATTGTGACTCAAGATCAATGTCTTTGTGTTCATGCAAATGAATGTTAAGCTTTTAAGTTCAAACCAGCTAGTTTTGGTTAAGGTTACGTTTTACCTAACCAGAGTGTATATCTTGTTTATGTGAATAAGATTCAAAATTTTCATCTAACGATGAATATTGTTTGCTTGGTTCCAAATCTATCTTAGCTCAAACTTAAAGAAACCTATGCTTTGAATTTCTAAATAAGGGGAACTTTTGGCAACTTGGATCTTTGAATCCTGACACTACTTTTTGGTGTGTCCTAGTTGTGAAAAAGAGGGGGTCTAATAACCACACCCAATATTTGGTTCGGAAATCTGAATAGACAAACTCCAATATACTTTCAAGAGAATCAACTAGACAGTCATATGCAATCTATATAAATGTATATCAAAGAGTTATATCTCAATTTCTCAATTTAATCTACAATCAAACAAATAGGAATTTGCGAGCCTGATTTCATAAGAGAAATAACTTGGACAGTATCATAAAGCAATATCCAAGTGTCAATCACTTCAATCAACAACCCAAAGGTCGGATTCAAGAACTGATTGAACTTAACACACAACCTGTGATATTTCTATTATATAACAAAATATAATGCGGAAAATAAATAACACAGACACCAAAAATTTTGTTAAGGAGGAAATCGCAAATGCAGAAAAACCCGAGGACCTAGTCCATATTTGAACATCACACTGTATTAAGCCGCTACAAATACTAGCCTACTACCAATGAATTTCGGACTGGATGTAGTTAAGCCCTAATCAATCTTACACTGATCAATGTACATTTGCACTCCTTACATCTCTGAACCCCATCAGGATTTTACGCACTTGATTCCCTTAGCTGATTTCACCCACAACCAAGAGTTGCTACGACCTTCGTATTTTCACTTTCCTTGATTGAGTTTTAACTCTCGGAGTTGTGTTGAATTTATCCATACATATTGCCTACAAAAAAGTTGGTGGTGTATTTTTGTACCCCGGTGTTTTTAGACACACACAACCCCCCTTCAGACATCCTTGGGAGAGATTTAATTCAACAACAAGAATTCGAATGGGCCAAAATATACCCCCCCCCCCCCCCCCCACTTCCTCCTCCATAATTATCCCTAGATAATCCCCCACCATAATTACAACACCAACATTAGATCCTCGACAATAATATAAGTGGGTTGGTTCAGTCTGGCATCAGAATGAATTAAAATAAATACTGATGGGGCTACAGTGGGTAACCAATATGACAGGAGCAAGGTTCATTTGCAAGGACTCGAATGCGAATATGGTTATGGATCTCATGCAACCTCTAGGAATAACCACTGCACTAATGGTCGAGATTTGGTCAACCTCGATGGAAACCAGAACGATAACAGAAAGACTATAAGCAAAAGTGTTGTTCGAAACAGACTCAGAAAATATGATGCGCTTCATAAAATCCTCAGCTGAAGCTCCTTGAATATTTTAGGAATGATCAGATAAATAAAAGAAAGAACGTGACAAATACCTCACTGCACGATTCAATACAATTATCAAAAGGGAAACCAAAAAACAGATGGACTAACAAATTATGCAGCTGACGGAATCCAAGTGAAGTCTTTCTAGAGAACGACATCGGACCATGCAATCCCTCATTTTCTTTAGATTATGTTTAGTGATTCTATGGATATCACATACTATAGTGATTACACAACAACTAAACAAGCATATCGATGGGAAAAGGGATAAAATGGTGATAAACACCTCTTGAATCAAAGATTCAAACCAGAAATCTGTGCCGTTTAGCGCATCCAATGAAGAAGAATTTTCATTAATTTTCAGATAACCTGAAATGGGTTACTCTTACATATTTAATACTCAATGATTAACCCTAATGTACTAGTAATGGATGAATAATACGTGTCTCATACCCAACGGGCACAGATACTCAAATAACTAATAACATAAAAAAACTAAGCACACCCAACTAAACACCAATAGCGCACAAAGTTCCCATCACTACTCATCACACTGTGACACTGCCTTTCTTATAAAATGATCCTTTTCCTCAAGGATAAACTTTGGATAGCCTGCTTTGATGTGATACATGTCTTCCCATATAACATTCTCCAGAGAAGAGTTAGACTACTGTAAGAGTATTTGCCTGACCAACCAGCGACCCTGTAGAATTTTTCTGGTGCGTAGGATCTTCTCAGGAAGTAAATTATTTGACCCTCATGGTCAACAACTTGAAGGTTATGATATGGAGTGTGTTTGAGGCCAATATGCTTCTTCAATTGGGAAACATGAAAAACGAGATGTATACGTGCATGAGAAGGAAACTGTAACTTGTAGGCCACCTTACCAACTTTCTGCAAAACTGGGAAAGGGACTTGTCAAAATAGAACTTCATTCTCTCTTAAGCTGTATAAAGTGATTCTTTGAGAATATCAAGTAGAGAATCTCTCTCTTTCAAATATGTTTCAACTGCATCAACTGAAGTGGCGCAGTGGTAGTAAATTCCAAGTGAGGAGAGACATGCCCATAGAGTGCTTTGAAGGGAGACATATTTAAACTGTTATTTTACCACCACTCTGCTAGATTTATCCATTGGATCCACTTACCTGGTTTATGGAAAGTCAAACACCTCAAATAAGTTTCTAAACATGCATTCACTCTCTCTGTTTGGCCATCTGTTCGAGGGTGATATGTTGTTCTTAAGTTAAAACCGGTACCCAAAGCTTTAAATAGATCCTGCCAAAAATTGCTGGTGAAGACCTTGTCCCTGTCAGACACAATAGATGAATACAAGCCATGCAATTTGAACACTTGAGAGAGAAAGGCATGAGCAACTGAAGCTGCTGAGTATAGATGTTGAAGAGATAATAAATGAGCATATTTGGTCATCCTGTCTACAATGATAAGGATAACACTCTTCTTGTTGCTGACAGGTAAGCCCTCTATGAAGTCCATTGTAATATGTTGTCATGGTTGATCAGGTATGGGGAGGCGTTAAAGTAACCTTGCAACATTAATGATGTCACTCTTGTTTCTTTGGCAAACATCACAGTGAGAAACAAAAAAAACATTATGTCTCTATGCATTCCTTTCCAATAAAATTGGCTATTTGCACTAACAGAAGTTTCTTGAATTCCAGAATGTCCTCCAATTGCATAAGCATGTAGGGAAGCTGTTAGAGCACTGCTCGGTCCAACTCACAAGCGTTGATATCTCAAGATTATTTTTCAATTTTAGGTGATCAAAACTATAAGTCTTAATTTCTAGTATAGCTATGTCTCGGATTAGGATAGAATGTGTAGTTGAGATTTTGATTTCACGGCGTTCATCGATTGAAAACTAAGATCTACTGAGGAGAGATTGGATGAATTCATCATTAAAAGGTGTGTGGAGACTAAAACTTATCTATCCCTCAGAAGTATATTCTATTATATCTCCTATTGAGACTAAATCGTATAGCTATATAAACTTTTACATTATACACATTTGTTATTTTGAGTTTAGTTTAACTTGCTTATATCTTTCTCGAAATATGTGTTGGAAGTTTTTTGCCTACGTTCATCATTATTCTTGATGAGTTTAGTTGGAAACAATTGATTTAACTAAATAATAAGTCAAAAGATGATCATGTGAAAATTTCCTTAAAACATCTTACATGATTGTGTGAGACAATCATTTGATATCGACTCGGAATGTTTCTTATTAATCATTCGATCACTTGAAACTTACTTATAAGCTAATAGTTTGTATGAGACAGCTATTGTCATCTTTTAAGGATGTTTCAGTGATTGAAATGGGAGTTTAGAAAAATTAACTATTGTCTGGATATAACATAGTATGCATACCAGTATGCAAACTATTGTAGTATGATTCAGGTCCGAAAACCAAATTTGCATTGAAGTATGCGAACGGTTTTAACTGGTAAAGTCTGGAAACCAAATATGCATACCAGTATGCGAACAGTTCTACCTGAGTTAGGTCCGGAACGACAGTATGCATACCGGTTTGCGAACTGTCGGACAAGACCAAAGTTCAGAACTTAATTTTGCGTACCCGTTTGCAAACTGAGTTGGTTTAAGTTATAAAATCAGTTTAGTATTGAAAAATCAGGGTCCAACAACCACACCAAATATTTCGTTAGGCAATCTGTATGGACTAACTCCAATATAATTCTACGAGAATCAACTAGACAGTCCGACTCAATCAAGGAAATATATCTAAGAGTTATATCTCTGTTTCTCAATGTAATCAGCAAATAAAACAGATATAAATCCGTGAGCCTGATTATTATGAAAAACAACTTGAATGGTACCAAAGACCAATGTTCAAGTGTCAATCAATTTCAATCAAAAACCAAAGGTTGGATTTACCAATTGATTGAACTATGCACAATCCGTGACATTTCAATTATATAAACAAATATAATGCGGAGAATAAATAACATAGACACCAGAAGTTTTGTTAACGAGGAAACCGCAAATGCATAAAAACCCTAGGACCTAGTCCAGATTTGAATAACACATTATATTAAGACACTACAGACACTATCCTACTACAAGTTAACTTCGAACTGGAATGTAGTTTAGCCCTAACCAAGTATCACACCGATTAAGGTATAGTCACGTTCCTTACACCTCTGAATCCCAGCAGGACTCTACGCACTTGATTCCCTTAGCTGATCTCACCCACAACTAAGAGTTGCTACGACCCAAGGTCGAAGACTTTATAAAAAAATTATCTCCCACAGAAAATTCTATTCTGATATGTTATATCACTGCTCGAAAAAACTCGCAAGTGTTGCTATATCAAGCTTGTTGTCAAGTTTAGTTACCAAAACTATAAGTCTTGGTTTTTAGTCTACTTATAGCTAAGTCTCGGACTAGGATAGAAAGTGTAGTTGAGCTACAGACTCCACGATGTTCATCATACAAAGACGAAGAACTACTAAAGGAACTGGTGGAACTTCATCGACTAAAAGGTATGTGGAGACTTTATCTATCACTCGAAAAGTCTATCTACTTTATCTCCTATCTTGAAACAAAAGTTGTATTACTATATAGACTTTGATTATACTCATTTGCTATTTTAAGTCGAGTTTATCTCGCTCTCGAAATATGTGTTGGAAAGCTTTCTCTTTGGCCAAGTTCATCTTTAATCTTGATGAAAGTCATGTTGATTATTTCAATATCTTGAAAATTACTTTGATGAAAAATAGTGTGTGAATAACCTCTATGTAACATCCTCTAAGAATGTTTCAATGATTGAAATAAAAAGTTTAGAATATGTAACCATCTTTGGATATAAGCATTTGGATATAAGCATATATGGTGTGTTCGCACATTAGTGTATATGTCCAAAATCGGGAACCAAATGTATGCATACTTATGTGTATACAAAATGGTTGATGGAGACTGGGTGAGTATGCGTACCTGTACGCATACTGGCGGAAGTTCACGTCCGTGAATTTATTCTGAGATTGGATTTCAAAACCAACTCAATCTGGTTACCTAACTACGCATACTCAGATGCATACTGGAGGAAATTTCACGTCCGTTAATTTCTGCTGAGTTTGAAAACCAAATCAAACTCAAAACCGGTTACCCGTACGCATACTTAAGTGTGTTACTTTCTAAAATTGGTTTATTCGTGAACTTAAATTTATATAAACTAAGGAATGCATATTTAAAAACCGTGGATATAAAGTTCATGAATCGATTCATGTGAATCAAATCCAATTTTGTTTCGATTGTGTCTTGTATACTTCTATGAGATTTAAGCAATTGAACAACTCTTGAACTAGTTCATTTGAGTCATTTGAAATAGTTATGGTGAAGATGAATAAGGTTGATATGAAAGTGCTCATATGTCTAACCATTTGATTAACTACTATTGAACCAAAAACTTGTACATGTTTAGGTACGGTTACACAAACCTAAATGACATATATAGTTCATTTGTGTATAACAAGCTAAGTTCGATCTAACGGTTAAAAGACATTAGCTTGAATCTAATCAGGTTTTCATCTAACGGTGAATATTGAATGCCTTGTTACCAAGGTAACTTAGATTGCAAACCCTGATTTGGAGACTATATAAAGGAGAACTCTAACAATTGGGAAAGGTAATCCCCACACCTCCTGTGTGATACTAATTGTATAAGATAAAGTCAATTCTCCTTTAACCTTAGGTTTCTACCCAGACCATGTAGGTTAACGACTTGAAGACTTTATTGTGAAGCCAGACCCAACTATTTTCTTTGTAGTTGTGTGATCTGATCTTGCCCGATTCTATCGTATTAAGTATACTTGAAATAATTGACTCGAGATTAATTTCTCCGATAAGAAAGATAAAAGAAATTACAAACATCTTCGTCTCATCGTTTGTAATTCCAGAATATCTAGTTTCACTATCATATGATTTAGATTATTGTGAGGTGATTGATAATTCTAGGCTGTTCTTCAGGAATGTAAATTGGAGTTATTGATTGGTTCCTATTCACCTTGATTTATCAAAAGACGGAACAAAACTTGTAGGTATTTCTGTGGGAGACAGATTTATCTATTCTTGTAGATTATTCGGTGAGAGAAAGATTTGTTCATTAAAGTCTTCGACTTTGGGTCGTAACAACTCTTAGTTGTGGGTGATATCAGCTAATGGAATCAAATGCATAGTATCCTGCTGGGATGAGAGACATAAGGAGCGCAACTGTACCTTGGATTAGTGTGAGATTGTTCGGGGTTCAACTACAGTCCAGACCGAAGTTAGTTTGTAGTATGCTAGTGTCTTTAGCTGCTTAATACAGTATGTGTTCAATCTGGACTAGGTCCCGGGGTTTTTATGCATTTACGGTTTCCTCGTGAACAAAACTTCTGGTGTCTGTGTTATTTCTTTTCCGCGTTATATTTTGTTATTATATAATTGAAATATCACAGGTTGTGTGTTGAGTCAATCAATTGGGAAATCCGACCTTTTATTTTTGATTGAAATTGATTGATACTTGAATATTGGTCTTTGGCACCGTTCAAGTTAATTTCTCTTGTATTCAATTAGACTCGCGGATTTCTATTTGCTTGAGTAAGGATTGAATCAAGAAATTGAGACATAACTCCTTAATATACTTTTTATTAAGATTGAGTATGATTGTCTAGTTGATTCTCTTAAAATTATATTGGAGTTAGTCCATACAGATTGCTAAGCGAATTACTGGGTGAGGATGTTGTACCCCCACTTTTTCATGATAGATAAATCTATCTCCCACAAAGATACCTATGAAGTTTTGCTCCATCTTTTGATAAATCAAGGTGAACAGGAACCAATTGATAATCCGGTCTTATATTCCTGAAGAACATCCTAGAAATATCAATAACCTCACAATAACTTAACTATATGGTAGTGGAACAAGCTATTGTGGAATCACAAAGAATGGGATGAATAGCTTTGTGATTACTTTTTATCTTGCCTATCGGAGATAAATCTCGATCAAATCTTAGAGAAGATAGTACTCAATACAATAGAACAAGTAAGATCAGAACACGCAACTACCGAAAAAATAGTTGGGTCTGGCTACAGAATCTATAATAGTTTTAGGAAAAACCTAGGTTAAAGGAGAATTGACTCTATTCGCAACTAGTATCACACATGAGGTATGGGGATTAGGTTTTCCAGTTGCTAGAGTTTTCCTTATATAGTCTTCAAATCAGGGTTTGATAGCTTTGAAACAAAGCAATCAATATTCACCGTTAGATGAAATCCTTATTTAACATTAAAGCTAAGTTTTCTTAAAACCAAAGAAATAAATCTCCACCGTTAGATGGTCTTAGATTGTTACACACAAATGAAATATACCTTCATTTAGATATGGGTAACCGTACCTAAACATGTATATTGAGTTTCCTCAGTAACAGTTAACCGAAGTTAGCCATATGAATACTTTTGTATTAACCACATTCATCTAACACTTCTAGATCAAATAATAATTAAATGAATCTAATTTTGTTACTCATAAAGTATTTCAAATGTCTATATTTTCATAGAAGTATACAAGACACAATTGAAAAAAGTTGGATTGATTCAAAAGAATCAGTTCATGAACACTTTAGCCACGTTTGCAAAGATTGCATTCCTTAATATATAAATGTATTTTTTTCATGAGTATGAAATCATACTTAACCGATTTTAGAACTTAACCACATAAGTTTGCAAATGGGTACGCAAACCTAAGTTTCAGACTTTGATCTTTTCCGAAAGTTCATAAACTGGTACGCATACTATCATTCCAGACTGAATTCAGGTGAAACAGTTTTCAAACGGGTACGCAAACTTGGTTCCCGGACTTTAACAGTTAAAACCATTCACATAAGGGTATACATACTTGGTTCCCGAAACTGAATCATACTTACAACAGTTTTCATACTGTGATATATCCAGACAATGGTTAATTGTTCTAAACTCGCATTTCAATCATTGAAACATCCTTAGAAGATGACAATGACCGTCTCACACATACCATTAGCTTATAAGTAATTTTCAAGTGATCGAATAATCAATACGAAACATTCCGAGTCTACATCAAATAATTGTCTCACACAAATCATGTAAGATGTTACAAGGTGATTTTCACATGATCATCTTTTGACTCATTATTTAGTTTCCAACAAATAAATTATTTCCAACTAAACTCGTCAAGAATATTAATGAACGTAGTTAAAGCAAAAGGCTTTCCAACATATATTTCGAGAAAAATATAATTGAGTTAAACTCAGCTCGAAATATCATATGTATATAATATAAAGGTCTATATAGCTATACGACTTAGTCTTAATAGGAGATAGAAAAGAATCGATTTCTGAGTGATAGATGAGTTCAAGTCTCCACATACCTTTTGTTGATGAAGTTCCTCCAAGATCTCCTCAGTAGATCTTCGTCTTCAATCGATGAATGTCGTGAAGTATAAATCTTAACTACATATTTTATCCTAATCCGAGACATGGCTATAAGTAGATTATAAATAAAGACTTATAGTTTTGACACCTAAACTTGACAAATAAGCTCTATATAGCAACGCTTGCGAGTTCGACCGAGCAGTGCTCTAACAAGTATGATTTCATATTCATGAACAAATACATTAATAAAATGTATGTGGAGACTTGAACTCATTTATCACTCAAAATTCTATCTACTATATCTCTTATTTGATACAAAAGTCGTATAGCTATATAGACTTCGATTATACACATTTGATATTTCGAGAAGAGTGTAACTCACTTACATATTTCTCAAAATATATGTTGGTAAGCTTTCGCTTTAACCAATTTCATCTTATATTCTTGATGAAAGTCAAAAGATAATCATGTGAAAATTTCCTGGTAATATCTTACATGATTTGTGTGAGACATTCATTTGATGTAGACTCATAATGTTTCGTATTGATCATTCGCCCACTTGAAAATTTCTTTGAAGCTAATAGTTTGTGTGTGACAGCTATTGTCATCTTCCGAGAATGTTTTAATGATTAAAATGTGAGTTTAGAAGTAGTAACCATGATTGGATATAACACAAAATGTATACTTATATGCTAACTGTTACAAGTTATTCCAAGTCCGTCAACCATAGTATGCATATCCGTATGCGTACTGGTTGGTTAGTTGAAAGTCCGAGAACTTAGTATGCGTACTGATTGGTTTATGGAAGTCACGGAACTTAGTGTGCATACTGGTATGCGTACTGGCGTGAGTTTCAAGTTCCGGAAATTCAACTGAGTTTGGAAGGTATGCGTACCCGTTTGCATACTGGCGAACCCAAACTTAGTCCACCCACTTAGGTATGCGTACCCGTTTGCATACTTGAGTAGGTAATGTTCTAAAATCGGTTTGTTCATCAACTAATACATTTATATATTAAGGAATGCAATCTTTTGCAAACCGTGGCTATAATGTTCATGAATCGATTCTAGTGAATCAAAATCGATTTTGCTTCAATTGTGTCTTGTATACTTTTATGAGAATATAAACAATTGAACAAATCAAGAATTAGTTTCATTTGAGTCATTTGAACTAGTTATGGTTAAGATGAATAAGGTTGATATGAAAGTGTTCATATGGCTAACTTCGATTTAACTATTGTTGAGCCAACAAGGTGTACACGTTTAGGTACGGTTACTCATATCTAAATGAAGCCACTTTTCATTTGTGTGTAACAATCTAAGTTCGATCTAACGGTTGAAAGATATTAGCTTGAGTCTAATCAGGTTTTCATCTAACAATGAATATTGAATGCTTTGTTACCAAGGTAACATTGATTGCAAACCATGATTGGAAGACTATGCTAGTACAACCGTTGCCACGGTGGGAGGGCCGACCGAGAAATAATCTGAAGATGGGGTTTGTCCGCGACTACTTTCACATTCCGTTTCAGGAAAAATGATCTTTTCTCCCCGTTTCGAAAAAAGTGATACTTTCAAGTTTCACCTCGTTTTAGAAAAAGTGACACTTTCGCCTCGTCTCAGAAAAGTGATACTTTCGCCCCGTTTCAGAAAAAGTGATGATTTCGCTCTGTTCCATAAAAAGTGATACTTTTTCCGGAACAAAGCGAAAGTATCACTTTTCCCAAAACGGAGCGAAAGTATCACTTTTCCTGAATCATCTCAGAAAAGTGATACTTTCGCCCCGTTTCAGAAAAAGTGATGATTTCGCTATGTTCCATAAAAAGTGATACTTTTTCCGGAACAGAGCGAAAGTATCACTTTTCCCAAAACGGAGCGAAAGTATCACTTTTCCCAAAACGGAGCGAAAGTATCACTTTTCCCTAAACGGGGCGAAAGTATCACTTTTCCCGAAACAGGGCGAAAGTATCACTTTTTTCCGAAGCGTGGAGAAAGTATCACTTTTCCTGAAACGAAATGTGAAAGTATTAATTTTTTCTAAAACGGAAAATTAATCGATCCATAAACCAAAATATGGTTCCAGCCTGTGTGGTGGTTTGCGTAATGGCATGCATTGAATTTTCGTGAATTGCATCTAAAATGAAAGTATCACTTTTCTTGAAACGGAGGGAGTAGTTTTATTAGTTGCAACGGAAAATTAGTTGATGCATAAACCAAAATATGGCTACATAAAGTATTTTGTATCCTTTGTGGTGGTTTGCATAATGAATGTACATTTAATTTTCTAAAATTGTGACTAAAATGATAAATGCCTCTGAATTTTTCGTAAAAACTCTAAATTTGATATTGTTGTTTGTACTCGTTGCGTAGATTTTTTTATAAGCTTTCCAACGAGATAAAATTTGTAAAATTCCAAGGCACGTATTTTTAGATATGTTATATTAAAGTTTACATTCCAATTATACCCCTAAAAATAGGATACACAGTGAGTTATAGTAATTTGACTAAAAGGAAGGGACAATTTTGTCTAGTGAAAAAGTAACTATGGACATGGAATTTCCAATCTTATTATCAAATTGAACATTTGTGTTACTCTTCATTTTACAAAAAAGTGGCCATAAAAGGAACTCCCTCCCTTCGGGCCCTCCGGTCGGTCAGCCCAATAAGGGAGAAATCTAGCAACTGGGAAACCTAATCCCCACACCTCCTTTGTGATACTAGTTACGACTAGAGTCGATTCTCCTTTAGCCTTAGGTTTTCTCCAAAACCCTGTAGGTTAACGACTTAAAGACTTCATTGGGATTGTGAAGCCAGACCCAACTATTTCTCTATAGTTGCGTGTTCTGATCTTGCTATTTTCTATTATGATTAAGTAATATCTTCTCTAAGATTTAATCTCTAATAGGCAAGATAAAAAGTAGTCACAAATATTTTCGTCTCATCGTTTGTGATTCCACAATATCTTGTTTCGCTACCATACGATTAAGATTATTGTGAGGTGATTGATATTACTAGGTTTTTCTTCGGGAATAGAAGTCCGGTGTATCAATTAGTTCATGTTCACCTTGATTTATCAAAAGATGGAACAAAACTCTTAGGTATTTCAGTGGGAGACATATTTATTTATTCAATAGACTTTTCTGTGTGAGACAGATTTGTTTATCAAGTCTTCGACTTTGGGTCGGAGCAACTCTTAGTTGTAGGTGAAATGAGCTAAGGGAATCAAGTGCACAGAGTCTTGCTGGGATTCAGAGGCGTAAGGAACGCGACTGTATCTTGATCAGTGTGAGATTGGTTAGGGCTCAACTACATTCCAGTCCGAAGTAAACTTGGAGTAGGCTAGTGCATGTAGCGGATTAATACAGTGTGGTGTTCAAATATGGACTAGGTCCCGGGTTTTTTATCCTTTTGCGATTTCCTCGTTAACAAATATTTTGGTGTCTGTGTTATTTTTTTTCCGCATTATATTTTCTATATATATGAAATATCACAGGTTGTGCGTAGTTCAATCAATTAGATATTCCAATCTTTGGTTGTTGATATAAATTGATTGATACTTGAACATTGGTCTTAGGTACCATTCAAGTTGTTTCACATAATACCCAGGCTCGCGGATTTCTATATGTTTGATTTGCTAATTACAGTGGGAAACAGAGATACAACTTTTGGATATATTTCTATTGATTGAGTCTGACTGTCTAGTTGATTTTCTTGGAATTATATTGGAGTTTTTCCATACAGATTGCTAAACGAAATATTGGGTGACGTTGTTAGATCCCCGCTTTTTCAATAACAATTTGTGCAAACTGTGGCTTAATGTTCATAAATTTATTCTTGAATAAGTACTTTGTACAATCATGAATCAAATCTGATTTTGCCTTAATTGTGTCTTGTATACTTCTATGAAAATATAAACAATTGAACAAGTTTATGAGTAACACAATTAGATTCATTTGATCTAGAAGTGTTAGATGAATGTGGTTAATACAAAAGTGTTCATATGGCTAACTTCGTTTAACTGTTATTGAGCCAAATCAATATACACGTATAGGTACGTTTACCCATATCTAACCATCCAACGGTGGATATATTTTTTTTGGGTTTTAAGCAAACTTAACTTGAATCTTAAATCAGGATTTCATCTAACGGTGAATATTGATTGCTTTGTTTTGAAGATATCAAACCCTGACTTGAAGAATATATAAGGGAAAACTCTAGGAACTGTAAAACCTAATCCCCACACCTTCTGTGTGATACTAGTTGCGTACTAGAGTCGAATCTCCTTTAACCTACATTTTTTCTAGAACCATTATAGGTTAACGACTTAAAGACTTCATTGGGATTCTGAAGCCATACCCAACTATTTTCTTTATAGTTGCGTGTTCAGATCTCATTTGTTCTATCGTATTGAGTACTATCTTCTCTAAGATTTTCTCGGGATTTATCTCCGATAGGTAAGATATAAAAATTAATCGCAAACCTCTTCGTCTCATTCTTTCTAGGTTGTTCTTGGGGAATATAAGACCGGACTATCAATTGGTCCCTGTTCACCTTGATTTATAAAAATATGGAACAAAACTTCATAAGTATATCTGTGGGAGACAAATCTATCTATCAGAGTAGACTGTTCTATGGAAGAAAGATTTGTTTATAAAGTCTTCGACTTTGGGTCGTAGTAACTCTTAGTTATGGGTGATATAAGCTAAGGAAATCAAGTGCGTAGAGTCCTACAAGGATTCAGAGGCGTAAGGAACGCGATTATACCTTAATCGGTGTGAGACTTGGTTAGGGCTCAATTACATTCCAGTTCGAAGTTAACTTGTAGTATGTTAGTGTCTGTAGTGGCTTAATACAGTGTGGTGTTCAAATCTGGACTAGGTCCCGGGGTTTTTCTGCATTTGCGGTTTCCCCGTTAACGAAATTTCTGGTGTCTATGTTATTTCTTTTCCGCATTATATTTGTTTGTATAATTGAAATATCACAGGTTGGGTGTAGTTCAATCAATTGGTAAATCCATCCATTGGTTGTTGATTTAAATTGATTGACACTTGAACATTGGTCTTTGGTACCGTTCAAGTTGTTTCTCATAATAATCAGGCTTACGGATTCCTATATGTTTTATTTTCTTATTACATTGAGAAATAGAGAGATAACTCTTTGATATATTTCTTTGATTGAGTTTGACTGTCTAGTTGGTTCTATTGGAATTATATTGGAGTTACTCCATACAGATTGCCGAACGAAATATTGGGTGTGGTTGTTAGACCCCCGTTTTTTCAATTGGTATCAGAGCAGGCAAACACGTTAAGACCTCATAAGTCTGTGTTTATAGCAATCTGACTCTATGGACATATGTATTATCTCAAAAAATGTATCATCGGTTCAGAAATGTTCTGACTTGGTTCAAAGTTTTGGTTATACTAAGAAATCTCTCATGTCTTCTCTATTGTTTGAAACTGTGTAAAACTGGAAAACACGCATAAATGAACATTTGGATGATCTTTCAGATGAAGGTGATTCAAATTATGGACAAGATGTCGATGAGGAAGTGTCGCAATACATTAAGCTTTTTGGCCATCTCATAAAGAAAAAAAAAGTCAAAATCTTGCTTGACTGAGTTTTTGACTCCTCCATGTCTTGGAAAACAAGAAAAAAAAAAGAAAACTCTTTAAGGGTTACGATTGTGGGTATAATCTCTTACAATCTCTTCTTAAAGATCGTGAAGAAGATGTGCGCGTTCAAAGAATTCTGAATGTGAAAATCTTCGTTGAAATCTCTCTGTGTTGAAAGAAGAACTTGTTGAATCTGAAACAAGATGTAGCTCTTAACAAAGTTTTTTTAATGACAGAGAAAATGTTTTTCTCTCACGAGAAAAAAAATTGGAGGTTGACCTTTCTACTTCTCATAACAAGGTCAATATGCTGGAAGAAAATTTAAATTTTTTTAACCTTAGTTCAACAAAATTATCCACTAAGCTGGGAGCTTGTAAGAAACATCATGATACATGAGCTTTGGGCTATGAAGGAATAGAAACTTCAAGTAGTAGCAAGATTGATTTTGTTTGTACCAATATGAATTTTCAGCAGGATAATTTCGCTGTTGGCAAAAGTAAAAAATTACCTTCATCCGCAGAAGTTTAAAGAATAAGATCCGTCAACCTCCTGTTCATATGAGAACGGTTAATAACATTCCCTTCAGATGTTATTATTGCAGAAACAAGGGTCATCTTGAGAGGAAATATCGTTTTCGTTTGCGGGATGAAAAACTTCATAACAGTCTCATCTGGATGTCTAAGGAAGTAATCAAACTTGTTTCTCATGTTAGTGGTCTTAAATGTCCAACCCTCGAACAAGGAAAATGTTGTGATGATCCAGTTTTTTCCTGTAAATGTAACACAAAGCCTTTTTACAATTGTAAAAAGAATAATGTTATAAGGAAAAATGACTGCTTTGTTGATCCAATGAGTAAGAAAAATTATTCAAACTCTTCTTCCGTGGCTGAAGGAAGTTTTGGATCAAAAGTGTTAACCGTTCCTAAATATATTCATATCAAAATCGTGTTTTGGAACTCAAGACCAGTATAAATAGACTCAAGTATAGCATTAAGAAGGTAAGGAAGGCAGCAGCTTCAGGTATCTCTTGTCCTACTTTTATTGATTCTCTTGAGGCTAACTCTATTGACTTCTCTAATATTGTTCAAGGAAGAAAAGTTCAGAATGTCAATACCCTTGATGAGCAATATGCTCATCGAATTACAACTTGACTACTTACAGTTGTGCGTCCTCTTTGAGACCGTGTGAGGATGCACATGATTCTCAAGAAGATATCTTCTTCTTGACAAAGTGGTCTTTGTTGTATCTTTTTTTTTAAATAAAATAATGATCATCTTACTGTTGAGCCTTGCTCTGGTTAATTATGACACTTGTAATATAAATGATAGTTAACTCTTGAGATAATACTTTTTGTTGTTTGCTTTGAAAAAACTTCTTTTTGATATTCCTTTAAGACAGTTAACTTGTTGTTTATCAACAAATGACTTCTTCTTTAAAATTCTTTAGACTGAGTTACTTTGTCATAAGTTTAGAACTTGTTTTTGATCTTTTGACAAAACGTGCATCTAAAATAGACTCCATCGGTTCCTTGGTTCTGAATTTTAGTTCATAACTGTTAGAGCACTGCTCGGTCGAACTCGCATATCTCAAGCATGTTTGTCATTATAAGTGATCAAAACTATAAGTTTTGAGTTCTAGTCTACTTATAGCTAAGTCTCGGACTAGGATAGAAAGTGTAGTGGAGCTCAAGAACTCCATGGAGATCATCATACAAGACGAATAACTACTCAAGGAACTGGTGCAACTTCATCGACTAAAAGGTATGTGGATATTTGAACTTATCTATCACTCAAAAATTCTATGTACTCTATCTCCTATCTTCAGACAAAAGTCGTATTGCTATATAGACTTTGATTATATACATTTTATATTTCGCGTATTTATTTCTCTAAATATATGTTGGTAAGCTTTCGCTTTGGCCAAGTTCACCTTCACTAATGATGAAAGTCATATTAAGTTTCAATTATTTGAAAATGGCTTTGAAGAAAAATGGTTTGTGAATAACAATCATATAACGTCCTCTAAGAATGTTCCAATGATTGAAATGAGAGTTTAGAATATAACCTTTAAAGGATATAAACATTATACATGTGTAAGTCCTTATTCCTTGAACCAAAGTATGCGTACCTTGTTGACCAGGAAAACCAGAAGTAAAGTCCGCATACCAGTACGTGTACTGTCGGAGGAATACATTCCGTGAATTTATTTTGGAGTTTGTGAACTAAAAAAAAACTCATTCCGAGTACTTAAGTCTGCGTACCAATTCGCATACCAGTTCGCATACTTAAGTGAGTTGGTTTCTAAAAACGGTTATTCGTGAACTTAAACTTATATAAACTAAGGAATGCATATTTGCAAACCGTGGCTATAAAGTTCATGAATTGATTCGAGTGAATCAGATCATTTTTTCTTCGATTGTGTCTTGTATACTTATATAAGATCTAAGCAATTTAACAACTCTCTAACTAGTTCATTTGAGTCATTTGAACTAGTTGGGGTAAAAAAGAATATGGTTGATATGGGAGTGCACATATGGCTAACCATTTGGTTAACTACTGTTGAAACAACTAAGTGTACATGTTTGGGTACGGTTACACAAACCTAAATAAAAGTGCATTTCATTTGTGTGTAACAAGCTAAGTTTGATCTAACGGTTCAAAGATATTAGCTTGAATCTAATCAGGTTTTCATCTAACCGTGAATATTGAATGCTTTGTTACCAAGGAAACTTAGATTCCAAACCCTGATTTGAAAGTATATATAAAGGAGAACTCTAGCAACTGAGAAACCTAATCCCCACACCTTATGTGTGATACTAGTTATATTAGCAAGAGTCGATTCTCCTTTAAACTTAGGTTTCTTCTCGAGACCCTGTAAGTTAACGACTTAAAGACTTCATTAGGATTGTGAAGCCAGACCCAACTATTTTCTCTGTAGTTGCTTGATATGTTCTTGTTATTTCTATCGTATTAGAGTATAATCGTAATATTGGCTTGAGATTGATTTCTCCGATAGGCAAGATATAAAAGTAGTTACAAACATCTTCGTCTCATCGTTTATGATTCTGCAATATCTTATTTCGCTAGTCGATTAAGATTATTATGAGGTGATTGATAATACTAGGCTGTTCTCCGGGAATATAAGTCTGGGTTATTAATTAGTTCATGTTCACCTTGATTTATCAAAAAACAGAACAAAAACTCGTAGGTATTTCTGTGGGAGACAGATTTATCTATTACCGTAGACTTTTCTGTGTGATGCAGATTTGTTTATTAAAGTCTTCGCTTTGGGTCGTAGAAACTCTTAGTTGTGGGTGAGATCAGCTAAGGGAATCAAGTGCGTAGTATCCTGCTGGGATCAGAGACGAAGGAAGCGCAACTGTACCTTGGATTAGTGTGAGATTTATTGGGGTTCAACTACAATCCAGATCAAAGTTAGTTTATACTAGGATAGTGTCTATAGCGTATTAATACAATGTGTGTTCAATATGGACTAAGTCCCGGGGCTTTTCTACATTTGCGGTTTTCTCGTTAACAAAACTTCTAGTGTCTGTGTTATTTCTTTTCCACATTATATTTTGTTATATAATTGAAATATCACAGGTTGTGCGTTGAATCAATCAATTGGGAAATTCAACCTTTGGTTGTTGATTGAAATTGATTGATCCTTGAATATTGGTCTTTGGTACCGTTCAAGTGATTTCTCTTGTATTAAATTAGACTCGTAGATTTCTATTTGCTTGAGTAAATGATTGAATTGAGAAAGAGAGATATAACTCCTTGATATACTTTTCACTAAGATTGAGTCTGACTGTCTAGTTGATTCTCTTAAAAGTATATTGGAGTTTTTCCATACAGATTGCTAAGAGAAATATTGGGTGTGGTTGTAGACCCCCGCTTTTTCAATTGGTATCAGAGCAGGCAAACACGTTACAGACCTTATAAGTATGTGTTTGTAGTGATCTTATTATGGACTTGTCTATCTCTAATAATGTACAAGTTCAGAAATTACCATATGATTCTGAAAGCTTGGATTCACCTGAGAGAACTGTCACATCTAAGTTAATATCTAAACATTCTCTTGATGTAAAAACTGATGATTGGGAAACACTCTTAGAAGAACAGTTGGATGAACTTTCTAATGAAGGTGATATATATATATATTGATAGAGATGTTGATGAGAAAGTCTCATTGTATGCTAAGTTTTTGGATTCGTTGAAAATGAAGAAGATTACAACTTCTCATGTCACATCTCTTCTGACTATATGTCGAGAAAACAAGAAATTAAAAAGGATCTACGGTGGTCTTTATGGTCAAAATCGCTCTTGCGAAGCGGTCCTCAAAG
Organism: Papaver bracteatum; assembly: GCA_023529315.1. Lineage (NCBI taxonomy): Eukaryota > Viridiplantae > Streptophyta > Magnoliopsida > Ranunculales > Papaveraceae > Papaver > Papaver bracteatum. Next base: position 368,004 of record JAJJWX010002863.1, read on the forward strand.
ATACCGAGAAAAACCTGAGTAGAAAGTCACTTGAATGTGATCGTGTATATCAAAAATACTTCTTGTTGGAAGAGAAACTTGCAGAAACTGAAGGAAGGATTAACTCTCAGCAAGCAAGTTTTAATGACATAGAAAGCGCTTTTCTCGCTCGAGAAAAATGCCTTGAGGCTGATTTAGCTGCTGCTCTTAATAAAATCAAGATGTTGGAAGATGACTTGAAAAAGTTCAATGCTAGTTCAAGCAAATTAACCACTATGCTAGGAACAAGTAAAAATCATCGTGATACACGAGGATTGGGCTATAAGGGAATAGATTCTCCAAGTATTAGCAAAGAGGTATAATTTGTCAAGGCTAGTGATTCTTCTCAACAAAAGATTTCCACTGATGGCAAAAGTGAAATACCTTCACCGGCTGTTAAGGTTCAAAATAGAAAAGTATATCAACCTCCAAAGTCAGCACACACAGATCGAGGTAAGAACATTCCTTATGTTTGCCACTATTGCGGAAATAAAGGTCACCTGTAAAGGAGATGTCATTTCCGTATAAGAAGTGAGAAACTTCATGATGTTCTTGTTTGGGCATCACAAGAAGTTGTGAAACCAAGATTATATGTTAAGACTAATCCCCTTAACGTTACAGGTTATGAATGTCCAACCTTTAGGCAAAGAAATCAGTGCGGTAATATGCCTAGTTTTGTCTATAAACGTCATACGAAGCCTTTTCATAATCGTAATGGTTATATAAAGGATAACTTTGTAAAGACGAAGACAAGATCTGATGCTCCCAATTGGCGAAAGACTAACTTGCAAAAGAATAGTCAATCCAATTCTCTTCCGGGAAATCTTGAAGAGAGTAATGGGAAGAAGGTTACGCACTCAGAAGTGGGTGCCAAAGAAATCCAATGATGCTTTGAATGTGAAAAGGAATGACCTTCCAGAAAATTCCATGACTATGGAGAAGGCAGTATCCATGATGTTAGAACTTAACAAGTTTTTTGGAAAAATGGAATTGGATGTGAAAGGTTCTAAAAGCGATCTCTTTCATGATAATCTAAAGGTCACTTGTGGTGAGCAAGACATTGTTCACCCCAACACAAATTGATTGTGTTGTAAGTGCATCCTCACTAAGGAATGCCCTGATATGTATACGGTGAGGGAAGCACGAGAATTTGGGCACATAGATTATTCGGTAAGGCTGTAAAATTCGACTGGATTCTTCTAAAAAGGTATGTCTAAAAACCTGAGCAAGATTTGTGTTTTTATTTTCTTAGAGTACTTATAATGATCCATGTACCTTGCTTATTGTTCATTTCTACCTAACTTGATCCGTGTTTAAGGTTTGAAAATAGTAGTTCGAGATGTTTGGACTTCATAGTACACCTATCAAGTATGCATAACATCATTTAAAATCAAAATACAGGGGTTTAAGTATGCATACCCGTTTGCATACTCCAACAAGTCATGAAAATTCGTCTGCAAACAGGTATGCATACTTAACGTCGATATTCGATAAACTTGTTTTGGCCGTAACTTCTTCATCCAATCTCGGAATGACCTCATTCTTTTTGCATTCTCTTCCTATTTGAATTCTCTTAAAAATAAAGATGAGAATTAATGAATTTGGATGAGTGAAGAATGGTCCTTGTCCTGTCAATTGTTTTTGAGTGTTTTGCTCTGTTTCGTCGCACTTGTTCCATATCTTTTGGTCTTTGGCACTTGGATTCTTGGAGTAACTCTATTATAGGCTCTTTTATAGCTTTAAAAGAATGTTGTTGGTGAATCGCAAAGAAGGACGTTCAAGAATGGGCAGTAGCACGCATTGCTATGGGATTCTTGAATGTTCACAACCATCTTGTGAACTATGGTGCATGGTCGTTAATGAATTTGTATGTTCTTCCTTGTTAAGAAAATCTTTTTATACACCTTTGGTAGCTATTATTGGTGTAAATCCGTGTGAAAAAGATTGATTCTACCTTCTAAGAACAAAGGTTAATTTTTGCAATTTTAGTCTTTATGATTTTATATATTGCAAATTGTTATGGGATATGTTGTTTACGTCCGTGAACCTATGACTATCCCATATTTGTTCAAAAGTTATCTCTATTATGTCGGTATGAATGTATTGATAGAAGATAGAATGAACTTTTGACATTACAAAAGTTAAAGCCTCTTATGTCATTTTTTTGATGGAAGAAAGGATAATACTTTTGTGTACAAGGATTATGTCTATTGTATGTCATTGTGCAAATAGTGATAGAAAATAGAATGAATCCTTATCTATTCCGCAGTATTGATCTTCCCCGATCCATATTTTTATGTATATACTGTGCGGCTCCATTAGTTCTCTTATGTTGAGCATTTCCGATTAAATTAATCATGGGTTTTCTTGTGGTTAATTTAATTGAGTATCTTGGATTCAAATTCATATTTGTATGTGATTTGTTATGTCCAAAGAAATCCTTCTTTTCTTGTGAAAGTAAGGTCGCTCTTGTTGTTCTTTCTGGAATGACATTTTATTGGGGAGAGTTGTTAATTGAACTTGTGCTTAATTGTCAAATATTTGTGGGGAGTGCGGCCGTGGAATATTATAGGGGTTATCTTGTATCTTTATAAACTTCTTGATGAATGCATTTAGCTTCGGATATATGATGGCAACTAAAAAGTTGATATGTGCTTTCTTTTGGTCATGAAATATCTCTATGGAAATTTCATTAGGATCCCACTAGTTTCGTACCTTTTGCCAATTTTATGGACAAAAAGGGGGAGAATTAATGTGTAGTTCACACTAAAAATACATATGGTTTTAGGATCATTATGTAAGGGGGAGTGGTTTCCATTGGGAGATGGAGTATTGACTAAGGGGAAGTGATACATATCACCATAGTGTTGTTTTCAAAGTTGTGATACAATTGAACTTTGATGCTGTGAAATAATACTATGACACTGTGTAACAATGATTGAGAACTCTTATTTTCTCATTGTTATAGCTACGTATTTTCAACAACGATGATGATAAACTTACAACCTTTGGAATCATTGGAGTACTTGGAAGTGACGAAGATTTCGAGCAACGTTGAAGAACCAAGAAGATCAGACATGTGAAAGAGAAGCAACAAAGTTTATTTATTTATTTATTTTGTATTCCATATGTATTAATAGTTTTGTAACTAAAATTGACAAAAGGGGAGATTGTTAGAGCACTGCTCGGTCGAACTCGCATGAGTTGCCATCTCAAGTGAAAAGGCGAGGGTACCCTAATTATACCTCAAGCTATTACTTTTCCTTCCTATAAGTCCTTTCCCCGAAAGTGATTGTCTATGGACTGAGTCGAGACAATACAACAAATTGGTTCACACTTTGTGTGATCGTCTATGGATACGAGATCGAGACAATAAAACAACAAAGTGTGTTTACTTGATACAAAGGTTCAGACTTAACCAAACTCAATATGATTCACGTATCAAGTAAATAGGAATTAACGTTTGTGCAATTTACTTTAATTATAATAAAACAATTATAATGCGGAAATATAAAGTAAATGACACAGCAAGATTTTGTTAACGAGGAAACCGTAAATGTAGAAAAACCCCGGGACCTAGTCCAGAATTGAATACTCTCAGGATTAAGCCGTTATACAAAATAATACAACTTCGTATAGTTGAGACCAAGCAACTAAACCTATAGTTCACCTAGTTCCTTCTGTATTCCCACGCCTCCAACCTGTAAACAAGTCATGTACTTGGACCAATTCCTTTGGTTCGTATTCCAAACAGTAAAGGAACAACAAATCTGTTTGGTATCAACTCTCTTCAACCAAGTGATATGAGTTGCACAAAGGTTCCCTTGTTTATCTTAACATAAACTCCTTTGCCAGGTTCCAAGATATATCTTATGTTTAATCACCCAAAGGTAATCGTTAAGATTAAGCCAACAACACTCTTCAACCAAGTGATATGTATTGATGCCGATCTTCCTCAATTAATCAATCAAATCTACCACAAGGATAAACCTATTATTAATTGGATCCTCTATTTCCCAAACAAGTATTGTGCACACCAAATATTATAAAAACACCAAGTAAGAAATCTCCAATATCTTCTTTGTCTTCAAATCTTCTTAGATCTTCAATAAACACCTGCACACAATCACTTGAATCTCTTGTGATCAATCACACATAGAACGGAGTCTGTCAACAATGGATTATCACAAGATCGTTTTTAGATCTAACAACAGTCTAAAGATCCCTATCGAAACCTTGAACTAGTTTGAGTGAATATTATATCAGAAGAGAAGATTCTCAAGCATAAAAAAAAACTAGGTGCAATCAAAGTTCAACCACCGTTAGTCAATCAAATCAATACCAAAACTAAAGATAAACCGCAATATCTAGTTTCCCACCAATGGGTCGCGCTAGAGATTATCAATCCCAAAGAAGACTTTACATTGAGCGGCCGTAAGATATTTCACCTAATTAGATTACTCTCCTCTCTGATAGGCGACTTCACCAGTAATAAAGACAAAAAAGTAAGTCTAGGTTACGCAGGATTAGTTTGCTCGAAATGCAAACTCAAAGTATTTATAGACAAGGAAGTTTGGACACTAAGGAATTTCCAAAACCGAAAATATTCTCAAGATATTTTTCATTACTCCACCAAATTCGGTTTTCATAATTCTTGTGAATGCACTATCCAAAATAATGATCGAAATCTCCTTGGAAAATCTTTAATTAGAAAATGCACATTACTAATTCTTATTTTCCATATATAATTAAAAACCCTTAATTAAAAAGATTCTTAACTTATTTAAATTCGATCTTGGGATTTACTTCCTTCTTAGCCTTTAAGGAATATCTTTGAACAAAATAGAATAAGCATTAATGCACCGTGTTCAAAGAGTAACGACATCTTACTCTTGCAAGTCTTTTCCATGCTTGCTCACTTGAAACCGATTTACCACACTTCCAAACAAGTTTAGAATTAGTTCATCTGAATTTCAAGAACTATGTGATTGATCAAGTACCACTCAATCATAACTCATGTGTTTACGTATATACCAAAACAAGTTTCGGTTCTACCTCCATGTGAGTACTGTGCATTGATACACTAGATTACCAAAGATACAACTGACTAGGTACTAGGATCGGTTCCCCATATATATTTGGTATCTAACTTGTATGTACTGCACATGTCTATAGGATCGGTTCCCCCTTCCCAAAAACGTGTTGCACATGTTCATAGGATCGGTTCCCCTTTCTTCCATAAACCTTGCTGCACCTCATACGAGGATCGATTCCCCTTGTGATGCACTGCATCTCTTACTAGGATCGGTTCCCCTCTTCCCAGTAATAAGTTCAGACATACACAACCCGATCATACCCCAGGTGATTACTTAAGATCAGTTTCATTAATAAAAGTCATAACAATACATAAGTCAGGCCTCATGTGAATAGTTTTACCAAGAACACAAACAAGTCATGAGCGGTTATACTAATCACACATATTGGTCGTTCATATGATATGCAATGAAGAACAGCCCCAATAACGCCTGGCGATTTCCTTTTCGGTTCACAACACATATCATGAACTTAATTCCTTAGAACACATGTAAATATTGTTCCCTAGGATGAAATCCTCACCTCATACCCATACATAATCACAATAGCATTCATACGATTATGTCGATGTCTTATATACAAAGTTTAATGGTTAAGCAAGAAACTTCATATTATGTTCCTTAATACTATGTCTATCTAGAGTGTTCATGCTTTGCAGTTTTATGTTTTCAATATGCACGACTTGAAAGATACGTTAGGGAATAAAACAGCTTAAGTCGAATATCATTAACCTCAAGTGGAAGGATTATGTTGTCGTTGTAGCTCGCACTTCTTCAAGTCTCCGCAATACTTGTAATGTCTCACCCTCATACTTTCAAGATAACCTATATGAAGTTTACTCTAGTACATTTAAATCAAGCGACACTTAAATGAGTTTTGCTTCACTAAAATATGACAACCAAGCTTGACATACCAACGCTTGGTGGGTTCAACCGAGCAATGCTCTAACATCAAGCATGTTTGTCAATATTAGTGATCAAAACTATAAGTCTTGATTTATAGTCTACGTATAGGTAAGTCTCGGACTATGATAGAAAGTGTACTTGAGATCAAGAACTCCATGGCAATCATCATACAATACGAAGAACTACTCAAGGAACATGTGGAACTTCATCGACTAAAAGGTATGTGGAGACTTGAACTTATCTATCATTCAAAAAGTCTATCTACTCTATCTCTTATCTTGAGATAAAATTCATATTGCTATATAGACTTTGATTATACACATTTTCTATTTCGAGCCGAGTTTATCTCGCATATCTATTTCTCGAAATATATGTTGGTAAGCTTTCACTTTGTCCAATATCATATTTACTAATAACGAAAGTCATATTAAGTTCCAATTACTTGAAAATGGATTTGACGAAAAATAGTTTGTGAATAACAATCATATAATGTCCTCTAAGAATGTTTCAATGATTGAAATGAGAGTTTAGCATGAACTTAAACTTATATAAACTAAGGAATGCATATTTTCAAACCGTGGCTATAAAGTTCATGAATTTATTCGAGTGAATCAAATCATCTTTACTTCGATTGTGTCTTGTATAATTCTATAAGATCTAAGCAATTGAACAACTCTCTAACTAGTTCATTTGAGTCATTTGAACTAATTGTAGTAAAGAAGAATATGGTTGATATGGAAGTGCTCATATGGCTAACCATTTGGTTAACTACTATTAAACCAACTAAGTGTACATGTTTGGGTACGGTTACACAAACCTGAATAAACGTGCATTTCATTTGTGTGTAACAATCTAAGTTCAATCTAACGGTTGAAAGATATTACCTTGAATATAATCAGGTTTTCATCTAACGGTGAATATTGAATGCTTTGTTACCAAGGAAACTTAGATTGCAAACCCTGATTTGAAAGTCTATATAAAGGAAAACTCTAAAAACTGGGAAACCTAATCCCCACACCTTCTGTGTGTTACTAGCTGTATTAGCTAGAGTCGGTTTTCCTTTAACCTTAGGTTTCTTCTCGAGACCCTGTAGTTTAACGACTTAAAGACTTCATTGGGATTGTGAAGCCAGACCTAACTATTTTCTCTGTATATGCGTGATCTGATCTTGTTGTTTCTATCGTATTTGAGTACAATCGTAAGATTGTCTTGAGATTGATTTCACCGATAGGCAAGATATAAAAGTAGACACAAACATCTTCGTATTATAGTTTGTGATTTCGCAATATCTTCTTTTGCTAGTCGATTAAGATTATTATGAGGTGATTGATAATATTGGGTTGTTCTTTGGGAATATAAGTTCGGCTTATCAATTGGTTCCTGTTCACCTTGATTTATCAAAAGACAGAACAAAAACTCGTAGGTATTTCTGTGGGAGACAGATTTATCTATTACCGTAAACTTTTCTGTGTGATACATATTTGTTTATTAAAGTCTTTGACTTTGAGTCATAGCAACTCTTAGTTGTGGGTGAGATCATCTAAGGGAATCAAGTGCATAGTATACTGTATCATGGATCAGTGTGAGATTGGTTGGGGTTAAAGTACAGTCCAGACCAAAGTTAGTTTGTAGTTGGCTAGTGTCTGTAGCGGATTAATACAGTGTGTGTTCTATATGGACTAGGTCCCTGGGATTTTCTACATTTGCGATTTCCTCGTTAACTAAACTTTTAGTGTCTGTGTTATTTCTTTTTCGCATTATATTTTGTTATATAATTGAAATATCACAGGTTGTGCGTTGAATCGATCAATAGGGAAATCTAACCTTTGGTTGTTGATTGAAATTGATTGATCCTTAAACATTGGTCTTTGGTACAGTTCAAGTGATTTCTCTTGTATTCAATTAGACTCACAGATTTCTATTTGCTTGAGTAAGTATTTAATCGAGAAAGAGAGATATAACTCCTTGATATACTTTTCATTAAGATTGAGTCTGACTGTCTAGTTAATTATCTTAAAAGTATATTGGAGATTTTCCATACAGATTGCTAAGTGAAATATTGGGTGTGGTTGTTGACCCTCGCTTTTTCAATAACCACGAATGCCTGTGCACCTACTTCATGACCGAACGTACGGTTAAAATAGTGGCAAGTTTGGAAAGATACACATATGCTTCTAAGTTTCCATATGAAAACACACACACACACACACACACACACACACACACACACACACACACACACACACACACACATCAATAGTCTAAGAAAAGGTGGTGTGTATGTATCGGGGCTAAAGAGTGGTCCAGATCGTCCGAAAATTTGAATGGTATAGATTATACCTTGGCTCGACTCGACTCTAACTAAACCGATTTGTAACTTAGATGGATATCCTAAATCATTGGATAAGGGTTTTGGGTGTCATGGGAGTCGCAGGCTTTTATTACATTGAATGCGGGTATTATGATTCATCATCAACATCAAATCTAATGGCTGAAAACTCAAAAACTTCAGCATATTATCAAACAAGGTCAGCACATCATGTAGTTGTAACCCTTATCTCTCCTCTATTTTGCTTGACTTTACTTCCCGGACACCCAAAACACATTCCTAAGAAGTATTCCCCTTCTTAATCCAACAAAAATTCCTAACAGAAAAAAGAATTCTTAATCTATGCGATTTCACGGTTAATAAATACTATGAATTCCATTGAAATTTAAATAACAAAACAAGCTTTCTCTTGAATATTCTGCAAACCCATCGTTCAGTACCACTGAAACTGAAATAAAGTAACAGAAATATTCAGGAAAATATTAGGTATGACCATTAGATTTTACAAAATATTTCAGATTAGTTTAGATTGTACATTATTGGTATGCTTTTTAATCACCTTGATTTCAGGCCACCACAAACTCCAACATCAACTATTGGTAGAAGGTTACCACAAACTCTTCTTCAACCTATATGTCAAGTATCAAAACCAAGTTGTTATCATGTAAGTGAAGAATTAAACAAGCATACCTTATAAACTAAGATATATTGGAGACTACTCTGAATTGTTTTCGTCTAATTTTTCCTTGACAGATAATTGAGGACTCAATCATCGAGAATTCAATCAGTGATGCACAACAGAACCAATTTGTAATTCAAAGAAGCAAAGTACTAACTTATCTTACAAAGAATCTCTATTTATTTAATGTACAATAATAAGTTTATGAATCCCTTACCATAAATTTACAGGAAAGGCTCTGATTGGCTCAACAAGAGAGGCGCCGAAAAGAATCAAGCGGAGAGCCAAACACCAAGCCATCTACAGTAATTATATTTGATCAATCTACCGCATAAGTTTATGAAATCTTGGCGACAAAAACTTTCTAATTCAATTGTAATTGAGTTAACAAGAAAGGCTACGATTAAGCCAACAAGAGAGGCGCATAAAAGAATCAAATGGACTGCCAAAAAGAGAGCCATCTAGAGTAATATTCTTTAGATAACTTAACTAACACATATAATTCAGAACATTACTTTTATATATACAGAAACTAACACATATATGGTAGGCGCGATCCATCGCACAAAGAGCACGTCAGGAACGAAAAAGAGAAGAAAAAATAAAGATGAATCAAAGACAGCATGATGTGGTTCATAATGGTCAAACAACAAAAGGAATGCAAGATGAGGAATCAGTACAAAAAGGAAAACAAAGGGCAGCACAAATTCAGGCAAGTTACTAACTACAATGATAATTAATTAGCAATGCTTTTATACTTAACACTAATTTCTTAAGAAGTTTTTTTGGGTCAATGTAATGTAGCAAGATCGGTGCAAGCAACAAAAAACATTAACACGGTCAGAAATAATATTCGGAGAAACAACAAATACAAACATTGATACTATCTATCCTGAAGAGGTAATATTAAGAAAATACCAACAAAAATTAAAACACTGAACATCTTTTAAACTTGACACATCAGATGAAGTTAATATATAAAATATTAATTTATATGTTATTCATTGCAGACCAATGCTTTACAAATGGAAAGAAATCATCATGTGAATGCTACAGATATATCCATCGAGTCTACCAACTCCGAAAATTCCATTGCAAATGATATTGAAATGTAGTATTGAAAAATATAACCTCTAAGTTTAGTAATATTTGCATTAGTGATTTACTGATTTTTATCCTTATATGTTTAAATAGGTCTATTCCGGCAGCAGACTCATCAGATGAATACACTGATCACTACGACTCATCAGATGAAAAAAGTGACGATGATATGCAAATAATAACTCCAACAGCGAATAATAAACATACAACTAGACGTGGAATTAATCGCGATGGAAGAAATTACCTGGGAAAAATGGATGTTGAATGCCCAAATTGCAAAGCGTTGCATTGGATCGATGAGAAGTCAAGTGATTCGTCCCTCAAGCAACCTAAATTTGTCACATGTTGTCACAAAGGAAAAGTTCGTTTACCACCACTGCGTGAACCCCCAACGGCTATAAGAGAATTACTCGAAGGGTCCAAAGACTTCCGTAAAAATATCAGAAATTATAATGCAGCAAACGCATATACCAGTCTTGGATACAAATATGACACAAGAGCCCCGAAAGGAAAAGGTCCATGGTGCTTTTCTATACATGGTGAATTACGACATACGTCTGGATCTCTGATGCCCAAGGAAGGAGTTGACCCTGTGTACTCCCAGCTTTACATATATGATCCGTCTCATGCATTATCAATAAGGGAAACCAGGAATCTGTTTTTCAATAAAGATACTCTTAAGATAATTCAGGATACTCTGTTGCAGCATAATATTTTCTATCCGAAGTTTCTTCATGCATATGAGATATTAAAAAAAAATGAAGAACTTGAGAAGACCGTTCAGGTTTCTTTGCATTCTAATGAGACAACTGATGAAAGACGTTATAATCTACCGACTGCAGAAGAAGTGTCTGTAATCATACCGGAAAAAGAAAGCAAAATAACAGGTCCACGTGATATTCTATTACACCTAAGAGCAGAGCATGGCTACACAAGAATAGATGAGTGTCACCCTGCATATCTACCTCTGCATTATGTTCTATTATTTCCGTACGGTGAGCTAGGTTGGAGCATAGATCTCAATCAGTGGGATGTCGATACAAAAACGTATACAAATGTATCTTTGAGCCAAATGCAGTACTTCAGTTATCGTATTTTTCAGCGGAAATCAGAGTATTCAACAATCTTAAGAGCAGGAAAACTTTTCCAGGAATTTTTATTGGATTCGTGGGCTTCTACTGAGCAAAGTCATTTAGATTTTTTGAGATTTAACCAAGGGATACTACGTGCAGACCAGTACGCTGAAATAAAAGAAATGAAAAATGCGGGATTAAAGCCTAACGAGGGAGGTAAACCATGCATTCTACCATCTTCATTCATTGGGGGTCCAAGACACATGTTTGAAATCTATCAAGATTCTATGGCAATAACACGTTTTAACCATCATCCAGATATTTTTCTAACAATGACTGCAAATCCGAACTGGCCAGAAATCAAAGATGAGCTTTCAGAACACCAATATGCATCTGATCGTCCTGATTTAGTTGCACGTGTTTTTGAATTAAAAAGGAAGGCACTGATGGATGAAATAATTAAAAAAAAATTTTTTGGAGAAGTTGTAGGCCACGTACACACAATTGAATTCCAGAAACCAGGTCTTCCGCACATGCATGCATTAATATTCTTACAAAAATCAGAAAAAATATGTACACACAATTGAATTCCAGAAACAAGGTCTTCCGCACATGCATGCATTAATATTCTTACAAAAATCAGAAAAAATATGTACAGTGGAGCAAGTCGATAAATTTGTTTCAGCAGAATTTCCCAATGAGGAAACAGATCCAGTTCTCTTCGACACGGTTAGAAAGCGTATGGTACATGGACCATGTGGAGATAGAAATCCAGAATCTCCCTTCATGAGAAAAGGAAAATGTATTAAGGGATATCCCAAACATTACAATGACGCTACATGTTTAGATGGTGGAGGGTATCCAGTTTATCGCAGAAGGGATGATGGAAGAGAAGTTATTGTGCGCAATAGATGCAAAGCATACAATATTGACATTGTTCCCTATAATCCACACCTAACAAGAATGTTCAACTAATATATAAATGTCGAAGTGTGTGCAGGTGTAAGAGCTGTCAAATACATACACAAATATATCTATAAAGGACATGATAGAACAACAGTAATCGTAGGTGCAAAGGATGAGGTTCAAGAGTATATTGATGCCAGGTATGTTGGGCCGCCAGAAGCAGCATGGCATTTATTTCGTTATTCCATGCACCAAGAAGTACCAAGTGTGCAAAGGCTGGCAATACATTTGCCTGGACAACAAAGAGTTGTGTATGAGTCGGAGCAATCAATGGAAGCAGTGTCAGAAAAAGCGGATAACTTTAAAACAACTTTGATGGGTCATTTTGAGTATTATGCTAAAAATCCAAATGCCCCTAAGCATACATACCATAAGCATACATACCAAGATTTCCCACAACACTTTGTTTGGCTTAAACAGGAAAAAAGATGGAAAATCAGGCAACAAGGCTTTGCTATTGCGAGAATCCATTTTGTTAGCCCTAACGCAAGAGAATTGTACTATCTTCGATTATTGCTGACTGTTGTAGCAGGTGCAGATTCATTTCGGAGCTTGAGAACTGTGGACAACAAAGAACATCCTACATTTAAAAAAGCATGCATATCAATTGGGATACTAGAAAATGATGGAGAGTATTTAAAGTATCTTACAGAAGCCGCAGTGATCCAAACAGGTAGTCAGATGAGAAAGCTTTTCAAGATTATTTTATCGGAATGTAACCCAGCTGAACCAGAAGTTCTATGAGCAAAATTCGGTATGAACATATGTGATGATCTTTCTCATACAATGAAAAAATTGTTCAACATTCAAAATCCAACAAACGAACAAACTTTGGATTATGAATTGTACCTGGTGGATAAATTACTGCGTGAATCCGGGAAGAAGCTGGAAGATTTTCCACCGATGCCTAAACCAAAAGAAAACTGGGGTAAGATTGTCGGCAACAGATTAATATTCGAACATAAACAACTTCAATTTGCAATTCAAGAACCTACAGTTCAACACAATATCGAAATACTGAATGCTAAACAAAGGGCTGCGTACAATGCAATAACAAAATCTGTGAATGATAGAGATGGTAAGCTATTTTTCATAAATGGCAGTGCGGGAACAGGAAATACATTCCTGTATAATACCGTAGCAGCAAGTTGTCGATTGAATTGAGATATAGTAGTAACTATTGCCTCATCAGGCATTGCTTCACTACTATTAGCAGGTGGGCGAACTGCACATTCAACGTTTAAAATTCCGCCAGAGATTAATGAAATCAGCGTGTGTTCAATTTCAAAACAAAAGGAAGAAGCTAAATTTTTTAAGCAAGCAAAGTTGATTACATGGGACGAAGTGCCGATGCAGCATAAATTTTGTATAGAAACAGTTGATAGGACACTACAAGATATATTTGAGAAAAATTTAGCCTTTGGAGGTATTACAGTTGTTATGGGAGGAGACTTCCAGCAAACTTTGCCAATTGTACCAAATGGAGGTCGTGCAGAAGTTGTTGGAGCATGTGTACAAAAATCATCGCTATGGGATAATATGCAGGTGTTGACGGTTGACCAGAACATGCGTCTTGATAAATGCTATCCGGAAAACATAGATTTCGCTAAGTTCTTGCTCGAGGTAATAATTTTTAAAATTCCAATTATACCAAGTAAATATTCATACAAACTGTATAGCAAAAAAAGATATTTATATTCAGCTAAACAAATTTGGTAGGTTGGGACAAAGAAAGAAGAAAAGGTGGTACTGCCATCATCGGTGCAAAGATGCGAAAACATAAAAGAGCTGATATCCAAATTGTATCCATGTTTGGGAACATCTCAACAGGTATCGCCTGAACAACTAACTGAGAGAATCATTCTCTCAGCGCGCAATGATGACGTTGACAAGATTAACATGGAGGCACTGAATATTTTGAAGGGAAGGACGTTCACATATTTAGCCGCTGATAAATTAAATCCGGATGAAAGCGGAAGAATTCCGGATTATTCTAATGAAAACCTTCAAAATCTAAACCCACCAGGGATGCCACCATTCAAGTTGGATCTAAAAGTTGGTTGTCCAATTATTTTGATGAGAAATCTTGACCCTTCAGAGGGACTTTGCAACGGTACTAGGCTATTAGTTACCAAATGCGGTAAACATGTGATCCAGGGAATAATTTTAACTGGAGACAAAGCGGGTGAAAAGGTGATGCTACCAAGAATTTCATTTAAACCATCGGTGTCGGAATTAAACGTAAACATGACAAGGCGTCAGTTTCCAGTCCGAGTGGCTTATGCGATGACAATCAATAAATCTCAAGGCCAATCTGTCAAGTATGTGGGAATTGATTTACAGACCCCTGTTTTCAGCCATGGCCAACTATATGTTGCTTTGTCGAGGTGCACAGCTGCAAATAGAATAACAGTACTACTAGAAAATGGAATGGACAATCTCGAAACAACTAACATCGTCTATCCAGAAGTTCTATTGTAAATTATTCATGTTTATTTGATTTAGTATAACATATTGATTTTCATGTTTATTTTTTATTCATGAATAGAACTTCGAACTTAAAGCCATAATATTTCATATAAATTAAGTTGAATTTTTATTACTTTTACACTATTGGTGGAAGAATCTCATCGTTGAAGGAAATAGTAACTGTTTAATATTACTAACCTTGGAGGTCATCTGCAAACACAGGTTCAAGAATAGAATCGGGACTACGTAGTTCAGCTTCTTTACATGATGCGTTGTAGAATCCAATCTCCACTACTTGGCTTATTTGGTTGAGAACTTCTGCAACATTTGAAATAACTTAGATTAGTTGACAAACTCATCATTAGGGTAGACCATTAGGGATTCTCAATATCGTACGCAATGAATAATTGTATTTAATATATGCCCAATCTTAAGAAACTATGAGTGATCATCAATAACTAAAGGAACCAACTTAACTCTCAGGCCCAAGATTGAACCTGAAGCTAGGGGAACAACTGCATTTATATATACCCAATGTTAAGAAATTAGCGGTGGTCATCAATAAATAAAGGAAACAATTTAACTCTCAGGCCCCTAGATTGAACCTGGAGCTAGGGGAACAATTGTATTTACAATATAATGTTCTCATGAAGCGTGGGACATCTGTCTCAAGTTTGAGTTCATTCCTTAAACAAATTCCAGCGGAATTGATACTGGACAAAACTACATAACTTGAAACATACACTGCATAAATTACAGAATTGATCCTACGAACAGTCACTAATAAAACGAAGGAAATTGCACAAAATCTTTCAAAAGCAACTGTTGAAGAAAACACCACTTTGTACCTGATTTTTTGAACTGTCAACTTTAGCATTTTACTTTAATCTATCAAAATCAGTTTTCTTTAATGTATTGAGTAACTGCATTATACTCTAACTCAAGAAACTATGAGTGATCCATAACCAAAACAACAGACTGCATACTACGGAGTGGAAACAACTTAACTATCAGACCCTAAATGTTAATAAGCGACTGTGCACCGGCATGAAAGAAAAAAAAGTGCTCTTTTCAGAATAAATTTAAGATCTACAAAATAGATCTCAAATACAGTGTACACAAGAGCACATATAACATTGCCAACCAATTGCATGTGAGAACAGATAAAACAAATTATCATGGGATCAAGAAGCAAAAATATATTCGGCTCCATCCCATGAACAGATATAATACAAACGGGAAGGGTTAATCTGTTACAGCAAGCATATAAAAAAAATATATTTGGCTCCATCCCCTAATAGTTACCGAAAGCATATAAAACAAATTGACGGTTAATATTATCACCCTGTTTGGTGTTTAAAAATAATGTGTCTTCATTTATCAATACACCGAATCCAAAAAAATACGAAGATAGTCATCATAATACAGATCCTAGCCTAGAAATAAGAATATCACATTTATCTTAGTTAATATCCAACATAAGGACAGACACAATTTTCAATCCTCATTTACAATTAAGTGTCACTAATCTTACATTAGTAAGTGCGCAACAAAGATTCATGAAGTGGTGGGTCTTTTATTAGTTTAAGCTAAAATTCAATTAATAAAATTCAACACTTTAAGAAGTTCAACTAAGCAACCAAATTATGTTCAAAACTACTGAATTTCAATCATAAACTAGATTTAAGAACATATTTAGAGAGATAAAGATATATAATTTATATGCTTAATTAGTCTGTTAAACCAAGTGCCACAATGATAAAAGAAAAAGATTATCGATCCGAATTGATAACTAAGAACTGGAAGCGGAAATATCACAAACACCATGTGTTCCAAACCAATTTCTTCAAGTTAACCTAACGAAGATATAAAAAAAAGGGGGGGGGATGGGAGAAAGGAAGATAACAAATATACCTTTTTGGCAGCTGCTGCCTTTTCCTGTGCTAAGTAGAAGCAAGAATAACAAATAATGAGTGACTGCTGAGGGCCGAGTAGAATTTCAAGGGTTTGAGATTTTGGGGAAATTTGGGACGAAAATGTCAGGGTTTGAGATTTTGGGGAAATTGGAGAACAAAATGAGGAAGACTGTGTAGAAATCAGAGATTTAAAGCGCCATTCGAGAAAGCAGGCTCTTCTGTGTAGAAATCGTTTCACTGTGTTAGGAGGATAAACTCAATTTGTAATAATTTGGGAAAGATCTAGGGGAAATGTAGATAAAAGAGCGATAGTAGCCGAAATGACGGAAATCTCCTAGGTTTTATCAAAATTGACTGCGTACAACAACAGCCGACAGGCAAAGGAAGTGTCCGTGATTCTCCTAACTTGGTACTTCCAACAAGACAATGAAGAGGTTGAGCCGGGGCCGTAGGCCCCGGTGATACCTAGTATATATATATATCAAGATTTTTTTTTTCTGATATATACTTGTTTCGTAACCTCAAGATTTCTCATGTGATATCATGGAGTGCACAATATATGGATGCAAAAAGGAATACAAAGTTGAAAATGGCAAAGTTATTGAGTTTCATGAGAACTCTCTATTCATAACCTGCTTTCATGCAGCTGATCATGAAAACGATCTTTCAGTCCAGATGTCATCTCAATTGGTTTAAAATCTTCTTTGTGATTTTGGGGATGTACGTGACCAACTTTAAATTACAACAAAGAATCTTGAGTTTCTGAAGACTGAACTGAAGAAAGCAACTGATGAACTTATTTTGTTCGATTTCTGGTTGCTGATTATGTATAAGTCTTTCAGTCTTGTTTCTAGGATTTTATTTTTTCTAGGAAACTTCTTATGAGAATTTATTCTTATGTTTTAAGAAGGATAACTAGGGTTTGGAATAGCAAATATTGTGATTACACACAACTATTGCCAATGATTTTTCATCTTGCAATGTTTTAGATTTATTTATTTAAATTCTAAGTTATTTGGAAGATGATTTTGCAGTATTAATCTTTATGGTTTTATACATTGCAAAAATATTATGGGATATGTGTGTTTATGTCCGTGAACTTTGATTATCTCATATAAAAGTTAAGTCTATTATGTCATTATGCAAATATTGATAAAAGATAGAATGAACTTTTGAATATTCTGCAATATTGATCTTTCCCTGATCCACCTCTGTGAAAGTACTGTATGGCTCCGTAAATTTTCTTATGTTGAGCATTTCTGATTAAATTAATCATTAAGGTCTTCTTATGGTTAATTTATTCGAGTTTTCTGGATACAAATTCATGTTTCATGGAATTTGTTAATGTCCAAAGAAATCCTTCTTTTCACGTAAAAGTAATGTCGCTTTTTCTTTCTTTCGGGAATAACATTTTATGGGGGAGAGTTCTTAATTGAACTTGTGCTTAATTTCCAAATCTTTGTGGGGAGTGTGTCTGTGGAATATTGTAGGAGTTATCTTGTATCTTTATAAACTCCTTGATGAATACACTAAGTTTCGACTATGTGAAATCATCGAAACAAAGTTGATATGTTCTCTTTTAGTCATGAATAATCTCTTTGAGAATTTTATTACGATCCCGCTAGTTTTCGTACCTTTGCCAATTTATATTGACAAAAAGATGGAGAATAATTTTGTAGTTCACACTACATACATATGATTTACGGATCGTTATGTAAGGAGGAGTGGTTTTCATTGTGAGATGAAGTATTGACTAAGGGGGAGTGATACATATCACCATAGTATTATTGTCAAAGTTGTGATACAATTGAACTTTAATGATGTAAAATAATATTATGACACTGTATAACAATAATTGAGAATAATTGTTTTCTTATTGTTATAGCTACGGATCTTCAAAAATAATGATGCTGAATTGATCACGTTCAGAATCACTGAAGTACTTGGATTGACGAAGAATTCAAGGAATGTTGAAGAACCAAGGAAATCAAACATGTTGGATGAGAAGCTACAAAGTTTATTTATTTTGTAATCCATATGTATTGATAGTTTTTTCACTAAAATTGATAAAGGGGGAGATTTTTAGAGCACTGCTCGGTTGAACTCACAATTGTTGCTATCTCAAGCTTGTTTGTCAAGTTTAGGTGATCAAAAATATAAATCTTGATTTATAGTCTACTTATAGCTATGTCTCAGATTAGGGTGGAATGTGTAGTTAAGCTTTAGACTTCACGGCGTTCATCGATTAAGAACAGAGATCTACCGAGGAGATCTTGGAGGAACTTCATCAACAAAAGATATCTGAAGACTAAAACTTGTCTATCACTCAGAAATATAGTCTATTCTATCTCCTATTGAGACTAAGTCGTATAGCTATATAGACTTTTACATTATACACATTTGATATTTTGAGCTGAGTTTAATTCGCTTATATCTTTCTCGAAATATGTGTTGGAAGATTTTTGCTTTAGCTACGTTCATCATTATTATTGACGAATTTAGTTGAAAACAATTTATTTGTTGGAACCTAAATAATAATTCAAAATATGATCATGTGAAAATTGCCTTGAAACATCTTACATGATTTGTGTGAGACAGTCATTTGATGTCGACTCGGAATTATTCGTATGATCATTTAATCACTTGAAAATTACTTATAAGCTAATAGTTTGTGTGAGACTACTATTGTCATCTTCTAAGGATGTTTCAATGATTGAAATGGGAGTTTAGAACAATTTACCCAAGGTTGTGAAATCGTGGATCGCGAAGCGAATCGTTTTTCATTTTCGAGAATTGAATCGTATGTTAAAGCGTGAATCGAAGATTCACGGTTGATTACTGAATCATATATTTTCTTGTAAGTAATATTGAATTATGTGGAGTACTCAACAGAGATGGGACATTTCCCTAATTTTGATCGTTTTTCTTATATATACTAACATATTTCATTAAATATCAACGAAAATCAAGTTGGAATATTGGTTAGAGTCCGCGCATGGAAGCAGGAGGTCATATGATCGAAACATTTCACCTCTCAATTTTTTGAAAATCAGTTTGGACTTTGGAATGAGGTCAAGAATCGTAGTCAAACAAAGTTGACTAACGATTCATGGGAGAAATGATTTGCACATACGCTTTAAATCGATTTTGACTAAAATGAATCGAATCGTGCGATTCAAATCGTGAATCGCACGATTTTAAAAACCATGAATTTACCATTGTCTGTATATAGAAAAGTATGCATACCACTATGCAAACTGTTGCAGTATGATTCAGGTCCGGAAACCAAGTTTGTGTCCAACTATGCGAACGGTTTTAACTGTTAAAGTTGGGAAACCAAGTATGCATACCAGTATGCGAACGGTTCTACCTGAGTTAGGTCCGGAACGACAGTATGCATACCGATTTGCGAATTATCGAACAAGACCAAAGTCCGGAACTTAAGTTTGCGTACCCATTTGCAAACTGAGTTGGTTTAAGTTCTAAAATCGGTTTAATATGATTTCATACTCATGAAAAAATACATTAATATATTAAGGAATGCAATCTTTGCAAACCGTGGCTTAATGCTCATGAATTGATTCTTGAATAAGTACTTTGTGCAATCATGAATCAAATCCGATTTTTCTTCAATTGTGTCTTGTATACTTCTATGAGAATATAAACAATTGAACAACTCTATGAGTAACACAATTAGATTCATTTGATTATCATTTGATCTTGAAGTGTTAGATGAATGTGGTTAATACAAAAATGTTCATATGGCTAACTTCAGTTAACTGTTATTGAGCTAGCTTAATATACATGTTTAGGCACGGTTATACCTGTATCTAAATGAAGGTATATTTCATTTGTGTGTAACAAGCTAAGACCATCTAATGGTGGAGAGATATTGCTTTGGTTTTAAGAAAACTTAGTTTGAATCTTAAATCAGGATTTCATCTAACGGAGAATATTGACTGCTTTGTTTTAAAGCCATCAAACCCTGATTTGAAAACTATATAAGGGAAAACTCTAGCAACTTGAAAACCTAATCCCCGCACCTTCTGTGTGATACTAGTTGCGTATTAGAAGCGATTCTCCTTTAACCTAGGGTTTTCCCAACAATATTATAGGTTAACGACTTACATACTTCGTTAGGATTCTGAAGCCAGACCCACCTATTTTCCCCGTAGTTGCGTGTTCTGATCTTACTTTTTCTATTTTCTCTATAGTTGTATTATATTTGTAATTGAAATATCACAGGTTGTGTTCAATTAATTGGTAAATCCAACCTTTGGTTGTTTATTGAAATCAATTGATAATTGATAATTGAAATCCAACCTTTGTATATGGTACCGTTTTCAAGTTGTTTCTCATAATAATCAGGCTCACAGATTTCTATCTGTTTGATTTTCTAATTATATTGAGAATTAGAGATATAAGTCTTGGATATATTTCCTTAATTGAGTCTGACTATCTAGTTGATTCTCTTGGAATATTTTGGAGTTAGTCCATACATATTGTCGAATGAAATATTGGGTGTGGTTGTTAGACCCCCGCTTTTTCAGAAGTTAATAGTGTTTGTCTCGTATTTGCTCTAGTTCCAATGTAAAGTTTGATTTTGTATCTCAAAACACCTTTCTTATAAGTGTAATTAGGGTCACTGAGATGATTGATGAGAAGGTTATAAATAAGTTGGTTGGATTTAGGGTCATTGATGTAGCTACCTGTAATATCTTGAACCCAATTTGGTGTAAATAGTAACAAAGAATTACAAGCAGAAGCTTCTATGGACCTCATAGAGAGAGTATCATCAACAATATTCTCAGCTCCTTTCTTCAGCTGAATGTCATAGTCAAAACCTAAGAGTTCGATCAACCATTTTTGTTGGAAGGAGGTTGTAAGTTTCCGCTGGAAGTATTTGAGGCTTTGATGGGATGTTTTAATAGTGAACCTTGTGTCCTGTAAATAATGTCTCCATCTCTGAACATCCATAACTATGGCAAGAAATTCATTTTCATGAGTGGAGAGAGCTGTAGCCCTGGGACCCAAAGGTTTACTATAATAAGTAATTGGTTTACTATACAAAGGGGTTCTGGCTTGGTGAAGTCAGGAGTATTGCTCATGGCAGTCTTGAGATTTTTAAAAGTAGTAGTAGCAGCTGAGCTCCAGTGGAATGCATTCTTCTTAAAAAGGTCAGTGAGAGATTTGCTGATGGAGCTATAACCATGAACAAACTTTGTGTAATAATCTGTGAGGCCAAGAAATCATTTGAGGTCTTTAATAGTATGTGGAAGTGGCCAGTTTTTCATGCAGTCAATCTTTGTAGGATCGTCACTAACCCCATCAGCTGTGATGATATGACCCAAGAACTCTAATGAAGATTTCCCAAAGCTTTATATAGATAGCTTATCAAATAATTGATGTTGTCTGAGTAAAGAAAAGATAGTCTTGAGATGTTCTAAATTCTCAGTCATGTTAGAACTGTAGATGAGTATATCATCAAAGAAAACCAAAACAAACTTTCTCAATAATGGTTGAAAAATGTCATTCATTAATGCTTGGAATGTAGCGGGGGCATTGGTAAGGTCAAATGACATGACTTTAAACTCATAATGACCTTGATGAGTTCTAAATGTTTTCTTGAAGATGTCCAAATCATGGATTCTGATTTGATGATAGCCATCTCTTAGATCAATCTTGGAGAAAACTGCATATCCACATAACTCATCTAATAGTTCATCCACAATGGGAATTGGAAATTTATCCTTGATAGTAATTCTATTTAATTTCTTATAATCTACACAAAACCTCCAAGTGTTATCCTTCTTTTTGACCAAAAGAATGGGAGATGCAAAGAGCTGTGACTTGGCTGAATGATTCTAGACTTAAGCATTTCTCTAACAATTTGTTCAACAACATCTTTCTGAATATAAAGGAATTTGTAAGCTCTGAGGTTAATAGGTGTAGAATTGGGATGAAAAGGAATTGTATGATCCAAACTCCTCTTAGGTGGTAGCTAAGTAGGTTCATGAAATATATCTTGAAACTCATTTAACAACAAAAGTAATATCTCAGGAGTGGTGGGTGGGGAGTTAGAAGAAGAATAGACAATAATTGACCCACTAAGCCATGAGAATTAGTAGAAAAAAAATTATCGACTGCCGCACTACTCATCTGAAGTAAAGAGATCTGTGGAGAAGTACCTTGCAAAGTAATCTGCTTATTTTTGTATTTGAATGAGATACTTGTTGATGGTGGATTTTTGTTTAAGGTTAAGATTGTAAAACCTAAAAAATATGCACCAACATCTTGTAAAAGATAAGCCATTAACAAGTGATGGATACTCCTTCACTTTATCAATTCACCAAGAATAGAGCATGTGGCAACAATCCCATTCTGTGAATAAAATACACGAAATTCATCCAGGTTGGAGCATGTAGCAACAATCCCATATACCCTGTGAATTTCCAGCATTATTAATTAATGCGCAACAACCTTGTATTTCCTGTACTCATTATCAGTGCGGCATGACGACTGAGTGTTGCTCTTAGCGGAGCAACACGAACCTCCAAGCATTATAATGAAACCAAGTACGAAATACCCGTACAGGATGAACTCTCGGTGTGTTATACTAGCCCGATTGATCCGCTCTCGGTGTGTTATACTATCCCGATTGAGCATCCAGACTGACCGTATCAGTATGGATATGATCACGACCATCCAACTCCACCAGCCTGATTGGATGGCCCAGATCGATTCCATCACCCCCAAGCAGGTATGGAATACCTGCCGAACCAACGCGGAACCCGCATGGTCGGCCTCCCTTGGCCTAGCTTGCCAAAACGTCCAAACCATAGCAGTATGGATGGAAAACCCTAAATTAGGGTTTGCGGCACATTACATGTGTCGCAAAATAGCCTCAACCATCCATCTTCGCAGGTATAAATGGAGGGTGCAGATGTAAATTCAAAGGGCACGGAGTATGTCAATACAATCACCGCAGGCCCGCCTACATACCTGACTAATCGGTCAGGACCAACCATGGTTGGTCATTCCAAATCGTTCGCCTGAATGGAGCATGACGCACGACTCTGAAACCCAAAATTAGGGTTTTGAATCACGAGCGTCCATCTTATCCGGCACGAATGAAGGGTCCGAGATTAGATCAAAGCAGGTCCGGTCATGTCAACATGACCACCGTGGACCCGTCTATCCCCTCACCTAATCGTCCAAGGCATACCATGCCTGGCTATCCCCAAATTGTCCGCTTCAACATGCGTGGTCGCACCTCCCAAGATGCAAATTAATCTCAACCACTCGATTTCTCTGGACGAATTGGGTGGCTTAGATTGCGTTTTCATGGGACGGTAAGACATAGGCGTGAACACCAGCCTACCACCTACACGTTGGTCGTTTTGGAACGCCCGCCCGAAGTTGGTATGGGATACGGATTTTGCGGCACTAATCTTCTGTTTCAATTCGATCTCGACCACTCAACTTCGCCGGATGAATTGAGTGGCCCATATCACGTTTTTGTGGGACGGTAGGTATAAACGCCTAAACCGTCACGCCATCTACACGCATGTGTGATCATCCAGTCCAGGATAGTTCCCTAAGTCTGGTTTCGGTCAGGGTGAAGAGCAGTGCTTGCGCACCTCCTTTGAAACCCTAATTCCACCAAGTGTCGCAGATGAGTGTCTTAAAGATCATCTCATCCGTCCAACTTCACCAGCTCGGTTATATAGACCTGGTCAGGAGTTAATTAGTCAGTGCGGAGTCATGGTGATCACCATTCACCGCTCTACCACACCATGTGGTCGGTAAAGGAAGGGTTTGCATGCGCAAATTCCAAACCATGTTGGATATACTCAATGCAGTACCTGCATAGTATACACACGATACTTCACAAGTATCAATTTCCTTCCTGGGTTTTGCTTTCGGGCTGTTTTCTGCTCCCGAACGAGCTTAAAACCTAAATATTCCCTCGTTGGGAGATAGGAAATTCTTTTCCGTATGGAATGGAGGGGCGGATCATCAAAATACGAGTCCGTACTAGAATTCTACAACGATTCTAGTAAGGAGCGTTAATTAGGGTTTCTGGTGCAACGATCAACGGTTGCCCCTCCTCTCAAGATACAAAATCTCGACCGTCGAAGGTCACCAAGCTAGCAAGCTTCCCGAGCCTGACTTGCCAAGCTACAACAACATGCTACATGTTTTCCAAAACACTCGAGCCATCAATCATGTCACAAACTGGGGGATACATACTAGGGTATTGGTCTGGCGGTTTACAGCGTGCAGCGTACAACGCGCCATCACAAGAACGTGTCAGGAAGTCATGGACGATTTTTGATGATGGGAGAAGTGGGCAAGCCTGGTCGTGTGACACCAACACACTACTCCACTACTCCATCACGCCACTTTCTCCACTTCCCACAAGATACGAAGGTTAGGCTAAATGACTTGTATAAATAGGTTCTCCGCCCTATTTTTTCAACAACAACACAAGTCTAGACAATAGAAGCAAGTGTTGATACAATCGTATTCAAACACCGGAACTGATAGCTTACATCCTGCAAGCCAGTTCAGCTTTCTGATACAAGTCCTGCATAGCCAACACCTTCACATTCTCAACACCTTCTTCGCTTCCCTCCCTAAGATCAACCCCATCTCCTTCACTTTGTGACTGAAACAAGTCTGGAACGGCCATTTCTTGGTTTAGGCCGGACTTGCACAGATTGATCTCTCGAATCTACAAGCACTCACCGCGCAGTGCATTTGTTTTAGGTTTAGATTCATTCCTCATCCACACCCCAAATTACCAAAATTAGTAGGAATAGTTTTCACCCATAAACAATACATAGCTTGGAAAATTAAAAAGGACATCACCCAAAGTCTTGAACCAATCTACACCAAGGACAATATCACAACCACCCAAGGGAAAAATTCTCAGATTCTCTACAAAGATGTGTCTGTGCATGCTCCATTGCATATTTGAGAAAATACCAGTGTTGATTGTCTCCCCTCCATTAGCAATAGTGACCATCATGGGCTTAGTTGGTTCAATGAAGAAGTTTAATGAAGTAGATAAAGCACTATCAATAAAACTTGTTGTGCTTCCTTTGTCAATGAGGATAGAGACTTTTTGTTTGTTGAGAATACTAGGAATCCTGACGGTCTGTCCAGTTATATTTCCTGTGTGTGCATGAAGAGAAATATCAATATCAGATTGAACTGGAGACTCTTGTGCTTCCTTAAATACTTCCTCCTCCTCTTCAATATCATGAGGCTCAACAGATTCCATATGAAGCTAATAAGTGCAAAATTCATATGATTTTAGTGCATATTCCATACTTGTTTTAGCTATTATTTTTACATATTTTCGTCTTATTACTCTTGTTTTCTCTCATTTGTATCTATTAGGTGAATCATCCAAAAAGGATCTAAAAAGTGTTAAAATGAGCTAATAGTAAAAGTATTCCAAGTATCTAAGTGCCTAAGTCCAAGAGAAGTGAAAGAAGTGCGACGAAAAAGGAGCAAAAAACTCAAAATTAGGATACGGGCCAAATACCAAGCTTAACTCATTCAAATTAAGTATTTATCATCACCATCTTGAATATAATTGAAATAGGAAAGTAATGCAAAAATAATGAGGTTATTCCGAGTTCGGAAGAAGAAATTGTGGGCAAAACAAGCTTTTTGTCGAATATCGAAGACATGAAAGTTTGCAAACCGGTTTGAAAACTATGATTTCGTGGATTAGAGAGTTTTCATATTGGTTTGCAAACTAAAGTCCCTGGATTTTACTCTAAAATTTCGTTTGCACACCATGAAGGCCAAAATTCACGTTAGGGTCTTTCTTTAATAATTTCGGGTTGGGTTCCTTAACCGACGGAGATACTTGAAGGTCAGGCAATGTAAACCTATATAAATAGGTATTAGGTCATGAATGAAATATCATCAAGAGATCACGAAATTGTAAGGGTTTGGAGAGAACAAACAACACATGGAGTGAAAGCTAGGGTTTCAGAGCGATTCTTCAATCGTAACTATATCTATTAACTTCTCTTATATGTATATCATGGATGTTTCTATTTCCATGAGTAGATAAACATCAATTAATTGAGGATGAATTCTAATTTGTAAAAAAGATTTGAGTTATTATATTAATCTACTCTGAAGTTCTTCATATGATTATCGTTTGTTTATACTATACTGAATATTTATGATTGATTGATAGATTGTTTAGGTGGCCAACTAAATGGATTTATTGATTTAATATATTACTAGTATTGAGTTAGGAGATAAGTAATCGTCGAATAACTTGTAAAATAGTAGAGAACACGAGACCTTACAGATGGATTCTGTGGAGCGATTGTGTGTTTAAACAACACTAGAAAGCGGATTTTGAGCCAAGAATCTAACTACTAGGATCAACCTATAAATTCACAAAAGATAAAGCGTTCGACCAAATTACACCTTGAGTGAGCTACTACTAGGTGATTTAGACGAATAGAATCTGGTATTGGAGAGCTTCCGTACTCAGTGATAAAAGGAATTTAGGGAATAATACTGAGCTAATTGTTATTCCACTGTTGGTGATAATCTATGATTAACGACGAGTAGGCAAGTATAATAACTCACTTATGGTTTATTAACGAAGAAGGATTCCTCGATCATTTCTCTCTTTATTGATTACAACTCAACTTTATTTGCTTTGATTATTTTATTTAAAATCTAAAACAAAACCCCCCTTTGTGACACTTTGACAACTAAAACTCACTGCTCTTCGTGGGAACGATCCTTGCTTCCATTATATTACCAATTAATTATGTGGAAATAAGATTATTAATTTGATTGCACTTACGAAAGCCATCAGAAGCATGTAAACCTTTTGTTTCCCTTCATAGAAATGTCCTGGTTTATAGACAACATCACAATTATAACACAATCCTTGAGCTCTCCTTTTTTTCCATGTCTTCCTGAGAAAATCTCTTAATTACTGGAGTTGTGAGGAGAGACTTTGGTGTATAGGTGAAAAAAGTTTTGGGATTCATAGTTGTAGATTTTGGAGAAGTAAGAATTGGCTTTGGTGGAAAGGTTGTAGAAGAGGATGGTATGTTTGAGGTGAAAGCGCTACTGAAGGACTTTGTGAATGGTTTTGGTGTAATAGCTAATTTTTGTTCTTGAAGACGTGTTAGTGAAAAAGCACCAGCTAAAGTTTGTGGTTGAAACATAGAAACAAATTTACCAATTTCATCCTTTAGGCCACTCAAAAAACTCATAACAAAGTAAGATTCACTAAGAGATGGATTCATTTTTGTCACGAGGGCTGTTAGTGATTCAAACTCTTCATAATAGTCATCAACAGAGGAAGTATGCATCAATTTGTTAAAACTACCAACAAAGTTCTCTTCAATAGGGTTTTCAAGTATGCGAGGTCTATTAACCTGAAAGTTTAAAAACCATTTTTCAGCCTTACCCTCAAGGTAGATTGCAGCAATATCGACCATCCATGTTCTTCCACATCATTCAATTGAAAGTATCTCACTTTTTTGAATACAACCTCTCGGATAATCTCCATCAAACCTGGGAAAATCGAGCTTTGGAATACGATGTGTACGGAAAAAATTGTGTTGAGGTTGATGTACATAATACTGATCTTCCATATCAACTGTATTAGAACCACTAGCATCTTCAAGACGAGATTGTTGTGGAATATTGAAGTGTTTACTGAACATTTTGATGAGATTGCGATTGTTTTCCTGTTATTAGTTTGCAAGAGAATCGATCTTAGTGTTGAAATCCTAGGATAGGTTGTTGAAATATGTTTGTGGTTTTGCTTGAGAAGCTTTGATATGACCAACTTTCTCCTCAACCTCCTATAGAGTCATTGGATTGTTTTTTTTTTTTTTGGATAGATCGGAACGGCTCTAATGCCAATTGTTGTGATTACACAACAACTAAACAAACAGATTGATGAGAAAAGGGATAAAATGGTGATAAACACCTCTTGAATCAAAGATTCAAACCAGAAATCCGTGTGTTAAGCGCAGCCAAAAAAGAACAATTTTCATTAATTTTCAGATAACCTGAAATGGGTTACTCTTACGGTTTTAATACTCAATGATTAACTCTAATGCACCGGTAATGGATGAACAACACGTGTCTCTTCTCCAACAGGCACATATACTCAAATAATTAACAATAGAAAAAGACTAAGCACACCCAACTAAACACTAATCGCAGACAGAGTGCCCATTACTACTCTCAGTCGTCACACTATGTCTAAGTAACGACTTCTAATTCTCATGCTTCAAGAAAAAGGAAAAAATTAAATAAATTAAAAGACCCACAAGGAGCGCTAACCCCCCTATAAAACAAGGAATGATTAGGGGCCGAGAACTAATTGGGGGCCTCAAAAATTTTATACCCACACCAACAATTTTAGGGGGCTTCCAAAAGAAGGTGGAAAATACTATTATACCCTTCCCCTAAAAATTTTCCTAAAATACTATTAACACTAAACCGATCTCCATTTCATTTTAACCGACTCTTCTTCATCTCCTCTCCCTATCGTCCTCATTTTTTCCATTAACGACTGTGGAAAAAAAAATCATCAGATTTATAATTGCAGTTTCAGAAAAGAAAGTCGTTAACAACGAAGTTTTGTTGCTTAACGATTTTTGATCTGCATGTGGAATTTATGAAAAATCGTTAACCATTAGGGTGGAGGTGAAAACGACCCTACCAATAATTTATGAAAAATCGTTAACCTTGATAATGTGTTAACGATCCTATGTTGACGACCAATTTATGAAATTAACGACTCTGTACCCTTCATATACAACTCCTCCGTCAACAAAAATGTAAGGGTCGTCAATAGAAATCAATTGAATCGTCAATTTTACTTTGAGAATCGTTAATGAATAATAAGAGTCGTCAATTATTTCTAAGGGTCGTTTTAGCTTCTTCTTGGTTCCTAACGACTTTCCAAGGGTCGTCAATTATTTATTTGTTCCCAACGACTTTTTAAGGGTCGTCAATTATTTTTCCTATGACCTTTTAGAAAAATATGAAGTACCAGTAGTAAGAGATCATTTATCCTAACGACTCTTATTATGTAAGAGATCATTTATCCTAACGACTCTTATTAGAAAAATAAGAGATCATTTATCCTGAAGTCGTTAGGATCGTTAACATGTAAGAAAAAAAAGTCGTTAACATTTTCAAAGTTGTTTGACGATTTTTCATAGTGGCATCTTAGAGTCGTCAGTTTTTTCGAACATGAATGAAGATTTTTCATACTGAATATGAGAGTCGTTTATGAGTGTCAGAAATACCTAACGACTCTGAAGGGTCGTTAGGTTATTATACTCCAGACCAAACGACCCTCACTCTGAGTAGTTGCATGGTGTCCATGAATCGACCACTTGTAGTACCATTCTTGCAATTTGAATAATATAGGAAGTTTACCAGATTGTTTTGAGCTCCGGATTCTTCATATGGAGGATTGGTTCCTAAATTTTTCCCCAAAACTCACTTTCTTCCTCTCTATCCAACAAAAAAAAAATCTATAATCTTAATTTTTACCCAAAAAATGATTTAATCTAACTTAAAAAATTAACAACTAATCTAACCTAATCAACTCAATTAACACTAATTATTTTTGGGGTAGTTTATGCATTTTGAAAAATTAGGATAAGGAGTAGTACCAAAATGCTATTGGGAGACCAACTAGTCAGGCCCCCAATTAGTTCTCTCGGCCCCCAATCATTCCTTGCTATAAAAGGAGATCGTTTAAATTGGGAACTCGGCAATTTCATTACGGCGCTTCTCTCTCTGGTCATCTGAAAGGATTTGTTCGTCCGAAGGTAACCTTACAGGGTTTTACTTGTTTCGAATCCATCGATTTTATTATTAACTTTGATTATTATTTGTTGTCCTTCGGATCTATTTTTATTTTATTTTTCTCCGGATCTCGATTATGTTCCAGATTTATTTTTTAGGATTCGAGTGTTCCTTTGATCTAGATTTGTAGGGTTTAGGTATGAAGAATTAATTAGGGGATATGAGAATTAATTGGGGGATATGAATTAATTCCCCCAACCCATGTTGTGTGTTAAGGGGTGACTTTTGGTTATGAATATACTAAAATATCATTCCCTCAAAATAAAAAAAAAACTTAAAATCAAAAAACAAAATCATATCCCCCATTTCCATCTCCACTTCTTCCCTCAAAATAAAAATTAAAAACTTAAAAACTTAAAATCAAAAATCTAAATCATATCCCTCATTTCCATCTCCACTTCTTATTAATCTTATTTAGGGGTAGTGTTTTGAAACCCAAATATTCTCCATTCCCTTTCAAATTCTAAACTCTCCCCACTCTATATCAAATTCTCTTCACCTCACTTTGGAAACGATTTTTTTTTATTCTAAGTGATGAAGATCATCTTTGAAAGTGATGATGACCATGCCGGAATTGATGAAGACCATGCCGGTCGGGTTAGGCATATGGTCTTTATCAATCCGGCATGGTCTTCGTCCTTCCATTTTGAATTTTTCCTGGCTTTAAAAAGCTTGGTACCGACATGGTCAGTTGATATGAAGACCATGCGGTATTTTTTCCGGCATAGTTTTCATATTTATTTCCTATGAGGAAAAACAATACGGCATGGTCTTCATATCAACCGACCATGCCGGCACCAAGCTTTTTAAAGCCAGGAAAAATTCAAAATGGAAGTGAGGAATACCATGCCGGAATTGATGAAGACCATATGTCGGAACACGAAGATGCAAGCATGCCCGATAATTTCCTATCAATGCCGGTAGTCAAGTGAAAAAAAAATCAACATTCGGATACTTTTCATTCGCTCCCAAGCATAGGTATTTAAGCAAAATACTATCCTAGGAACAGTCTTGCACGCTCGAAAAAACTATTACCATGCCGGTACATGTTCAAAACCAGAAAAAAATCAACATTCGGAAGATCAAAACCAGGAAAAAAATCGTAACGAGAGGGCCGAACCCCCCCGGATAGTGGCAAACAATTTATGAACATTTCCAACAATTGCCGGCATGAGTTTTTGGTTGAATACCATGCCGGCACCAAGCTTTTTCAGCTGCAACAATGGTGGATTCAAAGAAAAAAAATCAATTTTTCAACCTCTTATTATCAGTAATTCTCTCATCACAATCATCTTCCCATTTTCAAAAAAAAGAAATTCCTCTCAAATATTTTTTTCCCTCCTTCTACTCTCACCCAAACACAAATAAAAATAAACACTAATTTATCCCCCAAATACTTAACATTTTACTAATTATACTTAATCACTAATCCTAATTAGTGGCGGCTAGATTAGGAATTAAAAAAAAAATTACATAGGGGTTCACCCAAAATTGCTATTGGGACACCTATTTTGTCCCGTAGCTATATCCCAAAATTAATTCCCATATCCCCAATTAATTCTTCTTAGGTATCTGGGCGTTATGTTTAAGTCACTTTTCCTTTCGCAAATTGTATGATGGAGATAATATTACACGTATCTGCTTGGATTCTGGTTCTCGTTGTTTGTTTCTTTTACATCTTAACCACCTGCTGTTTTCAATTTACATTCAAAGGTTGGTAGGTTTTTTAGTATTATGAAACATTGTATGTTAGTTAGTTCATCTTGAGATATTGTCCTAGATTGTATGTTTACTTCATATCACTTCACTTTACATGTCTTTTCAAAATTTCATAATTAATTTTATTGTTCAATTTTTACTTGTAAATCTTAGTTATCTCTTCGTAATTCAAGAAACAAGGAAATACATGGTGATTGTCTTATTAATGTCCTGATTATACTGATCTGGTGGTCGAATATACTATTAGTATGTATTATTTTTCCATTTATGTAATAGGTTTTGTTGATTTTAGAATTCAAATTTTCATTAGACTCTCTGGTTTTTACCTATTTCACACTTTACATCTAAACTTGTTTTGTATAGCAGTTTAGAAATGATTCACAGGCTAGTGGAGGAAATGCGCTTAAATTCATTTCTTGCAGGGAGCACTGCTTGTTAGCAAAGGTGTTATTAAGAGGAAGAGATGAATAGTCGACCACAAAGATACTACCCTACCAACTATGACAAGACTACTTTGTGCAAGACCATTGGAAAATCTTAATCTGTTGAAACTCGGGATGGTTCATCTATTTTTGGTGGAGATCACTCAGGTCTTCATTATGCTTCTACTAGCAGTGATTCAGATGCTGTAGATAATGGAGGGTTATGTTTGAAAGAATCTAAAAGAGAGAGAGAGCAAATGAACGCACTGCACATTCCTTACAGTCCACAAAGAAAAGCAACGAGAGAAGAACCATGCATCGGCAGCAGGAAAATCTGAATCCTAACGTCTCAGTTTCGTACAGGACTCTGAAGAAGGAGAACAATAAAAATGCCATGAAGCAGCAGCAGCAGAAACGGTATTGCGAGAAGGAGAATAAGCGCCCATCAGACCATAATATCCTAACTTCTCACATGACTTCAAAAACGATGAATAAAGAAGGAACCAAGAAGAAGAAGCTGCCCTGTCAGGAACCTTATTCCGCTACCTCCTCCCAGTCTACTTCAGTAACAAATTGTAGCTCCGATTCAGATGTTGATTCTGAAGATAATAGAGAGTTGTGTTTCCGAGAAAGCAAAAATGAAAAGGTGAATAAAAGTCCTGCACGTTATAGATCCTTACTCCCCTTACTGCCCTCAGGTGTTCGTTATGCTTCTACTGGCAGTGATTTAGATGCTGAAGATAATGGATGGTTATGCTGGAAAGAATCTAAAAGAGAGAAAGCAAATGAACACACTGCGCACTCCTTACATTCCACAAAGAAAAGCAACAGGAGAAGAACCATACATCGGCAGCAGGAAAATCACAGGACTCTGAATAAGGAGAACAATGCCATGAAGCAGAAGCAGCAGCAGCAGCAGCAGAAACGGT
This sequence comes from Papaver bracteatum, assembly GCA_023529315.1. Taxonomy (NCBI): domain Eukaryota; kingdom Viridiplantae; phylum Streptophyta; class Magnoliopsida; order Ranunculales; family Papaveraceae; genus Papaver; species Papaver bracteatum. The sequence continues at coordinate 401,520 of JAJJWX010002863.1, forward strand.
ATTGCGAGAAGGTGAATAAGCGCCCATCAAACCGTAATGTCCTGTCAGGAACCAAGAAGAAGAAGCTGCCCTGTCAGGAACATAATCCCGGTACCTTCTTCCAGTCTACTTCAGTAACAAATTGTAGCTCCGATCCAGATGTTGATTCTGAGGATAATAGAGAGTTGTGTTTCCGCGAAAGCAAAAATGAAGAGGTGAAAAAAGGTCCTGCACGTTTTAGCTCCTTACTTTCCGTACCGCCCACAAGCAAAAGCAAGAAGAAAGACATACAAAAGCACAGCCCCAATATCAGTAACATCTTCTGTGGCCCCTCGAGCATTGATGTCTTTCTTTCTTGTATGACTTCAAAGATGAGTATCAAAGAGGAGACTGGGAAGCTTCCTGGTATCAAGGAATTGGAAAGCCAGACTCAATGTATGGCCCCTATGAGATGAAATACTGGGTTACTGTAGATGGCTACTTTCGAAAGGAAATAATAGGTGGATATGGAGCTATTATTCGCGACGACCGTGGTAAACCCATTGTTGCTTTTTATGGGATTTCTGTAGTTCCAGTTTCAGACCTTCATCACAAGTTGCAGGGTATGGTAGAAGGTTTCAAGCTCGCATTGAAGTATGAGCTTCTTGATATCGAACTCGGTTGCAATACAAAACGTGTGGTTAACATTGTTATGAGGATTCTTGATACAATAAATGGATGTGGTATTCATGGTATTAATGATTGTGCTTTTGATGTTATTTGTGGGAGATGTTTGTGGGATCTTACCACTTCAGATGAGTATCACACTGTGCTTCCTCTCTTAAGGAAAATTGGAAAGATGTATCATAAATTTCCTTTGATGCCGGGAATCAGCTGCATCTCAAGAGAACTCAACAGATCAGCAAATTTTCTGGCTAAGCTTGGTTTACATGGCAGTGAGATGAATCCATGCCAATTTCCCAAGGACTTGAAAAAAATTCTTGTTGAAGATTTTATTGGCTCTTGTCAGCACGGGTTGCCTTCTCTTCCATAGAGTTTCTATGTTCACTTTTGGGTTTTGTCCGGATTTGTTAGCTGATACACCTTTCACTTTTGTTGATTATGATGCGTGTATCTCTACCTGTATGAAGAGGCCAACATTTTGCAAATTGCAGGCTGTGCTCGAGTTTCGAAAATGCTTGTCAGCAGTACCAGCAGAAGAGTGTCTGGCTAAGCTTCCCTGTCCTGCCATTGTACTCATGTGTTTACTCTTTAGTTTGTTATATGGTGCTTTGAAACTAACAGAAGTCCTATTCCACTCTCTATTCTCCGCTCTATTCTGTGCTGTCTGACGTGGGAAGATGTGGCGCACAATCCACGTGGCTCTTTATTTTTATCTCCCTTTTCTTTTCTGTGTTATCTTTTCTAGTAGTATTTTTTTACTTGAGATATTTTGTAAAAGGGTCGGATGTTTAAGGTGTAATTAAGGTCTGGGTCGTAGAAGATGCAGTTGATGCG